>OX439139.1:64613176-65213176 GCA_949318255.1 Pollenia labialis | reverse complement strand
TTGTGAAGAAAGTTTTTTATATAAAAAATAAGACCTTAAGCTCGAGAATTTAATTTATATATTAAAATAATTAAGGTCGAAGAAAAAACATATTAGACTTATAATTTTTGGTTTAAAGTCCTGTTTAAGAGAGAAATATTTGTTTAATATTTGTCATACAATTTTTTTTTTTTTACAGAATTCTTATTAAAAAACGACGTTTAAAATTCTTGCGTTTTACATTTGCGATTTCCAGCACACCCCTGTATTATATTTAGGTTAGCTACACCTCTTACTCTATATCAGCACAATGAATTAGTTTTTAATTTAAAACACACGTTTCAAATGATTTACAGGCAATTAAACTTATAAGAGATACCCAATGGGGTAATGTTTAAAAAGATAAGATGATATAAAAAAAGTATTTTAGTGTGGTTACACAATAATTTGTGGTGGTTGCTGTTCATGTGCGAGTTGAAGTTAAACCGCAAATGTATGTTTAATTGAATACAAAGTGTTAATACAATCAGTTTGCAATTTACGAAAACGAAACGGAAACGGCATAAAGCATCATGTCTGACTGTCAAAGGCACACATGGTCGTACTAACAGGCACTTTTTTGTGTGTGTAAACAAAATTTATATACAATGCCAATAGAAAGGAACAACAGACAACATAAGGATGTTGTAACATGTGTCATCTTGGCAAAGGCTTATGTGAATTTGAACTTTGCATTTATGTAAATGTTTTTATCTAGACTTTTATTCATGTTTATTTGAAAGTTTTTTATACATCTGTCTGCTATTTGTATTTTTTAGTGTTATATTTATACATATTTCAGTATATTTCTTGCTTTTACACACATACATAAATTATACTGTTTCTATTGTAAGCCTAAGCAAATAAAAGTTTTTATGCTTTTGCAATCTTGTTTGAGGGCCGTTTCACGATTATGGTGTAAATGAATATAAGATTCTTAAAAGTTTTCTAAGTCTTGCAAAAATACTTTTGTACTTAATTGTTTTATTTCAAAGTTCTTTTAAAATTCATCAAAAGTATAACTTCACAACAGGTGGAAGGGGTTTGTTTGTATAAGTTTTTAATTCCGTTTGTAGTTCCTTCAATATGCATAGATCTTAGACCCTCATAAAGCATATTCCCAAGAACACAGATAGCGAAGATTTTTAAAATTTGTATCACATATAGCCTAGAAAAATACCTATTGGTATGCAGCCAGATCGGTACACAAATCGTCGTGCAGGAGTTCTCTTGTCGTATGTCACAAAATACAAAAAAAAAAAATAAGATAAGACCGTTTCATGTGGTAAATTTAACTGGTCTTATCTTTTTGTATATGAACAAACATGTTACCAAAAATACACTATTTTATTAATATTACTGTTATTTTAACATTTTACGTTTTATATGTAAAGAGTTCTTTTCGTTCAAAGTGGTAAATGTGCCGAATTATCTAATCCCTTAGCTCTTGAATTGTTCTTAGCATATTGGCGTTCACTTTTTATTTTAAATATCCCCAAAGAAAGATGGCCCGCGGTGTCAAGCCACATGATCGTGACGGCCAATTAACATGATCATTGAATTTCTCGCGCAAAAGAGCCATTGTTTCGTTGGCTGTGTGAGACATTCTGTTTGAACTTCTTATCGTCTAGGTTCATATCTTCAATTTCTGGCCATAGGAAGCCCGTTATCTGCTCACGATAGCGAACACCATTCACGGTAACTGCTTGTCCGACCTTATTTTCGAAGAAGTACGGCCCGGCCCGATGATACCACCTGGCCATAAACCGCACCAAACATATGTACATGCACAGGCGTTTTCACATTTCCTACAGTGCCGATTTGCTGAAATTTGCACACAACTCTCCCGATTGTGGATACAAAAATCACGAAGTGCACGAAATGTATTTTTGATTTGAACGCCCATTTTCGAAAAAAGCTTCAACAATTTTAACGCGCTGCTTAATTCTGTGCCTCTCTCTGCTACAAAGAAATATCAAATTAAGTTGGACACACATTTTACGGCATGGTGTGACACACAATTAACATCGTGAATTATGGTTGGACCGCCCTTTAGTAATAATAAACCTAAAAAGTTTTCATACATAAGAATATTCGATTAATTTTAATATTGGTGAAACACATGAATGCAGTTTTTTTAATGCCTTATTTTGACGTTTATCCCACAAACTAAAAAATATTTCGCAACAAGTGGCGTATACAACAAAATTGAAAAAAAATTTCAGACGTGACAATGGCTATACCTTAGAAAATTTGTTCCATGACCTTGGATATTTTTACATAAATCGATAAAAAAAACTACAAACACAATATCCGACAAAAATATTGGACGACTTTTTTCACGTTCATTTTTGTGTATGAAATTTTGAGCCTTAAGATTCAACATACAAGCAAGACGAAATGACTAAGATTTCAGCAAAAATCTACAAATGTCTGCAATTTAACTTATAAATCTCTATTATTTACTCATGAACCTTTCGTTTTTGAAGTATCCTTATAATTTATGAAATTTAACCTTTATCTTACAAAATCTAAGTAAATGACTGGGTCATAGACACTTGGTTTTTCTTGCCACATGTGTTACATAACGGTCTCCACAATGGCCGCAAGCAAAATATTGTTGTTATGCCATTCACGGTTGGTAAAAGGGTATATATGTATACAGTAGACCGGGTCGACCTCCATACAAAAAAAAAAGTTATGCCAGTCACACCCTAGAATGAAAGATTTGTCAATGAAGTTTCTAAAACAGGAAAACATTTTTTTTTGCTATACCCCAAAATACAGCTCTTTGGTTTTTTATATGTAGCGCTTCCATTTAAAGTCCGATCTTATCATGGTTGATCACGGCTTGACAGTGGCTTCATTTTTGCCTTTGGTGACTTTTCAATCCGACTTCAAATTCTGGGCGCCACTTATACCATCTCGGATCCTTCCCGCAAATGTAAAATTTTTTAAACGTGCCAAGAAAGTCCTTGTAAAACTAAGTATGTCTAGCTTTTATTATACTCACTTATATGCCACGCCTCAAAATTGAGCCCCTTTTTTCTTTTTCAATACAGAAACCAAAAAAAAATCCACCAGCGACTTCATGGAATAAAAGTTTTATTTATTAAGTTTCAAAATCTTACAAAACGCCTTACGACGCCCTAAAATGCAGACATTTCTGTTTTATACATGTGTGTGTATTGCCAATTGAAGTCCAATCTCATCGTATCGTATATCATTGTTATAACATAAGCCATTATAATGGCTAGAATATGGCTTGATTTTTGTATTTAGTGCTCCATGAAATGGGACTTTTGGTCAATTCCGGATCTTACTTCATACACTTTTGCCTTGAAAAAAGTTATTGCACCAGATTTTATATCTATATCATCATTTATAAGGATGTTAAGGCTTTAAAGCTATTTTCCGGGTAATATTTGTATGTTATTTATGTGAATTTGAACCGATCCCAATAAAAGTTTAAATGATGATATCGGTTGAAAAAAATCAGTTTTCGGCCGAATTTAAACACCAACATAATTAGATGGTTAATGGGCACAAAGACTCTATTCCATAATGAAGTTTCTATGGGAGCTTTATGAAATTATCCAATAGCCTACGTCCAAATTTCAAATTACGGCATTTCGATCGAAATTCCCATTTAAATTGTACTTCAATCTGTATCAAATGACGTAATTTTCCCCCTGTACTTTGCGCATATGACTAAGATGAAGAAGAGACACGCAGATAGCCGGACGAACGGACATAGTACATTGAAAGGTGGGTCTAAAATAACCATTTCGATGTGCTACACACATCAGCACAAGCACACACCCTTTCCAAATATGATGGTGTATAACAAATTTAAAACTCTAAATTATCAAAGTTATTTTTGGGAATACAAAATTTATTATTAACTAGCTTAACCCGGTGCGGTTTGCTAACCCAATCGAAATAAAATTAGTAAAATTTTTTTTAAACAGATCTCGTGTATTGAATACAAAGCATATTGTACCTAATTTAATTCCTTTCACGTTAACCGCTCTACAGATATCCAGAAATTTCAAATTATTCGTATGTGAGGTGCCATTCGTACTTTTTCAATTAAACCGACATTTTTTTTGAAAGTTGTTGTGTTTTATTATGTAAGTTATTTGTACAAAATTGGAATACTTTTACTTTTACAGTACTCCAAATATGTAGAAATCGTTTATGTCAATGTATGGAAGGTGTCACGCCCACCTAAAAAATTAAAAAAATATTAATAGCCTATGTGTCGGGTAATCAGAAAATTACGGTGAAAATTTCAGTAGGTAAGGAGTCTTTAGGGAACAAACCACCATACGCTTTTTCATTTATATATTATTTATTGCTTCCCATGCACCTACCCCCTTAGTTTACCATAAGAGTGGATCCTACAAAGCTTGAAGACTTTTATCTTCAGATATTCGGTATGAAATATTTTCGTTCTATGGGGGGTAAACTCTTCCTCAGTCTTTTTATATATAAAGGTTTATTGCTCCCCCTGCACCTACCCCCTTCTGGAAGACTTCTGTCTTTAGGTATAAGGTATTTAACATTTCCGTTTTGGTGGGGGGGGGGGGGGGAGGGGAGTACTGCTTCAGGAAATTATTTTTATCAAATGGTAAGGGTTGGAAATTAAACACGAATAGCAAAATCATTTAAATTAATTTTGTATTCCCACGAAAATTATTTTGATAATAAACTGGCAAGTGCACGGCCTAAAAAAAACTTAATCGCGGAAATTAGGCCGTGTTGTTCATCCATAATATCAACCGGCAGCCAGTTAAGCATAGTAACAGCGCCTTCGTCCGTGTCGACCGAAGTGATCCCTTGATCATCAGCGCAACCAACCTATATAGTTTTTAAGCATTCTGCAGTACCGCCCATTCATATGACAGGCCACCACATTATGTTTATCGCTAAGTTCCATAGTAGAGGGAACATAACCTCATCTTTCGGGGTGCCCCATGCACAAATTTGCAAACATTGGTAGCACCCATCGTGGATTCAATGATTTTACTGCCGAGTAGATTACCAATAAATCTACAATATATCATCCACACCCAACTCCCTCATTGACTCCAATATGGAGTTGGATCTGACATTATTGAAAGCTCTATCGATGTCTCGTAAGGCCACAATCGTATATTCTCGAAATTCAAGGGATTTCTCAATGAAGCCGACCAGTGAATGAAGCTGCGATGAAGACAGAAAATGTCTGAGAATAGACATCCTCAGATGAATATCAATGACTCTCTTAAGGGTCTTGAGAAGAAGTGACGACAGGCTGATTGACCCTCCCTTTGGAATGAAATCAATCCTACATTTAGTTCATCAGGTGGGAACGTACGAGAATCTAATACATTCCGTGCAAATAGCGGACAGCCAAAGAATCGGAAGGACCGCATTCTTTTGAAGGTCAGCGGGAATGATACCGTCCAGACCAGGTGCCTTAAAGGAGTCAAAACTTTGAGCCTATTATAGCACAAAGAAATGGACGCGGGTCTAGGCTCTGATAATCAATTGTTGTTCCGGGGTGTTGGAAGGGTTTTAATTGTGTGTCTATTATCACCACCAGTGTCTCCTGACTATTCGTAGTCCAGCTTCCACACCACTGCAGAAGTTCCTCCAGGCATTCCGTTTCGCCGATCTAACCAAATTCTTAAACCTTTTCAGTGCCGACTTATATTTCGCTCAGATTCGAAGACCCTTAGCCATATGTGCAACCTCAGGGCTCCAGCATGGTGGCCTACCCCCTTCCTTCTTAACCACTGCCCAGCAGCCCAGTTGCGGTAAATGACGCAGTGCATTTCAGTCCACGCAACGCAATTAATGACAGGGACTGAGCACAAAGAGTTAGCGACCAGACTAGCTTGATAGTCCCACTTCGTTCTCATCCTATTTACAAAAGTACACACCTCCAAGGGGCGTGAACCCAATTTAATTTTAACATAACTTTGGTCCGAAAAAGAAACAGTCGTTTGAGTCATTCCAGTTACTTATTAAGTCGGAGTGTTCCGAGCTGACCAATGTCACGTCGAGAACCTCCTGCCTATAAGCTACAATGAACGTAGGTTCCGTGCACATGTTTGCTATTTCTAGATTACTATTACAAATAAAAGAGAATAGCGATTCACCTCTAGTGTTGGTGTTGGAGCTTCCCCACGTAATGTGGTGCGAGACGATCCAGATCGACCTGCCGCCCACCACTAGCTGAAGTTGTGCCTTCATCACTGAAATCAGAAAGAATGAAGACATCCTAAGTGTTTTTAGCCAAAATACAAGAACTTATTTTACCTGTTCCTTTGGCATAAAGGAGCTTATAGACCTTAAGGTTTAATCCGCAACCTCCCATGCAAACTTCGTTCCGAAATCTAATTTTTGTTACCATACATTTTATTATGTTTATATTTAAATAAAATTTTATTAAAACTATTTAAGCGCAACACAAATCATCTTACGTTTTCTATGACAACCGACCCATGGGGCCACTTTAGAAAATAAGTCTCTTAATACTGTGGTGTATGGTACTATATTGTCGGGTTTGATAGACTTCACTTCTTTACTTGTTTTTTTAATCGTTTAAAAAAGAGTTTTTTGTTTGGGTAAATATTGGTGTTAATATAAGAAAAGTTGTCGAAAAACACAAAGCTCTGTTTCGTGCAATATAGAAAAAAAAATTCAATTCTTTGCCAAAAGTACCACCATCGTATAAATAAAAATACTCTAGAAAATACTACATGCCAAGACAACTTCTAATGTCAAATAAACAACCGCTATTGTTGTGCTGTTGTGAAGTAATAAAACTTTTAAAAATATTAGCGGAACAACATTAAAGATTTACAAAGAGCAGGCCTTTAAAATGTCTAAAGAGGAATAGAAAAAACTTCTATTGGACAAACACTGCCTCATGGAAAGGGATTATACATATAACTTTATGTCCTCATTATGGAAAATGTCAGCATTATTTTATCGCATACGTACGTACGACATACTTGTACAAACATAGCGTTGATCCCATGTATGAAGGCCCTAACTCGCATAATTGCAACATTACAGGAGAATGTGAAAACATAATAGAAACTGTATGTATCATAATGTAGTATGTATTGCTTGTTAAATTTCTTGTTAAACCTTTAATTTTATACTATGGCATTCAATTTTTGAGACGAGGTATTTGTGTGAGAAGTTTTGGAATCACTAAGAAACTCAATTTCGAAAAAGGTAGAGTAAGGGCTTTTCTGCATTTAATAAGAAACAGGAACCGTAATAATTATTCCTTTCCTCATAAAAGTCAGAACATAACAATAATTTTTTTTTACCAACACCACAATAGTACCTCGCTCTATTATGCATTTGGGCTGATGTCCTTTCTGATTCAAATTAACGATGTCCGTCCGGTTGGCTGATTATCTGACCATGTTAACCTTGTGCGAAAATTTAAAGTAGCAATTTCGGAGATAATTTGATGAAATAGGGTACATACGTTTTCATTGGCACAAGGTCCAAGCCTATTAAAAAAGCGGCGAATTGGTCCATAATTTCACATATCCCCCATACAAGCTTCTTTCCTGAATAGGGTATTTTTGCCTATCACCCATTTTTTTATGTTGGTATTTAGATTTAGTACAAACTTATTTTGATACAATCAAAATCATCTAACCAAATTTTTAACTACTTCCGAAAATAGGTTTTGTGCCCAATTTTTGGGATCGAAATTAAAACACAATTATGTTTAAAATCGTTTAAAATACTTAATTCTTTTCTTAACTAAATACTTTAATGCAACCTAATTCACCGATGTGGTAAATTCAGTGTTTAAAAAGCTGCAGTTGAGATAGCAGCGTTCGCACAAATCAGATGGTTTTGACAAATTAAATTTTAAAGGCAAAAGCAAAAAACGAAAAGTTGTACACAACAAAGAACATCGGCAGTCGACATGTGCGAAAGTTTTTGGTTTGACAGACTGAAACTTTAAAAAAAATCTCGTAGTTACCGAAGATGGGAAGTTGTGTTTTTCTCCGTATTTTTTTTTTAATAATACATGTGTACATTAATACAAACATATGTATTTATTTTAATGCTTAACCATCTTTTTAATTTTTTGAAATTAAATAAAACGTATGTATTTATGTTCACATGCATTATTTAAAAAAAAAAATACGGGAAAAAACACAACGTCCTATCTTCGTTAACTTCGGGATTTATTAAAAGTTTCAGTCTGTCAAACGAAACAATTTTAGCAAGTATACATTAGTGTGTCCCAAAAAAAATGTTTTTCGATTTTTATATATACCCCAGCATTTTTTTAAAGCTTATATGGTAAAGTATTTTTGTGATTTTTTCCAGACTTTTCGGAAGAGGTTTAGAGGTCGCTAAAATCGAATTTAACCCAAAAACCGGTGTTTCTCGCCTTTTTTAATTTTGCTCATTACTCGGCTCATAAGCACGATTTTTTTGCTACTTAGTCAATTTTTGTAAAGGAAACTTCTCAGAAATTACTTCTCTATGCAGATATTATAAGTTTCGGGTTTTTTTTTATGCTCATATGGGTCCCCTTAATGACATTTTTAGTAAATTTAGCATACATTTTAAAAATAATGCTTTGTAACTTTTTTATTGAAGTTTAAAAACTCATGATTCCGTTTAAAAGGTAGATAAATTCTGAGTCATTTAATAAAATAATTGAATTTGCTCTTACCGTTCCAAAGTAATACTCTTTTTAAGTTTTGTACCCATTTTGTGAAATTAAAATTTTTTTAATGTGTTTGCTGCCAGTTATGCATCGGATTGATTTTAATGTTAGATATTTAGAAATTACGTATTTTTTCAAAATATTAAATAAGGGTGGTTTTTTGTTCTAGAAAGTTTACTTCTCATGCCAAAAAAGTAAAAAACTATTTTTTTAGCTTTCAATTATTTATTAGAGCTTTTACGAATCATAATTTATCCACCTTTTAAATTGAATCATTAGTTTTTTAGCTTCAATCAAAATTTTTAAAATTACAAAGCATTATTTTTCAAATTTATGATTAATTTACAAAAAAAATGTCGATAAGGTGACCCAATGGAGCAAAAAAATAACCGAATCTTAAAATATCTGCAAAGGGAAGTAAAGTTTAAGAAGTTTTATTCAAGAAAAATTGACTTAGTAACAAAGAAAATCGTGCTAATGGGCCAAAAAATGAACAAAATTAAAAAAAGTCGATAATCCCCGATTTTTTGGGTAAAATTCAATTTAAGCGGCCTCTTCCGAAAATCTGAAAAAATCACATAAATACTTTTTCCTATAAGCTTTCAAAAATAGGTGGGGCATAAATTTTTTTTTTGGGAAACACTAATATAAATACCTATTTTATTGTCTATGAAAAAATCAATAAAATTACCTAGAAATTCATATAAAGAAAAAAAATAATGTAATCTTTAAAACAAAAAAATTTAATAATTAAACATAATTGATATTTTCTGTAGAAACAATTTTTTCAATATGACTGTTTTTACATAAAATGAATTTAAATTCCCAACAGTCCATTTGAAATTTGAACTTTGTTAATAAAAATGATTCTTAAGTGACCATTTTTAATCGGGACTTTTCGATAATCCAAAAATTATTAGCAATTGAAAGTAATCTTTTTGTTGGTGCACTGAAAGACGGGTAATACAAACAATATGCTGCAAGCTTCCTTATATTTTTACCCCCAATATTGTTTGCATTGAAATAGCCAAAATGTTCCATCTATATTTGATCCACTGATGTATCTTCTTTTCTCTACTTCTCAGCCAATCAAAATGTTAAATTTTTGTAAACACTGCAGCCCATTGATTCAGAATAATACCTGCTAACTTAGTATGCCAATGGTAAAATCACATTTTTTTTGCGTGCAATTCATTTTAATTTAAAGTCCTCAGACATGTTGTGCCTGTGGACAACAAATATATTTATGGAATATAAAGGCTTGGCTCTGTTTCAAAAGTCCCACAATCAAGCACATGGATCATAAAAATAATTTTTGCAATGCCATCGGGCTCCTTTGTTGAGAGAGACAATATTCTTTCAATATAACAAGTAATTTTAGAATTCGCAGTAATGTAAACCAACGTGTTTTGCTGTATAATTGTTGAAATTTTGGGAAAATAAAACTTATAGTTTTTGAGTTTAAAGAAGTCCTTAGCTAACAAAAGGACAGTTCACTAAAAAAAAGCACATATTCCCCATATTCCAAATTATCATCTTTGTGTAAGTAGACCACCTAATTATGTTGGTATTTAGTATAGGGTATTCATTCGGTTTAATTACTACCCGATTAACTGATCGGTTAATTTAAAATTAAACCGGATAATTTCTGTCGATTAACCGATGTAACAAAATTTTTAATTTTTTGTAGTATTATAACATATTTCTTGTGTTTTAGGTACTTGTTTAGTCCCATGCCTTAAAGAGGTAAAATATGCGCTATAAACACAAAAATTGCTGCTAAAATGCTCTTTTAAAAATGCTGCAAACGGTAAAATATGCACTAATAAATCGATGAAAAAATTCATAAAAAGCTCTAAAACGTATAAATATATTGTTTGTGCCTTCATTGGTCGCACAAGGAAAAACATACAATTGCATATTTCTGGTTTCCCTGGCTGGTCATTACACAATTTATAGGATATAAAAGCTTGTCGCGAGATTTACTAGTGCAGAAAAACAAGTAAATTAATAACCTGATTTTTTTACTATTAAAATTTCCAAAATAAGTAAATACAAGTACTTAAATCTTGCGACAAGCTTTTATATCATATAAATTGACGTTATAAATAGTAAAAGTTTTAAAGCAAAAAAATATTTTTTTTCTTTTTAGCGCATTCATATAAAAGCTTGTTTTTTTTTTAAAGGGTTTTACTTTATATTTTTATATAAAAATATTAATTCTAAATTAACAAAAAAAAATTTTATAAAATTAATATTTTTATATAAAAAAATGACTTCAAGCTTAAACAAATTAATAAACCTTTAAATAATAAAGTCGAATAATAGTGCATTTACACCTACGCCATAAACAGGTTATAAGTTGTTTATGATGATAAACTAGTTTGAGAAACTTGTTTATTCATACAAATTATAAACACGTTTGTAACTAGATTTTGAGATAAAATAGTTACAAGCAACCAATTTTTGTTAATGCAACTCTGTTTTTTCAAATTTTGTTCTGGCAATGCTACTGATATTTGACATTTCCTCAAAAATAAAAAAAATCAAGTGAAAAAAGTTTAGTTTTCTCTGTAAAAAGCCAAAACAATAGTAAGAAAAATAAAATAAAATAAACAAAGCAAATGTTTAAAAAAATTCAAGAAATGTTAGTTTTTTTACATACTTTCTTTGAGATAGAAAACGGAAATGAAAGGTTTGTTTATATCTTCGTATGTATGTATGTGAATCAACGTCTTTTTTATTATTGGGGCTAAGAACTTGTCAAAGATAAACAACTTAACTGTCAAAAATGCTGATGTAAACGGTATAGTTTATGAATGTAGTTTACAATTAAAAACTAGTTTGGAAATTACAAGTGGTAATGCACTATAAGAAGGAATTTATAATAATAAAAATAATTTTTGCTAGATAGCGCCAGTTTTTACACTGCACCTTCTTCCTTGATTTTTTTTCAAATTATGAGTTAACAAAAATACGTTTTCCCATGCCTTTGACATAACCTGAGCAATAGGAAATATTGCTCTCTTATTCTGCCGACGTTATTGCCAACTTGCTGAGATATTTATCGTTAATGTAGACCTATGGGTAAAGCAAAATAATTAAACAATGAAAAAATCTGCCGAGAACAAAATACTTAGTCTTAATTTACACGTTTCATCTTTTGATGCTCAACTTATTTTCAATTCCCTTTTAAAGATGCCAATATATTCACACGCAGCAATCGGTTCAACTTTTTTCGGTACAAAACAACAACAAATTAGCGAATCAAAGGGAAAAAGAAGAGAAAAAAATGACATGCAGCCATCGTTGTGCATATACCAACGAATAAAAACACAAAGCGTACTGACCGAGTACAGGCATCTCCGTACTAACCGTACAGGCATCTCCGTACTAACCCCCCCCCAAAAGATGAAACGAGTAAAAGCAGACCTAGTCCCCTTTTAGACAGGCAAAGTTTACTTAGCAAAGTCTTGAGTTTATAGAGCGGAGGGGAAAAGAGAATAGCGGGGGAGTACATACTTTGCTGTACTCGCAAATTCGTTTTGCTTTTCGTTCGTATTTTATACCTGAAGTTGGCTGCAAGTTTATATTAATATATAGCGCTGCCAGAAAGTTTGGTAAAAAAATCATCATTTGCCTAAAATATGATTTTCTTGAAGAGAAAAAAGTAAAAATTATTAATTTTATGTAACAAAATACTTCTTCCCAGCAAAAAAAATTTGAAGATGTTCAAGAAGGGGGAATATTGTCATGATTTCTTTAGTAATTATTTACTTAAATGAATTTAAAATACATACCATATAATTAATTTTTTATAACTTCACACATGTAAAATTACATGCAATATTCCCATTCAACTCATATTTATGAATTGCAATATTTCACTATAATTTGGTATGTATGCTTTTAGGATTTAAAAGGGTCGAATATTTTATGCAATTAATAGTTGAGTTTGATTTATTTAATTTATGCATACATACATATAATTTTAATAATTAAATTTAAAAAAAAAAAAATCGAAAGCGAAAAAACTTAGTGGATTTAAAAATACGCATTTGCTGTTTGTAAATTTACAAAGAAAATTAAATAAAACCTGTATAACTAATCAACTTTTGATTTGTTCATTATGTATAATTTTGTATCAATATTACATTTAAAAATTATTTTCAATATCTTTTAATGTTTGAAGCTCTTTCTTTAATACAAAATAACATTAGGATTAATATTTAGATTTTTTTGAAAATGGAAAGTTTAAGTCTTTAATAAAATATGCAAAAATGTACAAAATGCCTTATTTTTTAGTATTTTCATGTTTCTTTTTAATGAATTTATAATACAATTGATAAGGTATATTAAAATTCATAATGAGCACCAATGAAAATAGGTATTAGAATCATTGAACTTCATTGGTTTTAATTCGCACACATGTCAATGAAAATCCTAATTCATCCCTGAACTTTTAATGACGAGCTGTTTAACTAATACGAACCCATTCTCGCCGATGACAAGCTAATGTTAAAATCTTGCATTTTTCCCCTTAAAGGAACCAGTGCATTATCCTTGGAACCCATGCATTTATTACTTATTTTGCATGTATTTTTTGCCGGGTTATTATGTATTACACTGCTTTACACATTTTTAATTTGGTAAAATACCAAGAACGCCACATGCCTAGATAAGTTAATTGGGACCTCCTGAACACGAAAAACGTTGTAATTTTTTGGAGCCCAACCGAAAAGTCCGATCGAAATAAATGGCAAATCGTTAGAAAGGTAGTTGAATTCCTTTTCCGTCGATACGCTACAAATTTCTATCTGATAAGAAATTACAAATCAAAGTTAAAAATTTGCCTATTTTTCCCGTTTTTTCTTCAACATTTTTCATTTTTATTTCGTTTTTTTCTACGTTATAGTAAATATCTGGAATGTTTTATTTTTTAACCAAATAGTATATTTCATTACCTACATTTTAAGCGTAATTTGAAAAAAATCGGATTAAAAAAAAAGTTTTTATTAAGGATTTTGTGGAACGACAATATTTTCATATTCATTGCTCACATACTATATTCGGCGTAAATTCAAAAAATTTAAATTAAAATGACGAGCGACTTGAACTTTTGCGTTTATTTTCGGATGGATCTTCGCGAATGAGAAATCAGCAATATTCCGCCATGAATTACCTTAAACAAAAATTATTTCGATCGGACTTTTACATTATTTAATTACTGCGTTTTTCGTGTTCAGGAGGTCCAAATTAACTTATCTAGGCATGCTGCGTTCTTAGTATTTTTTGGCTGTAAGCCAGTGTTATTATGTATAAGAATAAGCAAACGAATTGTTTTCGGTAATATTTGCTGTACAAATTTTTCTAAAAATACATTATAAATCCATTTAATTTCTAAGGAATAAGAACGTAAAAAGTCCATCTAACTAAAAAAGAAAGTAATTAAATTCCAATATTAGTGATTTATAAATTTTGGGCAAGAAGATTTTAGTTTGGGAGCTATGAAGCTATGAAGTATATACAAACTTTGTTTATAAATGAGGAGCCGCAGAACAAAACGTACTTTTTCGCATTTTTTGACAAATTGGTTTTTTGATATTTTTATAATATTTGGGTTGAAATCTTTAAGAAAAAATCTAGTTAGCATATTTTTTTTTTTTTTTTACCAAGAAATTGGGTTCTAAAAAATTGGTGCATAACAAAACGTACTTTTTTTCTTTTCAAAACGTGCTTTTTTCATTGTTTTTGCCATTTCTTCGTGTATATTCTTCTTAATATTCTTAATTTGTTTGACGTTTATTTATATCATTTCATTTTATTTAAAATTAACTGTTAAATAAAATTTGCTTTTGTTGTAATGTAAATTTGTATTTCTTCGACGCGTTTTCAAGAATATCCACCAACAATTGCAATAATTTAACTTTTGTTTGGTGAATGAGTGTTATGAAAAAAATAATTAATTCAATAGTATAATTAAAACATGGAAGAATTACAAGAATCTGTAGAAAATTTAAACATGGGAATACGTTCCTTTTTCTATATTTTTTAACAAAACGTACTTTTTCATTTTTTTTTAACAAAACGTACTTTTTCGATATAAAATTGGTTTGATATTACACATCCTTGACATTTAATGTGTTGACTTACGGCAGTTTGATTCATCTTTTGGTAAGCAAAAAACTTGTTTTCATTTCCAGGTTCATGCAGTTTTTTAAGGGGTCGAAATAAATAATCCTCAATTTCCCAAAAATTTTAAATGTGTGAAAAAGTACGTTTTGTTCTGCGGCTCCTCAAATGATCATATATATGGAAGGTGGAATTTTTAAACTAAAATCTTCTTAAGTTCCATTAGTTTTACCTTTTGGTACAAAATACTTGATTTTTTTGTTCTTTAATATATGAAACTTTATGATAGAACGGATTTTCTTTTCACAAAAGAAATAATGATGCAATTTTTTGTATTCTTGACACTGGGTGCAAAATTGTGCAAAACCAATAAACAACAAGCTGATTCAAAACTTCATTGTTTTAAAAATCGACTGTTTTAACAAAATGGTGTATTATGTACAAACAAACTTAAAGTAAATCATCATTTCAAAAATTAAAAATCACCATTTGAGAAAAAATCGTTAAATAGTATTTTTGTCAAAAATATGATAAAATCATTATTCTGGCAACGCTGTTTATATATGATATTCAAACAAAAGAAAACAAAATTTTGTCAAAATAAACTTTGTGTTTCTAAACACCAAACAAAGTTAAAAAGAGAATTCAACAAACTTTGTCAAAGTAAACTTTGCCTGTCTAAAAGGGGACTTACCGCTTTCATATAACAGTAATTTTGACACAGCTGCACAATCTCCTTTGCCCGATTTTTTGTTCAGGTAAATCAAAAATGCCGTTATCTGAAATCCATTTACCTGCCTTAAAGTGCAGGTAAACAATTTTGGATACCTGTACAAAAGTGCAGCTAAAGTAAATACTTTGATTTAAAAGTAGAATAAAAAAATCTTTTTATTAATACATAAATTTATATTTTGTTAAATGTTTATTTCAAATAACAGATCATTTTATACATGTATGAATATTTAATATATACAGAACATTAACAAAAACAAAGAGAATAAAAATTTATAAAAAAAAAACAAAATAATTGCGATTTATATTTTTATAAACACCTTAAATTGGATATTTATGCAGTGATGGAAAATTGAAAAATTTAGATGGTACTGGCTGACCACCTAGCAAAAGAGTACTTTTTTCAACATTTTGGTATTTTTTTCAAAAATATTTTTTGGAGCGTATATCCAATAATTTTTTTTTTAATTAAAATATATTAACAAGCATATACACTTTTGATAAGAATTAATTTTATCTAGGCAATGTTCTCAAGAAGGCTGTGGAGTCGGTGTTGTAGAGCTGGAGTCAGAGTCGACGAACCCACAACAAATTGGACTCCGACTCCAAAATTTTTCGGCATAAAAAATTTAGACAAAAATTCTAATAATTTCCAAATTTTATCTGAATTCTTTCCTTGCTATATTTAATCATTCAAGAGATACTGCGTTAAAAAAAGAGTTTGAAGTTAAATAAGGACCAGTCTCATATACATTTAGCATTAAGGTTAGATTAGGAGCGGTTGGAGTCGGAGTTAGTACTTTCTGTTGACGACACCCTAGCCCTGGTTGTCAATGAAAAAAATATCTATCAATCATCTATACAAAGAAGCATGACAAGAAAAGAGTACTAAAAGTAACGTGGGGGCACCGTGGTATTTTTGAAAGGAAAAAGTACTGAAATTAGTACCATAGGACTGAATTTTCCATCCCTGTATTTATTTGAAAAAGTGGCCACCATATTTTTTCATGTGTGCAGCTAACTTTGATGTTTTATAAGAAAATATATTAAGAAAATTATGCAGGTAAACAAAATGCACGTAAACAAAGATTTTGAAGAATAATTCCAGAAAATATTTATTTTGGGCAGTTAAGTCAAAGTGCAGGTAAACAAAATTATGGCATCTCTGTTTTTTTTTATTTTTTTTTATTTTATTTATTTAAACATTTAAAACTTAACCTAAAGTTATCACACAATTTACAGAGTTTTAGTCATTATACTAACTTTTCATCTAAATATAAAATAAAATTTAGTTTATAAGAGGATGTTTATTATAAAAAAATAGTTTACTTCAGAGGAAAGCATCATTATAAAAACCTCTGATTTGATATTTTAGACAAATTAATATAAATGAAAAATGTATGTAACAATCATATACCCCATGAATACCTATATAATTGTAAGTCATATATATATAGTGGGTTACTAGACATACTACAAGAAACCTTGAAGCGTTCTGTTAAACAACTTATTTTTTCGATGATTAATTTTATATTATTTTCTTCGTGAAGATCTGTTGTGGAGAAATGCCATGGTAAATTAAGCATCATCTTTAAAAGCTTATTTTGACAGATTTGAAATTTTTTAATGTGGGTTTTTGCGCAAACTCCCCAAACTGGACAAGCATACAAAATTATAGATTGAAAAATTACTTTAGCCAAGATTATTTTGTTATCATGACTTAAAAATGAGTTACGCCCGATTAGAGGATAGTTGAATTTTTCAATCTGTTTTTTGATATGTAGTTCAAATATTAGTTTTTTGTCCAGTAAAACACCTAAATATTTAACATTATCACTCCATTGTACATTAGTGCCATTGATTTTGAGTTGACTTGATGGATAAAAACACAAGTTTCTTCTACGAGTAAAAAATATTGCATTTGTCTTGCTTTCGTTAATTTTGATTTTCCAACTGTGGAAATAAGTCACAAGTTGATCCAAAGCTGGTTGTAAGTCTGCAACTATATTTTGACCATACTGGTGTGATGCATATAAACAAGTGTCGTCAGCATATGCTGCACATTCTACTCCCCTAGGTTGAGGCATGTCAGAATAGTACAAATTATAGAGCAATGGTCCTAAAACCGAGCCCTGTGGAACTCCAGCTGGAATTTGAACTAGATCCGAATATATATCATTCAGACTTACAATTATATTGAATCATTTTATATAATAGGCCGTTATACCAAACGGAGTCAAAAGCTTTCTCAATATCCAACGTAACCAAAACGGTTGAGTTTCCATCTTTAAACTCTTAATTTATATGATTATAAATACGTTTAATTTGGTGAACTGTACTGTGAAAAGGGGTGAAACCAAATTGAGTTTGTGGTAATATTTTGTTCAGATCCATAAACTTATTGAGTTTTATTTTAAGAACTTTTTCTAAAATCTTACTCAGACTACTGAGAAGACTTTTCGGGCGATAACTCTCGCATTCAGTTGAATGCGCGCGAGTTACAGAAAATGGGTAATCCGAATGCATATTCGCCTGTGCGTTTGTGAAGCAACGAATTTCACCATTACAGATCTAGAAAAAGTACGAATCAAATTATTAAAGCTGCATTTATCATATTACCTAATATAAACTGATGGGAAATGAGACCACAGTGTCCAGTAAATAGGCCACTAAAGGCCATTTGCAAATTTTCCCCAGCAAAAGTAACTAAATGGATTACCACAACATAAAGTGACGCATCCTTTAGAGGGTCGAAATCTAGAAAAATTCGTCTGTTGCCGACTAAATTTTCATACGGATCATGATTTTTTTTAGTCCTAGTTCACTTTTTATAATACAACTATTAAGAGTTTTGCGAATTGTTTTCAACAGCGCAATCCAACTTTGACACATTAAAGTAACAAATAAAAACAATTTTTTTTAAAAAAGTTTCAAAATTTTTTGTTGTGGTCGTCCCTAGGGTGATAAAATATATGAACGGTCTCCATTATTTAGCTTATTCAATAAACAAATCCGTTTTTGAGTTACGCGAATATATGTTGTGCAACCTCCATTTTCGAAATAGCGGTACATCTCGAAAACTAGAGCAAATCTAAAAAAAAACTGTTAGCTACACTAGATCCAGCGTACCCGAATCGGGTTAACCCGTCCCGAATCAAAAATCCAACACAAAAACTTAATACATAAATGTATAAAGAAAATATCACCCGAAATCCTATTGGGTACTTAAATACCCATTTCCTCTCCCAAGAGTGGAAACAGGCAAGATTTTTTTCAAATCCAAGTAACTTCTAGTCAAATCGAACGAGCGGATCTAGCGGCATTAATGGGTTAAGAGGAATATATCGAATTTCAACAGTGATTTGAAAGTGATTATGAGTCGATAGGTATACCGTCTAGGGTTAATATTTCTATGTGTTACATTCATCAGCGCAACCTTGTAATGCATTCCTCACATATGGTGGTGTAGTGCTTCAATAATTCACATGTGTGTACAAACGTTCGTTTTCACAATATCTCTTCTAGTTTGGGTGTTGTAAAACGTTTTCCAGAAACATTTAAATCCATTGCAACAAACTTTGTAAAAACTTAACGATTTCCGTACATCAGTTAAGCTAATTCTTTTTTTTATAATATTCTTTTTTGTCGCACGTTTTAGTTATTTTTTTTTTGTTTTTGTATATTTCAATGGCGACACTTCTGGTACTGGTTGTGAGCATTATTTGTGTGTACAGTTGTTTGTTTTCTTGATTCCATTCTATTTCTCTTCCTTTCATTATTATGGCTTGAATTGTATGTACAAATATTGTCTTGCAAACGAACACACCAACTGGCATTAAGTGCCCGTTTGCATTAAAGTTGCGAACAATAAGCACTGAGAATACTTTAACGGCCATTAAAAGGATTAACTAACAAACTGATATAAAATGTTTGCTTAACATACATTTTATGAAATTTAAATAAGCACCTACATTTACAATTCCAATTACTAATCTTTTTATAAAGTGAGTTTGCAAAATACATAAATTTTAAAACTCTAATGAATGAAGTTAGATAGTACGAGCTGCTTTTTGAAAGTAAAAAATGAAGAAGAGGAAAGCAAGATAAAAATAAAAAAATTGCAAAGCTATGATTTCATAACCTGGACACTAATGCAGTTTCAAGCAGAATTTTTAAAAAGTGCAGCAACAAAAATAACAAATCTGGACGATGACAAACTGTGAAAAAATGAAAATGTTGAGTTTATACCCTCTATATGATGTGCGATATATAAATTATAAACTCTTTAAAGTATTTGAACTATTAAATCAGTGCTTATTATAAACTCAAAACTAAATATGCAAAAACAAAACAAGTTACATATGTAAATTCACTTAAAATCACATTTATGTACTTCTAAATTTTGTTGGATACTAAATAGAATAATTGTTTGCTTCTATCAATTTTGAATGGTGATTTGCTTTGAATTTTGCAGGTTCAATGTCGGCTGGTCGTGAACTGTATGATGCATCTTTGCTTTCTATTTTTCCATACTCTAACCCCCCAATTCGGTGGGTATAAACTGACACCAAAAAAAGGTTTAGGACAATCGGCGAAGGCTAAACCGTCCCTCACGTCCGCCAAAGTTTGAGAAAAATCGTTAAGTCCGACTTGCATGCCTTATAACTTGGCAAATATTAATTTTACATAAAAATCGTGTACAAAGAAGTTGTTATTAGTGAAGTTTTCAATAACTTTTGTCTTAAAAGGTTTTCTCTAAATCTAATATTTAACCAAAGGAACAAAAAAAAGAGCAAGCAGCATATCATTTGTTTCTGACATACCTACCCGCTTTCTCCATATCTTAAGAGGGCTCCCAATGGGAGCCTCCCATACAAAATTGTCGATATTTATTTATATTTATATTTCTAGTCTGTATCGACAAATTTGTATGGGAACCTGCTTAAGATATGGAGAAAGCGGGTAGGTATGTCAGGTACATTTTTGTGGTTGATTGTTTCCTTGAATTTTTAACCGTTTGCTACCTATGGACCTGAACAGGGGGAAAAAGGTAAAAAAATCGAATTTTTTAAAGTTTTTTGCGATTTTTATCTTGAAGATGAAGTTTTTTGATTTTATATGTTCTTTATGGCAAGAGGGTTAACTAAAATTCCGAACGGTTTGCAAGATATGAGCCTGAGAAAATGAAACTTTTTTGCAAAAATTACACCGAGGCTTAAGCGAATGAGAATTATAAGCAATAGTTTTACTTGTAACAATATCAAAGCTTTAACAAAAACACCAACAATAAACAGTAAGTTTATCTTTTCTTACATTTCTCACTACAATTGTTTGGAATTCTTTCAACACTAATTGTAGTTGTAAGTAGGTTTTAGGGGAATTAAGCACGACAAACAAAATTTTGTTAATTGAAAATTTTGTATTCCCTAAAATTCCTTTGATAATAAACTGGCAAGTGCACGGCTAAGAAAAACTAAGCTGGCAAATGCTTTATTTTTTGCAAAACAATAAAGCAAGTTGTTTTTGTTTTTTCTTAATCTACTTACAACTACAATTAATGTTTGCGGAATTCCAACCAATTATCTATTAATTTTGGGCGATTAACTGTTGGATTAATTTAAATCTGCGATTATGCAATAATCGAAGATTTGTTTTTCACGGTTTTAATTTTTTTTTTTTTTTTTTTTTTTTTTTTTCAAAAGATTTTGTTATTCGTGCTAAATTCCCAGTTTTTATTATATATAAAAACACTTGAAATTTATTGTTGATGGGATAAGCTATTCCTATGCGCATTTCACTGGTTGCTTAGGCCAGATCATCAGGAAACTTCATCCATAAAGATTTTAGAAAAACTAAAGATATTAAACCAAATAAAACTGTTAAACGTATAAGAATTATAGCAACAGTTCTACTTGTAATAATATCAAAGTTTAATTTTTTTTATAAAATAAAAAGACAAGCCGATGCGTTTTAAACGCCCTTTTATTGGTTCTAATGCCTAAGAGTGCTTCAAGGCATGCTTTACAAAATGTCTACTGACATCCAATAAATAATTTATTTATGGATTTTTCTTTAATAAATTATTTAAGCTTAAGGTCAATTTTTTATAAAATTAATTTAAAAAATTTTAATTCTCAATATTTCGAATTCCGTTGAAAATCTTCTTTAGGAAATTTTTACAACTAAATAAAATTTCAAAATTTGACAATAAATGGAAAAATAAATATTAAAATTTCAATTAAAAAAATTATCATAATAAATTTAAAATTCCATTCTACAAAAATTTAAGCAAAAAGCAAGCAAAAAAAAAAAACAAAATTTTAAATGTATTCAAAGCTTAAAACCTATTTTAATGTCCCTTTCCGTCAATAACGCCGTTCCATGGGCCGAATTATAATTCCTATATATTACATAAGTGTCCTACAATTTGAGCTTGCACAGTATATCCATAAAAATCCTTTTATCCGATCCATCAAGATGAGTTGACGATACAAAATATCGGAGAAGAAGAAATACAAAAAAACCTACTTCAAACACTCTTACAAATACGGAGGTTGTCTTTTATTTAATTTGAAAGTATGAGAGAAACAGAGATTTTGAATTAATAACGCTTCGCTTCTGTTTAAAGGAAAATTTAATTTAATTTACACACACACTTACACATTCCTGTTTTTCAATGTGCGAGCGTCTTTTGGTCAAGTGCATGTGTGTATGTGAGTAAACTTACAGGATGATGTCTGGAAATGCTTTGTGCGAAGGGATCTGTGAGTTATTTTAATTAAAACTTATTGTCATTCCAAAAACGACATTTGTGAGGTTATTTTTTTACATTCGTTTTTCTTTATTATTTTCTCTTCTTTTTTTATAATAAAATAATGCTGTGTTATTGAAGTTGACCGAAACATTGAAATGCTGAGAAGAAGGATGAACTCAATGACGACTGGTTAACTTAAATGGTTGTTTTTAATTTTTTTTTAGGGTTTTGGCAAACTATATATGTTTATACGAAAGTGTGCATTATTTGTGTTTTATGTAATTTTGTGTGTCTACTTAAAGAATACTGCAAGAAGCAGTCATCCTCTTTTGATTTTTATGAAAATTTTTTCGTTAGAAGTATGAACATAATTTTCTTACATGTGTGTTTCGAGCTAATAAAAAGGACGACTAGGTATAATTTGAAAAAAAAATTTTGAATAAAAACTAGTTGTTTTCATAACCAGGATACAGCAAATTTTTCGGGGAAAAAATTCAGGGAAAATTGTTTGGGAATTCCCTGGATTTTTTTTTTAATGTAAAAATGTTACGTCCACAAATAGATTTAAATATAAATCTAATAAGTAAGACACGGTCTGATGTTCTAAGATTTTGATTTGGTGAAAGAAGAGAAGTTAAATTTAATTTTGTGTTTTCGCTTGCATCCAGTGCTGCCAGAACTTTTAGAGGTAAAATCAGCAAAAAAAAAATCATATTTTTTCTTTAATATCTTTAATATCTATCCAAATTTAACTACTTAGATTGAGTAGGGATTAATTTGGGGTATTTAAACTTTCAAGGGTCTTATTGAAAATTTACAAGAGATAAAATATCGCGACAATGCTAATTCTTAATTTTGAATTAATCTTTTGTTAATAAAATGAATCATTTTTCAAACGGTTCTTCCATTATTGATATCAATCATTTTCGTTTAGCAATGCAAGAAGTGGAAATAGTACAAACGTAAGTGACAATGTAAAGACGTTTCTACCGATCTAAAGAATCTTTAGTTTCAAGCCAAACAGCTTCAAATCACGATTTTAGTTATCAATTTTGTTTATGAATTGTAAGTCACGCCTTAAGGTCCAGTTGGTTGCCCAACTTGATTTGACATATCTTTTTTTCAGTGTTTGAAAAATTTAACCATGGAGAATGGAGACGTATACAGTTGAGCAGCGCGTTAAGATTGTTGAAGTCTTTTACGAAATGGGCGTTCAAAAGTAAATTCATTTCGTACACTTCTTGATTTGTTTGATCAGCATAATCAGGTCTATACATAGAAAAAATTCTCCAAAATGTTTCACCAATTAAAGCATTAATCAAAAATACAATCAGTTTTAATTAAAAATTTAATCAAGTGAATTAAACGTTTAATTGATACTCATATGTGCTGTTTTCACAACACAAGTGCCTGACGTGTAGTAAAATTTATATGAAAAGCACTCAGTTTTTTGAGTGTTTTCCATATAAATTTTACTACACGTTCAGTCAGTTGTGTTGTGAAAACAGCACATTAATTGGTTTACTGGTAAAAATTTAATGAATTTTTTGATTACTATCACAGGTGTTCGAATTTTATTTTCGAAGTGTGCAGACGTATTTAAATTTTTTTTTTTAAAAGAATATTTAAAATATATATCGATGAAAATATTTTAAAATTTCGTGGGAATACAAAATGTAATTTAAATGATTTTGTTATTCGTGCTTAATTTCCCAATTTTTATTTTTGATAAAAACACTGAAATTTATTGTTGATGGGATAAGCTATTCCTATGCGCATTTCACCCATCAACAATAAATTTCAGTGTTTTTTATCAAAAATAAAAATTGGGAAATTAAGCACGAATAACAAAATCATTTAAATTTTCAATTTTTTTCATAATTGTTTGAAATTTGGATTTCTCTTGATTTTGCTGTTTTTATTAAAATATGAGTAACTACCGCTCATATTTGGACAATAATTTACCTCTTGATAAATCAGGAAACAAACTTCCGCCTGATAAATTTAAAATTTTGAAATCTTCTTCTGGGAATTTTGACTGCATGTCAGAAAATAAAGGCACTAACCTACCACTAATTCTAAAACTTCTCATTTAAATTCTGCTTCCTTGCCAAATTTTGATTGCGGTTCTTCAATTTCGAGCGCTGCAGTTTCAGGTGTTCAAGAAAATAACCCTAACAAAAAGATAAGTATACTAAGTGATATTAGGGATACCAATCAAATTGCACTTGAATTAAAAAATCATATTTCTAGCATTGGTCAAGAACAATCTTTTCATACGCTAGTAAATCCTTAAACAGAAAGTAGAGATTCGAACATTTTAGGGGAAAACAACATTCAAATAGAGTCTATGGAACACGAAGCATCCCTGTTCTCGTTTTCAGAAGATGAAGATCAATTTCAAGATGTTTTAAGTAGGAAACGAAAAAGATCAAATAACACTATGGTGGATTTATCTAATTTAAGTATTACAAATAGGCAATCTTTGTCAAATAATACTACACAAAACACACAAAATAGGTTCGCTATTTTAGATGAATTAAATATTGAACAAGAAAAACACAATCCTGTAGGTGATAATAATAATTAATTAAAGAATTCCCAAAAAAAAGGTTTCTAGAAAAGAAAATTCATTTTGTCCCCCCATATTTCTTTTTAATGTTAATTTGTTCAACAATTAAATGCGAAAAAAGTTGAGTAGAAAATAACTAACAAATCTAAATTTAAAAGCAAATTTTTTTTAAAAGACGTTTCAGTTCATGAAGAAATGATGCAGCTATTAAGGGATAATAAGATTGATTCTTATTCTTTCACTCCATTAGAAAAAAAAACGTTTGAATGTAGTTATTCGTGGTCTATATTTCAAAACTGATTTAATTGCATTAAAAAACGAGATTGATTCCATTGTTCCAGATACAGTCGATTCAATTTCGAAATTTTCAACAAATTACTCTAAAAACAGGATTTGATACTGGTTTATTCTTGGTGTCATTAAAGTTGGGTAGAATTTTAGGAGAAATTACTAATATAAAGTATATTCTAAATCACAAAATTTCCTGGGAATCTCCTAAAAGGAATTCAAAGGAAATACAATGTTGGCGTTGTCAGCAATGGGGACATATGTCAAATAATTGCAATTGACAATACAGGTGCATTAAATGCGACATAGATCATGGACCTGGAGATTGTCAATTTATTTCTTCAAAAGAAAATTTACCATTTTGTATTAACTGTAACAATTTGGAGGGTTGCTCGGCTTTCATTAAATATATTGAATATAACAAAACAGTTAAACGTGAGACTTATGAAAGAAAACAACGGGGTTCAGACAACGTTTTAAATGCTTTAACTAATTCTAATTTTATTCAACATGGAAAATCTTTTGCAAGTCATTTTCAAGCAAACAATTTTAAAACTTCTCAAAGTATTAATTCATCATCTCCTTTAATCAAAGAGTTTTTAAAAATTGCTAAAATTATTTGCCCTTCTGAGACATTATCTTTAGAAGAGAAAATAGGAAATTTTGTTCAGGATTATAAGAAACTTTCAAAGGAAGAGGCTGGCAACAATTCCGAGCTCTTTTGAATGAATTACAAACATAAATATTATGATTCATAATAGCTTTAATTTACTTCCGTTTAATGTTGGCTCACTTATTGCGATAAGTAGAAGAATAGATTTATTATATACTTTGACATCTAAGAGTTAGGATAGATATAGCGTTCATTCAGGAAACACATCTTAATTTGAGACATACAATTTTTTATGACGAATGCGTTGCAATAGTTTTAAGGAAATCGTATAAGTTTTCTATAATCGATATATTTGGGATTGAATTTCCACATATTTTTATTGAATTAAAAATTGATAATTCAATTAAGTAGTTTTTATTCGGTTCTATTTATATTCCATGTAATTATAGCTCAGTAAATTTTAACAATGGTTTATCTCGTTTAGCTAATTTTTCACAAAATTTTGACGGTATTTTTATTGGAGGTGATTTTAATTCTAGACATATATTTTGAGGCGATTCTATATGCAATGTAAATGGAAATTTATTTTTTAACTTTTTGGAATGTAATCCAACTCATTTTATTCGTATTTGTGATTATACTCCTTCTTCTCCAAACGGATCCTCATTTCTTGATCATTTTCTTATAAGTCCTAACTGCATCAATAACTTAAATACTAATTTCAAATAGCAAGTTTGCCTTCTTTTTCTGCCCATTACTCTTTAAAATGTCGTATTTAACTTCGAAATTTTGAAGTTATTTTAAATCCGCTTTATAATTTTGTTTCTTTTTAAAATACCAATTGGAGTAATTTCAAAATTGATGTTGGACAGAAAATTTTGGATCATTTTCCAGACTCAAATTGAAATCTAATAAATTCAGAAATTGATGAACATATTTTAAACTTTTCTTCAACACTAATATCCATTCGGAGCAAATTAGTTTAAAAAGTAGAAAATATTTAATTTCCAACAATTTAAGAAAATTATTTAAAGTTAAATTTCTTTGGCAAACAAATTTTAAACTAATTTATCATAGAACTTTAAATCGGCAAGATCCAGATTATTTGTTGTTATCTAAACAAATACAATTATTAAGTATTATTATAAGGAAACGGGTCCAATTTGAACAATCAGCTCTTTTTAATAAGAAACTTCATAACATTATCCCTGGTCCTAATGCCCACAAGAATATTTATAATATAATAGGCTTTAAGAAGAATAGGAAACTTTTAAACATTTCAATTGATGGAACAATTTTAGAGGATGATTCTTTAAAATTGGAAAAATTAAAAGAGCACTTTTCTAGGATTTATAGTAATTCAACTCCAAGGGAAAATACTGCACAAATTACTGAAATTATTGATAATACAGTATTTAATGTTCCAGTTTTTAAACATTATTTTTCGAATAATTTTTCTTCCATTAATAACGAAAAGCTTTTGGAGCTTACTTCTTCAGATGAGTTGGTAGAAACATGTAAATTCATTAATAATAAAAAATGTTATGGTTTAGATAATACATATTTCGAATTTTATTATAAGAAAACTTCCAATGAAGGCTTTTGAATATTTAACCATAATTAACAATACTGATATTAATAATTTACGTTACTTTAAAATTTAGGTAAATTGTTTGAAAAAATTATTCGTAAGAAAATGGATTTGGGATTAATTGAAAGTTATATTCCTGATTTGCAATTTGGTTTTAAAAATTCTCATTCAACAGTTTATGTTTTATTTAAGTTTCATAGTGATATAGTTTATAACTTACGAAGACGTTACTGTACAGTTGCAATATCATTGAATGTATAAAAGGCTTTTGATTATGCTTTTCACGATGGTATATTATTTGAGATGATTCAAATTGGATTCAATGCTTCTTTTGTTAAAGTTTCGCAAAGTTTTTTATTAGATAGAAAATTTTGCATTTGCTTAAATAATAGGTTATCAAATCTAGAAAATGTTAATTGTGGCGTTCCACAAGGTTCTCCACTTCTATACAACTTTTTTGTGTATGACTTTCCTCATATAGTATCTAATGCTTTAAGCTTATTGTATGCTGATTATTCTCTGCTTTATTCACATAACGAATCTACATTAAATGCGCTAAGACAAGTTTCACATCATTCAGGCGCGGATTCAGGGGGGGGGAAATAAGGAAATTTCCCCCCCCTAAATTCTAAAAATATGTTTGGTTTCTCTCGATAATACAAAAATTCCCAATAATAATATTTTTTTATATGCAAAAAATTTTAGGAAATCCCAGCAAAGTTTTTTTTTTGTTTTTTTATTGAATCTAACGAAATTTTCAATAAGAATCCAAAACTTAATTCTAATAGTTATTTATTAGACATCTAGTTTACTGTATTTAAATACTTATTATTCTACATTCTATCCCAGCAGGTGGCATCTTTTTATATCCAAAGAATAAACGTTTGACTTGAAAATGCGTGCGGTCGAATTATTAATAAGCCTTAGTATGTATATGCAATATTTATGTACATATGTATGTGTTATATGAATTAAAATTCTATTCGATAATTTTTGACTAAAACACAGATTTTTCGGGGAAAACCCAGATTTCCTTATCTTAAAGATATTTCAAACGCATTTGAAGAGGCTTCAAAGGATATTGATAATGGGATATGTCAATTGATGCGAAGGCAGTATCATCTATAGTTCTAAAAGCTTTGACAAAGTTTAGTCTTGACCTAAAAAATTGTGTAGGAAATGGAACAGATGGGTGTCCTCTGATGTCATCAGCAAATGGAGCTGTAATAAAATTCTGGACAAATGCAAAACAAACGCCTTGCTATTCCCATAAATCAAACAACTCAATTTTAAAAAGCAACAAAATGCCATTAATACAATAAGTTGTATCATTTGTTAAAGAAACGACAAATTTTTTAAATATATTCATCCCAAGCGAAACACAGTTTTAGCAAAGTATTTGGTAGAAGCTTTGGAAAAAATATCTGAGTGGAAAGGTAGAGATACTTCATCAAAAGCCTTATATTAAGGAACTCGCTTTTGAATTCATTTGAGGAATAGTATCATTTTACAAAAGCACGATATAGATCATCAAAAAGGATCAAGCCTTATCAAAACTTAAATCATGTGCCTAGAAGAGAAAATAAATAAAGCCGAAGAACTATTTAAAGCGATTTTTGAAAAAGTTTAAATTATCTGCGATCAAATCGAGGTTCCAATCACATTCAAAATGTTGAAGATTACTACCGAGTTGTAGGTTACATTCCTCTTATTGAATTTATTTTAGAAGATCTTAAAACACGTTTCCCAATAGATATCCTAAATGTATTGAACATACCTAAACTTCTACCTCAAAGTGTAATCAAGTCAAATACAGATACAAAACTTTTAAAATCACAACTAGCTGATGAGCTGATTATGTTTAATAAAAGAGATAGATAAACACCTACTAACATCTAAACTTGAGTCTGAACTGTTGCATATGCAACAAACATGGAAAAAATCTAAAAATCTATCAGATAACATTGTAGATGCTTTAATAAACTGTGATAAAGATATCTACCGAAATCTAAGAAAAATATTAAAAAATTTTCGTTTCAATGCTCGTCAGCAGGGCAAGTTTAAAATGGCACGAGAAATGGCTGGCAAAATGCACGAAAAAGTATAAAAAATGGCACAAAATGGCAAAAATAAACATGTTATTTAAGAATCTTTTTTTTGTAAGTACAATAGTATGTTTCTTCAAAATGTCAAAAAAAAAAAAAAAAAAAATTCTGGGGGCAAAACGCAAGAATTTTGAAGTTGTTTTTAATACATTTTTGATCTAATTTTTGTTATAAAATTCTGTTTAATAAAGAAATATTTTTATAATATTTGTCACAAAATTTTTTTATCAGGGAAATGTTATTAAAGAACGACGTTTAAAATTCTTGTGTTTTGAGTCTTCGATTTCTAGAACACCCCTCATAATTTCCTGTTATCACATAAAAGAGTTCTACATATATATGACAAACACTCTTTCAACATCGCAAGATGTAACTGGAGCATATTTGAACACTAAAAGTTCAGATGGAGACAGATTGTCAATAAATTCATCCGTCTTACTTTCATTAAAACAAAACTGTGAGAAAATCGATTAAAACTCTTTTTTAAAATTGAAATGCCAAGCCATATAGATTTTTCAGGAGTATTGAACAATTTACCACATGTATTACGATCTAAAACGTTTTTTAAACTTTTCAACAAAATCTTTTTTATTGACATCTTGTATTATTTTCATTAGCACTATCAATTAAGCCAAAGCTTTCATTCATAGAAATCCCTTTCGTTTGTAACTTCAAGAGGCTTGAGCAGATGCATTGAAAGTACTTTTTACCTCCGATTTTTGCATTATTCAGTTGGCATTTCGAATAGATTCTGCCTTATATTCGCTAAGCTTATTTAAAATTTTTTTTCTATGTTGCAAAAAGGTATTCTTTAGCAAGCTGGACCAAAAATTGCTTTTTAAAAAAATAATTGAAGAAATGGCAAAAATGGCATATGCCATAAAAAACTTGCCCTACTCGTCAGTAATGCGACGAGAGAGAGTTCATTTCCTACCCGTCGTCTAATAAAAACATGGCTCAGACGATGACAATGACAGAAGAAAGACTGTACGATCTAAATTTGCCTCACGAGGATATCATAAATTGCTTATTTAAAAAAATTAATTTATAATGAACTACTCTTATATTTCATTTAACCTTATTGTTGAGTTTTTTTTAATAAATATACACATATTAATTTTAATAAACTTTTAAAAACAAATTTTTTACTTTTTTGTATCAAAAAAAATTTTCCCCCCCCTAAGGCTCGAGCTGGATCCGCGCCTGACATCATTTGAGGATAGTTTAACAATTCAATGATGAGTGAGGAGTTAAAATTAATGCATCTTAAGGCCCAACCAGAACATGAATGAGGTCGGTTAAGTCAACTTAAGTAGCTGTGCGAATACATATAATACATATATGGCAAGCTACAATGTACTTAATGATGCTTTTCGTCAAGTTTCGTCAAATGTCATTTGCTTAAGCAAAGTGCCAAACTGAACGCACATTCCGTACGAAAACAGCTGAGTATGTACATATGTATAACAATAAAAAATAAAAAAAATTAAAATGGACTTTTACATATTTTAATTTATTTTCCATTGTTTTTAAGACACTCGCAAATTATCTATTTTAAAATTCTTTACAAATTAAATAGCATAAAATAAACAAATACACAGTTGGACTTTTTGGTACTTTTTAATTTGAAGTACTCGCAAAAAAACAAAATATTGCACAAATATGCAACAATGGTTAAATAGATATTAAGTACATTATGGGCACCTAAAAGTCTTTTTTTATTTGCTTATGCATTTGACAGACTTTTCGTTAATTTTTGACAGTTGCTTAAGCTAATACATGCATGTTCTGGTTGAGCCTTACCCTAGGTCTACACTAAAGATAATTGTCTTAGCAAGTTGGCAATAACGTCGGCAGAATAAAGCTGAAGGTCCACACCATGCGTTCATGCGTAGATGCGTATGATACTTTCTATGCATTTTATGCGTTTCTAAATTCAAGTTACATGCCATGCGTTTTATGCGCCAAATTTTTTTTTTTTATCAGCTGTTGTGCTAATATGTTTATCAATTAAAAGCAATTTTGCCAAAAATGGAAAGTGTAATTGATATTTTAATAGAATTTATTTAAAAGAATTCATAGAAAAGTAAGCTTTTATTATAAAAATATTCAAGATTTTTCACGGTATTAATAAGTTTCCAGTTCATGGCATTTGTTAAAAAAAAAAAAATATAATAAACACAACAAAGATGACACTCAGAACATAAAAGTAATCGATAACTAGAATGGCAAAATTTGTTCGTGCTAAAATTGTGCTTAAAATTAATTTTAATGTATTTTATTATTTAAAGTTTATACAATCTTAATAACGAAAGCTTTTTCTCTTATTAAAAACCTTTTTTAATGCAAAAAAATAGTAAAAAGTAATCCACCACACAAACATATTTATCGAAAACATTGAAAATAAAATATGATTTGTCATCCATGGCCATCAATAACAGCTGACTTTTATTCACCGCACATGCGACGGATACAAAAGTAGAAAGTAAACCTACTTTGATGCGTTCATACGTCTATGCATTCTATGCATTTTGGTGTGTAACTTGTCATATGCAATTACACTGATTCAACTTTTTTGTCAAATGCATAAAAAGGACAGACGCATAAACGCATGGTGTGGACCTTCAGCTTAACAGATCAATATTTCTTATTGCTCAGCTTATGTTAAAGGCATGGGAAAACGTATTTATGTTAACTCATAGTTTGAAAAAAATCAAGGAAGAAGGTGCAGTGTAAAAAATGGCGGTATCTTACAAGAATTATTATTATTAATATAAATTCTTTCTTATTCGACTTTATTATTTAAATTTATATTAATTTGTTTAAGCTTGAGGTCATTTTTAATACAAATATATTAATTTTTTTATTTTTGTTAATGTAAAATTATTATTTTTATGTAAAAAAGAATTTGAACTTAAACAAATTAATATTAATTTTAACAATAAAGATCGAATAAGGAAATAATTATAATTTTTGCAATTTTATTTTAGTGTTTATTTAATTTTTTAATTTAATTATTTTACTACAATTATAATTTGCTGCAATTTCAAAAACTTAATTTCTTTCCCACACAATTTGCTTCTATTTTTTTTTCTTTTTTGCTTTTTTTTCAGCTGACAACCAAATTATCGAAAATGGACTAACAATTATTGCAACATAAATTGTTAGCAATAAATATGTACAAAAAGTTGCTGTCTACATTAAAGATAACATAATTTTGACAATTACTGCAATATATGTCGCAATAATTATCTCTGGTATAGACGGGCAGTTAAGTGTAAAGCAATTTGTATTCGCAATGCGTATGGAAAATGTAAAAGTTTTGTTGTTCCAGAGAGTAAAATTCTGAAGTTATTTCTTAATGATGTCGAAATTCCCTTTAAAGATAGTATTAAATATCTTGGAATTAATTTAAATAAACTTTTAAAGTTTAATATTCATGCCAGAATCGTTTTAAAGAACAAAATTGTTGCTGTATAAGACTAGTTTAAGACCGCTCTTTTTTTATGGATTATGGATAATCAGGACAATGGAAATTTTTTAATGAAAAGTTTCAAGACTTTGTTTAGGGAAAAATTTTGAATCAAATTGTAAGCGATATTCAAATCTTTTTATTTATAATCATTCTAAAGTTACTCCAATTGGGTTATATGCTTGTGATATTTTAAAAAGGTTTATTACAAGACTTTCATTTCATGAAAATGAATTTATTAAGAATTCTTTTATTTATCAACAAAATTTTAGTTGGTCTTATATAAATTATTTATCACCTGTAGGCTTTATTAATGAACAATTTACATGTTAATATAGTATGTCCTCCATTTTATTCATGTTATGAGAGTAGTTCTCCTTAATAAACTTAATACTAATTAACAAAAACTTAAAAAAAAGATATGTATATACATTCATAAAAATCAAAAAAAAAATTAATAAGAGGGAGTTTACACGGTGTCTTTTCAGACATGTCTAACAAACATGTTTGTTTTGTTTGTTGGCCATCGGGGTAGAGAAGAAAGAGGGGTTGCCAAACAAACACGAAATGAGTTTTCATGTTTGTCAATATGAATTTTCATGTTTTTAATTTGTATGTATATGTGTATTAGACTATTATACATGAAAACAGACATGTTTGGAAAGACATCGTGAAAAGACAAGGTGTTTTTGGTAGCATGTTCAAAAGAGAATGTCAAGAACAGACATGTCTGGAAAGACACAGTGTAAACTCCTTCTATGTGTTTTTTTAAGTTTTTGTAAATTAGTATTAAGTTTATTAGGGAGAACTGCTCTCATAACATGTTAGCTTCAGGAGCAAGAGCATATATATCATTATATATATATTATATATATTTATTTTTATTGTAATATTTCAACTTTTTAAAGTATAAGCATGGAGCTGTGTTTTTTCAATGTTATTAAAATAATACGTTATAGTCTTAAGTTTTCTCGATCGCAGAGCCAATTGGAAAACGACCAGGCGTAAGCGCAGTAAGATCTTCGATGTTATCCGATAAAGGTCTGGAGTTGAGGCAGCTTCTATGGTAGCCAGAAGCGTAGAAAATTCCTCAAAGGTGTACTTAAGCTGACCCGCCATCTTTTAAAGTGCACATTATAACATTTTACACCCTCCTCCCATATGAGGCGCAGCAGCGGGGATAAAGAGCCATTTTAAATGGTGATGCCTATATTTTTCTCGGGCGGCATCTTGTATATCGGCCAAATGTTTGTCGAAATTAGAAGCTATTTCTTTAGCCGCGCCAACGAAATTGCGACCATTATCCGAGTATACGCAATCCGGGCAACCTCGACGCGCAATAAAACGGTCCAAAGCAGATAAGAAACAAGAGAGCGTCAGAGCGTCATCTACATACATAAAGTTTCGCAATACTTTTACCCCTAATGGGTAATAACGTTCTAAGTGCCAAATATGGATCACAATTGATGCCAAAAGTAACAGTTTTTAATCTGTAATCTCTTTATCTGGAGAACCACGATGAACTATTTGTTGAAAGCGAGCATGATCAGGGTTAACTAGAATCTGCCTGTACATTTTTGTTATATCCGCATTAAATACCAGCTTATAAAACCTCCATTTAAGAATCAAAAATACTAAATCATTTTGAAGTACAGTGCCAACGTGCAAAATATTGTTAAGACTTTTTCCACTAGTTGTAACACTGTAGGCATTAAACACTACTCTCAACTTTGTTGTAGTGCTTTCCGGCTTAAAAACGCCACGATGAGGTAAATAATAGTTTGAGCCAATTTCAGGATATTCAATCTTCCCTATATGCCCCAATGTCAAATATTATTTAATTACCTCATCATATAAAAACTTGTCTTTACGTCTACGCAACAATGAACTTTCGTTTCTCAAAAATTGACTAAGAGCTATGTTTCTATTTGGACCAAGAGCTGAGAAATCTGACTTAAATGGCAAATTGACTATATATCTTCCCTCATAAGTTCTCCTAATTGTTGACCTAAATATTTCTTCACATAACTTGTCTCCTTCTGAGACTACTCGTATTTGAGAAATCTCCTCCCAAAATTTTGCCGATTGTTCATCAATTGAAACTTTGGGTAAATAAGCCCTTCTTACAGTACGATGTGGATTCGTTGGACCTGTTACCACCCAACCAAATATGGGGTCTTGAACAACTAAGGAATTTTTCACCCCACTTCGCAGTATTGAGGGATAAACATCACCTCCTAACATCATATTTTTATTAGGGCTAAAGGAAAGTGTTGGAATATCTCCAGTTACTTGGGACACTACTAAAGCTGTAACTTTCAGTGATATGTTCGGATTGATCAACGAAGTTACCATAAACGAAGCCATTTTATCAACATTGCTCATTATTTCACCGCCTAAGCCTGCTACTTCAGTTGATGTCGGTAACGTAGCCAGCTTTAATAGTTTACAAATTTTCTCAGAAATAAAACTCTCATCTGAGCACGGATCAATTAACGCTCTCCCTTTATAACTGGAGCCATTATTTTCTGTGTTAATCCATGCAGTAGCTAATAAAACCCTTTTCTCGGCCGAGTGATGATGATTCTGAACTGCATTAGAAGATGAAGCAACTTGGACAGACTGAGTAGTCGTTTGCTCCCCCCATAAATGGTTTTTGAACAAAATCCCTATGGTAAAGGTTGTGATGTTTTCTTTTACATTTTGAGCAACCATTGTTATTAGGACAATCGCCAAACATATGTCCTACTTTAAGACAGTTAAAACAGTATCTTAATTTTCTTAAAGTGGAAACACGACTCTTATGCTATAAACACATTCGAGACAGCAAGCTACCGACTTCAATATGTCAAAAATAGAATAAATGTGTGTATATGGAAATGATTATTTTCACGACGACACGGCTACATGGCTGCAGGTTGTTGTCTGTGCTTATTTTGTCGTTGTAGTCAAATTAAACTAATTTCTATTTTTGTCTACTACAAAACAGAAAAAGTGCTGCTAATATAAAAAAATATTTAAAGAATAAGTGCTTAAAAATATTTTTTTGTTTAACAGAAAAGAATACGATTGAAATTAAAAAAATTATATAACTTTTTAGCATCGAAGTTGTATTAGAAGTTCTATAGGAAGATTTTTTCATGCTTACGCTTTCCTCGTGTAGGAGTTATAGGACGTAAAAGTTGTAAAATTCTTTATCTATATCTCTTTAGCTTTAAAAATAATCTATAAAATATGGGAATCATTGGAAAATGATTCAAAGTGTTTTTCAAATGGCGTTTAAAGCCAATTTAATATCTATATTCGTACTCCGTGGCTGATTTTTTTTTTACAAAATCAGCTTTTAAAATTTTATCGATATAGCAATTATTATCTAACCCTTAGATATTTGCTTAATAAAGTTTTATTGTATTGCGGGTTTTTAGCCTTGCGGAACACTTACTAATTATGTACATATTACAATAATTAAATTTGTAACTAGTACATAAATTAATACCACATATATATTTTTACTCAAACTTATAAATAAATTATTATTATTATTATTATTATTATATTTATTTAGTGCTTTTCTAATACAACAAGATAGATTATCTTATAATTAAAGTATTAGAATCAGAAAAGTTAGTTTTAATATATGTTGGTGTCCTTATTTATAAAATAATTTAGCAGATATAGTAATAATAGATAATTAGATCAATAATTACAATTAATATAGAACTTAATTATTAATTCAGTAATTTTCCAAGATATAATTTTTTAAACCGTAATAAATTTAAAATTTTACATGATGGAGTTACTAATAATATGTTTGATTAAATATATTGACAAAATTTTAAGTTTTGTTGAAAAATCTATCAAGAAAAATTAATATTTGAAATTGGTTCTTAATGGCCTAATACATCGGAATTTTTAATCCATCATGTGATCATGTGAAAGATATTTCTAAGTAGTTTCTTATAATACCAATACTTTTTAGATCCAGTTTTTAAAGTTATTGATAAGGGGAAGGTTCGTAAATGCAGCAAATTTTTTTCTGATGCAATAAATTTTGACATAAAAGAAATCGTTTATATGTAAATTAAATAAGGCAAACCATATTGAACTTAAGGAAACTTTTTGCTAATTTTAATGAAACTGTCATTTGCTTAAGCAAGGTGCGAATCTAATTGCACATTCTTGTACGGAATCAAATGGTTTTTTTATTTTATTTTTTTTTTAAAGTACTTTTTATTAATTTATGAAAGTAGGTAGAGCAATGCTATGCATATTATGGTTGGGCCTTTAGCATTACAACTGCAACTGGTAACCACACATCAGCAACAAGCTTTTATATATTTAAGTACGTACCCAACGTGTTCTGAAACTTTTATGATGTGCGATGACGGAACAAAATTTTTATTTTAAAAGCAGTATATTTTTTTTATTTAATCTGCTGTTGAAATTATATTGTTTATTAGTTCCAAAAAAACAAAATTAAAATAGAAACTGGGAATTATTTCCTTCTGAAGGTTACTTTATATTATATTCAACATTTTTTTATTTGTCGAATTTATTCTATGAGCTAAATTTCAGTTATGTATTTTATAAAGCTTTTTTGTAATAGTCATATTCCTTCAATTTTTCAGAAATGACTTTATACACTATCAGACTATTATATTGTATTTTCTTGTTACATTTTACCTTAGCTTTCCGTTGGAAAGCAATGAGGTATATTGTATGAACAGAAAAATTTACAATTATTAGCGGGCCAGAAAATGCATTATCATACAATATACCTCATTGCTTTCCAACGGAAAGCTAAGGTAAAATGTAACAAGAAAATACAATATAATAGTCTGATAGTGTATAAAGTCATTTCTGAAAAATTGAAGGAATATGACTATTACAAAAAAGCTTTATAAAATACATAACTGAAATTTAGCTCATAGAATAAATTCGACAAATAAAAAAATGTTGAATATAATATAAAGTAACCTTCAGAAGGAAATAATTCCCAGTTTCTATTTGTTAAAATAGTTGAGTTAAATACATTCAATTTATAAAGTATCACTATCCAGTGTGACACAAAGAATGCTGACGAAGGCCGTAGCGGGCCAGAAAATGCATTACATTCTGCAGGTGTCTAATAATTGTAAATTTTTCTGTTCATACAATATACCTCATTGCTTTCCAACGGAAAGCTAAGGTAAAATGTAACAAGAAAATACAATATAATAGTCTGATAGTGTATAAAGTCATTTCTGAAAAATTGAAGGAATATGACTATTACAAAAAAGCTTTATTAAATACATAACTGAAATTTAGCTCATAGAATAAATTCGACAAATAAAAAAATGTTGAATATAATATAAAGTAACCTTCAGAAGGAAATAATTCCCAGTTTCTATTTGTTAAAATAGTTGAGTTAAATACATTCAATTTATAAAGTATCACTATCCAGTGTGACACAAAGAATGCTGACGAAAGCCGTAGCGGGCCAGAAAATGCATTACATTCTGCTGGTGTCTAATAATTGTAAATTTTTCTGTTCATACAATGTACCTCATTGCTTTCCAACGGAAAGCTAAGGTAAAATGTAACAAGAAAATGCAATATAATAGTCTGATAGTGTATAAAGTCATTTCTGAAAAATTGAAGGAATATGACTATTACAAAAAAGCTTTATAAAATACATAACTGAAATTTAGCTCATAGAATAAATTCGAAAAATAAAAAAATGTTGAATACAAAATTAAAATATTTTTAATGATTTTTAATAAATTCATTAGTTTTTACGCTATAAAATGTATTATAAATAAGTATTTATATATTTATTGGCTAAAATTAAGTTTGTTACGAGTCTTGAATTATGCTGTTTTTCCATTTTATAAAAGTTTAAAAAATGATAGTGACACCACTGAAATATAAATACACAATAAAAAAACAACTGTTTTTAATTTTTCAATTGTAGCTATCGTCTTCAAAATAATTCAGTAGCTGTCTACACGACTGTAATTGTACCCAGCAGCATTTGTAGTCGTGTGTTCGTGTATCCTGCTGTGGTGAATGTGTTTAATGCATTATAGTCCATGTTCAAAAATTAACCACATTGACTAAATTCGCTTTAGTTTGAGAACCGCTGGCACGAATATTGGAAACGCTTTCTAGCGCCCGAAATCTATCGGTCAAAAAATTAATTTCTTTCCATTTTGGGATTTCTGATTTATTTTTTACAGATTGTTCCCATAAATTCAATGTTGGCTCAGGTAATCTAATTGAACAATGAAAAACAAAAAGTGGTTCCCAAGCCTTTACATCAACTTTGTACAGTTTTAAAGTTGATATGCAATTATTAATTTTCCTCTGGAGCCTTTTAATTTCAGCAGGTGATTCCCCTTGACACGGAGCCAAATTGTATAGCAAATTCATTTGACTATTAAATAATACCGTTTTATTCTCATAGGTCACTTTTAAGTTTTCCCAGGCATTTTAAAAATTATTAGCAGTCACGGTAATATTTCTATTTACCTCGCTTGCGTCCCCTTCTGTTTTTTGAAAAAGGTAGCACAATTTTTCTACAGGGCCTAAACGATCATTATTTATATAAATTGTGGCAAATAGATCCCTAAATGTGGGCCATGATGCATAATCGCCACGAAAAACTTCTACATCGCATGCCTGAATTGGTATATAAATACCCTGGTTGGGAACCACTGATTTAGATGAGAATGTATCTTCCTTAAGTAACCTACGTTTTGCTCTAGCCAACACGTTAATACACTTCACATGAATTTTGTGGGTTTGGCTATGCCTTGCGTGAATGGGTATAAGCTCCTTCTTTTTCTCTCCTAACTCCCCTACGCAAGTTTCATAACAACTTTTAAAATTTTCCCACAATTCATTAAGCTCAGACCTTTCAAATTCCAAAGCCACACTTGATTCAATGTTGTTTTAGGTGTCACAGAAACCAATATTATCGGATTTTTATTGAAAACAAACCAAGCAGCTTACAGCTTTTTTTTTTTATTGGAAATACATATAGCTTAGGGTGCCAATTATCTATATGGGGAAATTTTTTTGAAGTAATCTGATTTACGCCAACCTCCATATTGGTTCGAATTGCTATAAAAATAGTCCCTTGAAAATTTGAGCTCAATCGGGTGAGGGGATAGGGTGCCCATGGCCCCCCCAAAATTTGCAAAATACCTGATTTTTGACTTTGATTGTCAATAACTTTGTTAATATTTATTTTACAAAAAAATATTGTTAGTAAAAGTTATAGATCAAACTCAGAGGAACAACTTTTGCTCACAAATTTTTTTTGTATCTCTAATGTCTACTGAATTAAAAAAAAAAATAAACGAAAAACCATGGATCTTCTATTCATATATTTACTTAAGTATACTCGTTACATGACAAAAAAATTTAGACGTGGATATTTTAATTTTATTTGTGGCAAGTACATATATTTTTTTTTTCTTTTTTTAAATTATACCGTAAGTTTACTCACAAGACGATTTCGATCATCTCATTTTATTTGTAGCAAGCAGGGTTCAGAAATATTCATGCATGAAAACTAAAATTCCAACATTCATGATAAATTGTCATGCATAATGCTTACAAAATTTTTTGTTTTATTCTCGAACTGAATGCACATGAATACATTTGTTTTTTTTCGAATAAATGTACATATGCGCGTATGTGAATAGCAAGAAGTAAAAAATTCCCAATAACTACTAAAATATTAGTGGCCAATCGAGCTAAATGAGCAGCTGCTAGAGTACCTGCTTTGAAGAGTGGTACTGGAAGAGCACAAGAACTGGATATTTGCAAATCGCTTTTTGAATGGGGTCTACACGATTATGTAAAAGCTTTGGTTTTCGATACGACAGCAGTTAATACTCGACGATTCAATGGAACTTGTTCCATAATTGAAAATATACTAGAGAGGGATCTGTTGTATTTTGTTGTAGGCATCACATCTTTGAACTTATTCTTAAAAGCGTTTTTGATTTTAAATTTTGCAAGTCAGATGGTCCTAATGTTCAAATATTTCAACTATTTCAGAAGTGTTGGCCATCTTAAACATTGAAAATTTCAGGATCGGTATAGAAAATGAGAAAGTTAAAAATGCTATTAGTTTGTGATGTAGAGAGAATTACAAATTTTCTTAATAAAGTTCTTCAGGTAAAACAACCGCGAGATGACTTTAGGGAATTTATCGAACTTGCTCTAATATTTTTCGGAAAAACACTAGCCGAATCCGGACGAGTTCGATTTAACAGAGGTCGAACTAAATGCTCTTTGCGTATTTCTATTTTTATTGTCAAAGTGTACGCTGAAGTCTGGTTTTACGCTCCATCGCCTATAACAGCTCCGTATCACGATGTTCTGCTGGTAACAGTATTCAGTCAATATCGAAGTGTTGAAATTGAAATTGCTTTCGTAGCTTTGAATAAATTTTACAGTCACCTGTGGTATTTAGGCACAGAAAATGTTGCTTTGGCATTTTTTGAAGAAAATGTACCAAACGAAGCAAAAAACAAGTAAGAGTGCTATATTCGGCTATGCCGAATCTTAAATACCCTTCACCATGGTGAGATAGGAACAAGAAGTTTTTAAAAAGAATACCTATGACAAAATCAAAAAATGTATGTATATAACTAAGTCCGTTTCCTCTTTTGACAAAGTTGATGTTTGAAATTCGTTATATAAGTTTTAATTATATTTAATCTTAAAATCGTGTATAAAAAAATTTAATAAAAATAAAAAAAAAATTTATTTTGGAGACTTGAACTCGCAATCTTACGAGCCTTTAGCGAGAACTTAGACAACTCAGCTACGAACGGTTTTACTAAAATATATTGAGAGAATTTTATGAACATACATACATGTGTATGCGTAAAAAACACATTAAAATCCACCACTTGTGGTAAAGATTATAAAAAAAACAACAAAAAAACCGCAACCAAGAGAAATGCAAGAAGAGATCAACGTAGCAACAGCTTATTAGACGAAACACAATAACAACAAGTACTACAGCAATGCTTAAAGGCATTGCAATAAGAGATAAAAATAAAATGCAACAACAACAATTACGAAAGCAATGCCTTTATACATAAATACCTTTTGCTCATTCATACATACTCATGTGCATACATATGTATGGCTTTGCAATAGCTAGGTTAACCTACTAATTATTATGGATTTATTTAAATTACATACAACTTTTTATGTACATATGTAGGTACGTATATGCTTGCCGAAATAAAATAAAACACTGTGTCATTGCCAATAAAATGAAAATATCGAAAAGCTTTATACCTAAGTAATTTTAAAATCGTTTTTAGGACATAAACAAATTAAATAAAAAATAAAAAACAAATAGGTATAGAATATGATTTTTGTTTTACATGTAAGTTAAGCGAACGATTAATATTTACATTGTCAAAAAAATCAAAAATTGCTGAATTATTTTAAAATCGTTTATAGAATATAAAAAAAGTTAAAAAAAATTTTTTTGAAAAGATGGATGCCGGATTTGAACCCCGGCAGCTACTAACAACGATGCTTTGACCAACCGCCCAGACAACTCAGCCATTAACGCTTATGCAAATAAAGAATTAAAGTAGAATATATTCCGTCACTTTGTTTGTTTAATATGTAGGTATGTACGTATTTTTAAATTTAAGCGACCAATCATGTACAAACATGTGTGTGTTTGATATGCCTAACATTCAACACGTTCGAATAAAAGCACAAACAAAAAAACAACAACCACAAGAGATTTTTTGGAAATATTAGAGGTAGACATGGTTTTTTGCTCATAACTCAGCCATTTTTTAACCGATTTGACAGATTTATATACCGACGTGTTTAAGAAGGAATTTACCATTTACTTGTGTTATAAAGCTTGGACTCGGGGAGATCTATGGTTCCCGAAAGTGGGTATTTAAAAAAAAAAATTAATTTTGGTCATAACTTTTTTGTATCTGAACCGATTTTTCTGAATTTTTTTAAAATATGTTCTACTAAAAATTTTCGATATTTTGGTATATAAGTCATATCCATAGGGCATATGGCAGCCCTAAAATTTAGGTTTTTATACAATTTTTAATTTTTTTTGTACGGGAGGTACCACGCCCACTTCTCCAATCCCGCCCACATTTTGTAGGATGGTGTGTATTGGCTACCTAAATGTGTGTACCTAATTTGGAAACTTTGGCTTTTGACGTTCCCCAGATATACAGCAAAAATTAATAAAATTACAACAACCACAAGGGATTTTTGGAAAATATTAGTGGTAGTCGTGGTTTTTTGCTCATAACTCAGCCATTTTTTAACCGATTTGACAGATTTATATACCGACGTGTTTAAGAAGGAATTTACCATTTACCTGTGTTATAAAGCTTGGACTCGGGGAGATCTATGGTTCCCGAAAGTGGGTATTTTAAAAAAAAAATAGTTTTGGTCATAACTTTTTTGTATCTGAACCGATTTTTCTGAATTTTTTATAAAATATGTTCTACTAAAAATTTTCGATATTTTGGTATATAAGTCATATCCATAGGACATATGGCAGCCCTAAATTTTAGGTTTTTATACAATTTTTAATTTTTTTGTACGGGAGGTACCACGCCCACTTCTCCAATCCCGCCCACATTTTGTAGGATCGTGTGTATGGGCTACCTAAATGTGTGTACCTAATTTGGAAGCTTTGGCTTTTGCCGTTCCCCAGATATACAGCAAAAAGTAATAAAATTACAACAACCACAAGGGATTTTTGGAAAATATTAGAGGTAGTCGTGGTTTTTTGCTCATAACTCAGCCATTTGTGGATCGATCTTGCTGAATTTCAATAGCAACCGATGGTAGACTATATGTGACACAAATGTAAAACAACCTAGCCGCTATCATGTCTGGAGTCTCCGGAAAACACATATCAAACGTAAGACGGACAGACGGACGGATATCGTTAAATCAACTTCTCTCCCCATAAGGACCCAGCATATATATACTTTATAGGGTCTAAGATCAATATTGTAGAAATTACAAACGGAATGACAAACTTATATATACCCTTTTCCACCTGAGGTGGAGGGTATAAAAATGGTAAAAGCTTTCAAGAATGAATCTGATATAAACAGCAAAAAGGCCTTAATTGGCACTCTGAACTTAGCTGATGTTATCAAGAAAGGTATTGCGCAGTTTGTGAATACAAAAACTAAAACATTTTTTAAGCGTTTTGATTTGTGTGAAGAGTCTTTTAAAACAACCCCCACAAAGTGGCCGAGTAACAAAAAGTTTATCGAAGCTAAAAAAAACTCTTTCAGGTTTAAAAGTAGTGAACGATACTGCTGAGAGGGGAGTCAAATTAATGCAGGTCTATAATAACGTTTTATCAAGAAGCGAAGAACAAAAACAATATATTTTACGAATTGTTAAGGATTACCGTTTTTTTCCAAATTGCAATAAGGAAACTCTTTTTTAACTTTACAAATTAAAACAAAAACCAAAGCCATAACCAAAAAAAAAAAATACTTGCCACAAATAAAATTAAAATATCCACGTATCATGTAACGAGTATACTAAAGTCAATGAAATCACCCATATAAACATATGAACAAATCCATGATTTTTCGTTTATTTTTTTTAATTCAGTAGATAGCAATTCGAACCCATCTGAGACTTGGCGTGAAACAAATTCCAACTTTGAAAAATAACTGGCAGCCTATTATAGCTGTTAAAAGCTTAAATTTTTCATCTTATTTTTACAACAGTTAGATTTTTTGCATAGATGGAAGTACATAAAATTGTTTAAATAGTATTTGTGGCATGTCTCCGGCAGCGGGTTGCTGCAAACTCGCAAAAGTCTTCCCCTCACTTTTTCAGCAAATATGCAACAACTTGTTGTACATATTAGTAATTTCCAAGGCCCGGATTTTTATGCAAATGCATATTTGTTCCCGTCATTCGGAGATTACCATATACAAAATATCTTTGCGAATCAAGAAATTTCCAGTAAAATAGCATCGATTTGTTAGTGCATATTTTTGCATATTTTGCTTTGAATGTATATTTTTGCATATATTGCTGATATTGCATATTTTTGTTGCATATTTTGAAAAAACTTGTTTTAATTGCTTTATTTTGAAATGCGCCCTTCCGCAGAAGAGGCAAAAGACAACTTCGATGATATTTATTTATTGATTTCTTATGGGAAAAATATTTTGTAAAGCACCTTCATATAAAAAGAATTATCCGGATTAATGTCTTCCTCTACAGCCTATAACAAACAGATGGGGGAGGGGACGTGGTTGTAAGCAATTATGTATTATGCTGAAAACTTTTGCCAATTCGAAGACGTGGTAAAAGGATTCAACAGTGGTGAATTTAAGTTAATTAAACTTTCCATAAATAAGATGTATTTTTTGGACTTAAGTTAGCAAATTCGTAGGAAGCTTGATAAAGATTAAACAAAAATTAAGGATGTAAATTTATTGGTTTAATTTCTTAACTGTTTGCATATTGAATTTCAATTGTTTTCGAAAACAGCGTAGTGATAATGAATATACCACAGAAAAACTATCAGCATTTAATCATGCACCTATCACTTCCATTTTATTTTGTTTGAAAAACAGACATTTAAAAAAAATGAAGTGTCAAATATATCTCTAGAGGCATTTTAAAAAACAAAATCAATAAACCCACTTACAACAACTAGTGAAATGCGCAGTTTATCAATAGTATGAATTGGGATTTTAGCACATTTAAACGAAACCTTGTTAGTAAATTTTTTTAATCCCAATAAAAACTTTGATAATCAATAACCATTTATTCGTATGAATTTGCGATCAGCTTAAGCAAATGACAGATTAAAAAAATTTAACTAAAAGTTTTCTTAAGTACAATATGGTTTGATACTTATGATTAACATGTGTACGCACAGTTGCTCAAGCCAGCTTATAAATATTATAGTTAGGCCTTTACAAGTGACTTAATTTACATGATTGTCTTAATGTTTCTTTATATATTTGTGTTTTACTTTATTTTAACTTCTAATTTTGTGGTTATTGTGCCTTACTTACGTTTGTGAGACTGAATTTTAACGTTCTTGATGCTATTTTTGTTTTTTCTTGTAATTTTACGTTTTTTTTATCACTAATAAAAAGGTTTAAGATAATTTTAACTGCATATTTTTAAAATTATTAGCGTATATATTTCTATTTTTATTGCATTTTTTATGCGGATTAAACGCGATTTTAACTGCATTAAAGTCCGGGCCCTGGTAATTTCATTATCTTTGAATAATAAAGGGAATAAAAAAATCGGGGTTTGCATTATTAGCTAAGGTTTTTTTTTAAATTCATGTTTGAAGTTTTCGACTGGGGGTGTATTTTAGTACAATTTTCAACAACATGTAGTGATTCTTAAGTCTATATCTCGTGAACTTTTCGGGTTATCGTTTATGTCTTTTCGGCAATTTTTAAGCTCTTCATCAGATCTAAAAATTTTACCTTAAGATAAAATCGAAAAAAACAACAACATCTTACTCAAAACAGCAAAACAGTCAAAAAACTCTGAAAAATTGATGATTTTAAAAGTAAAGAATGAAAAATAAGGACACTTCAAGTCCTTTTAAATACATATATATTTAACTTTAGTCGTCGCTTTCGACCATTCGATCATTGAGTCTTATCAAACTATGTATGTAAATCAAATGTCAGAAAATTTGCATTGTTTTGATTGCACGTTCGAATTAAATAAATTTGGGGAATTTTAACATGTACTGATTGTTAAGTCTATATCTCGTGAACTGTTCGAAATGTTGCTTGTCTCTCTTAATCAGATTTAAGAATTTAGAAATGGGTACCTCTTATATTATTATGGCCAGTTGGACTTATTCGATTGTTCGTGGACACCAGATGTAGTATGCAGACGTTGCTTTTGCTACATATTCAACTGGATAAACAGAACACCAAGCCCACTGCCAATGTGAAAACACATGCTACGGATGTATAACTTTTAAAAATGGAATGAATCGAAAAAAATGTCAAATGTTGTGTACATTCCTGGTTCTCATGCATCTCTCCCTCAAGAACATTCTGAAGCCAACCCACCACGGAGACTATCGCGTGCAGATAGAGCAACTGTATGGATTGCTAAAACGTTCGACAATGTGCTGGCTGATGCACCGTTCGAGCCCGAAGAAACAATCAGAAAGCCTGAGCTCGTAACACATTGCGAAAAGAACTATGTTGTTGCCAAGTTAGGTTTGTCAAAGCGCAAATCAGAATTTTTGTCCGCATTTCTTAAACGAAAAAAGCTAACGGACGTTGATGTTAAGACCTCGATACACCGTAACCGTCAAGCGGAATTTCAAAAGTTTTACAGCGTTAACGACGAAAACTCTTACGCCTACTGCAACAACATAAAAGGATTAGAATACATCGCTGAAGACTGGTGACTGTTCATCGATAGCTCAGTCACTAACTTAAAAGCAGTGTTACTGCATAAAGCGAACCTGAAGCCTTCAATACCTTTAGCATTTAGCACAGACTTAAAGGAATGCTATGCAACAATGGAAACTTTGTTAAGATACCTTAAATACGAAGATCATTTATGGAAAATCTGTTGCGACCTTAAAGTTGTCAATATTTTGCAAGGCATAAAGGGTGGATGGCCAAAGTATTATTGCTTTCTGTGCCGATGGGACACACGAGCAAAAGTCGATCACTTCTCGCAAACTTGGGAAAAACGAAAATCGGGAGTGAAAGATGCCACTTTAGAGATGACAGCAGAGCCACTAATAAAAAATATTAGTGACATCTTGTTGCCACCGCTGCAAATTAAGTTGGGCATAACGAAGAAGTTAATAGAGACGGTGACGAAAAATAAGGACAATTTATTTCACTGCCTCAAGAAAATATTTCCAAGACTCAGTGATCAAAAAATTAAAGCCGGTAATGTACTTCTTAACTAATCTCTTCGAGTTTTTATTTATTGTTTGTGCATTTTTTTTTTTTTTGCTTAGAACAGGTGTGCTTAATGGACCAGACATTCGAAAGTTGCTAAAAAGTGTAGATTTTAACACTGTTCTGCACGGAAACGACTTAATTGCTTGGGACGCACTTAAGGCAGTTATAGAAAGAGTCTTAGGAAAAAATCGCGACGACGAATGGAAAGTTTTAGTTAAACAAATGCTTAAATCATTCCAAGCAATCGGTGTGGCCATGACACTTTTTAAATAATCATTCGACAGAGTTCGAAAAACAATTTCCAACAGAATCTGATGAGCAAGGTGAGCGCTTCCACCAAGTAACCATCCCGATGGAAAAACGGATCAAAGGGGGAAAAAATAGATGCGATGATTGGGGAAGTATGCTGGTCTAGCCATAAAGTATTTTCATACGAAAATAAAGCAAGAGATGCGGTCGGATACATGTTTTCAGATAATGAAACAGCTCCGAAAGCGACGACTAAAGTTAAATATATGTATACACAGAAAAAATTATTTTTCGAATTCAAACAAAAAATTTGTAGAATCAAAACATTTTTTGTCTGAAATCGGTCCTACAAACAAATTCGCAAATTCAAACAATTTATTTGCATTTTGTTTACTGAAAAAACACTGATTTTTTCAAACAAATAATTTACAGAATCAAGCAAAAAGTTTACTGAAATTCATATAAATTTCAAACAAATAATTTTGCTGAATCAAACAAAAATTTTTGCACAAGCAATGACGCGCACCCAAGCTATCACTGAAGATGAAGGCAGAAGTAGAGCGGCGGCTGGCTTTGAGACACATTTTTGTTGGAATAATTTTTAAACGAAGTCTTGTTTATACACACAATGTTTTTCTTCATCACTCACTGCTGTATCCTTTCCTTGGCTAAAGAAGTAGAAATGTTACCAAAAACGGCAGCAGACCGACTCGATATGTTTTTCGTCATCATTTTATTTTTATATTTGATGTATTTAACTAAACAGTTTTCAAAAATTGAATACGGAATTTGGTTTTTTATTCTTTTTTACCAACTTTGAAACCAACCAAAAATTTATTTTGTTTCTTATAATGTTGTGGTTGTTTCTGTTGTTTAAAAAGAATGAAACCTTTTTTACCTGCTATTGCTTTCGGTTTTTTTTCTAATAACCTCGTCGCGCTATTTTATCCACTTTCTTCTTGTTGTACTTTTTTAAAGTGTCCAAAAATAGACTGTATGTGTTTTGTGTTGTTGTTCTTATATTTCACATAAACAAGTGTTGCTTACGATCAAATAAAAAAAATGCAAAAACGACAATATTAAAGAGCGTTAAATATTTCATACATTGAAACCAATAGCGCGTATAAAATATAGTTTTGAATAGTTGTCAACATTTTTGTTGGTTAAATAAAAATCAAATAAAATTATTTATTGAATCAGTAAAAAAATTTGTAGAAATTAAAAAAAAATTCAAACAAGCGTTTGTTTGAAAATAATTTGGCAATCATTTTTTCTGTGCATTTAAAAAGATTTGAAGTGTCCTTATTTTTCATTCTTTACGTTCAAAATCATCAATTTTTCTAAGTTTTTTGACAGTTTTGCTGTTTTGAGTTAGATGTTGTTGTTTTTTTCGATTTTATCTTAAGGTAAAATTTTTAGATCTGATGAAGAGCTTAAAATTTGCCGAAGAAACGATAACTCGAATAGTTCACGAGATATAGACTTAAGAATCAGTACATGTTTTTGAAAATTGTACTAAAATACACCCCCAGTCGAAAACTTCAAACATGAATTTAAAAAAAACCTTAGCTAATAATGCAAAACCCAGCTAGGGGTTTTCTTCTTCCATCATAAGCTTTCAGATTTTGGGGGTCTCAATTGGTTCAAGATTTTAGTGCTGCACTGTGACATTAGTTCCTAACAAAAGTTTAAAGGCCCAACCAGAACAAGCATGTATTAGCTTAAGCAACTGTCAAAAATTAACGAAAAGTCTATCAAATGCATAAGCAAATAAAAAAAGACTTTTAGGTGCCCATAATGTACTTAATATCTATTTAACCATTGTTGCATATTTGTGCAATATTTTGTTTTTTTTGCGAGTACCGTGTACATATTTGTTTATTTTATGCTATTTAATTTGTAAAGAATTTAAAAATAGATAATTTGCGTGTCTTAAAAAAAATGGAAAATAAATTAAAATATGTAAAAGTCCATTTTAATTTATTTTATTTTTTATTGTTATACATACTCAGCTGTTTTCGTACGGAATGTGCGTTCAGTTTGGCACTTTGCTTAAGCAAATGACATTTGACGAAACTTGACGAAAAGCATCATTAAGTACATTGTAGCTTGCCATATATGTTTTATATGTATTCGCACAGCTACTTAAGTTGACTTAACCGACCTCATTCATGTTCTGGTTGGGCCTTAAGGCTCTACGATGTTTCCTTATATTTAATGCCACCAATCGTATGAAACTGATCCACTGTGCGCCGCACAGCGCGAAAACAAAAAAATAAGCAGTTTTTAAGCGGATGGCCTGATTTTGATAACATTATAGATATCAGAGATGACGTTGAATTTATGATTGTCTGTAGGTGTAATGGGAACATGCCTCAAAATTTTAAGTAAATATATACATAGTAAAATTTTCAATTGAGTTAAAATATATTAAATTTTGTCAAAATTATCGGAAAATAAAATATTGGTGATAGGAGTGTTGCTGTTTAGGGGGAGCAACAATCGATTTTGGAAGCAGTTTTTATTTTTGGTGCTCTAACTGGGCGACAGAGCCTTAAAGTTATTTATACTAGAATACAGCAGTGGAAGGCATAAAAACATAATGGTCGTATTTTGTATAAACATTAAAGGTATTCACGTCAATTTCACGTCAACTGTGCAAAAAAGCATAGTTGCATTTATATGACGTGAGCAACCCATTTTGCTTGCAACTTCATTTTTCAGCATTTTCGAAACCAATTTTTAATCAACGCTCCTTCCATTTCACTATGTTCAAAGATGCATGAACTTACGATTATTTTAAAACTTTTTTTATAATAAAGTCAATCGTGTTTCTTGAAAATTACACTTTTCCATTTTTTTACGCTTTTTCTTTTTAATTGTTTTGTTTTTTACAAACACTAGAATTTATAATATTTTCAATTCAAAAAAAAATGTACATCAAAATGGTATTTCTACGTATTTTTTTTTGTCATAAAAAGTTGCAAAACTTTTATAATTTTTCTCTGAAATTTTGCACTAAGAACCTGGCAACTTTGCATCGTTTGTGCGAAATAATTGTCTATGTTGTGCTTTTGCATTTTTGCTTTTTCGCAAAGGTGAAATTTTTGACGTGAATACCTTTATTATTTATTAAAGTTTATAGCGATTTAATTGTTGTTTAATGCACGAATGCTGCCATTCATTGTTAAAATTTGTATTAATGCCTAAAGGTATGCATTGAAAACATATCATTATTAAGTGAACAATAAATTAAACATCACCAGTGTTGCCAGTGAAATTTCGAGAAAGATACATTTTGAAAAAAAAAAATTTAAAATCCATGTTTAACGTTTAACATTTATCAACATAACATTTTTATTTCATATTTAATGAATATTGTAAAGAAAATGATATCATATAAATTCATTTTTATATTTATTTAAGTTATAAATATCAGGTATGTAATTTTTAAAAATACAGTAAGCGAACTTTAAAATTAATTAGATGTTTAGATCAAGGTATGTATACTTACACAAGGTAGACTCGTTAGCGGACAGACATAAACTCCAATTGTCAAATACGTGTGTATGAGCCAACATACTTGTACATGTGTGCGTTAATTTTTTTTTGTTTTATATGAAGACAATTTTGACTTGTCGGGTATTTTTATAGAGCAGCCTGCTTAAATGAATCTACCTTGTGTTAATGTACCTGGGTTTGGATGATATCAAAACAAATTAATTTTTGTAAAAATTAATATACGAGTTATGTCGTTTATACTAAGGCGATTATATCAAAAAGTTCGTATAAATTTCCTGAAAATAAACAAGTAAGAGTGCTATATTCGGCTGTGCCGAATCTTATATACCCTTCACCATTCTGCGAGCAGAATACATAGCAATTAGACAAAAACTAAATAAAACTGGTAAATTTTTTTTTTAAATAAGAGACAACCGGTTTTGAACTTCGCTTTTCATAAGGGCCCAAAATATATATACTTTATAGGGTGTAGGATCAATATTGTAGAAATTACAGCTATATATACCTTTTTTACCTTCCGTGAAGGATATAAGAAGATAATTTTCGGGTATTCAGGGGTCTAATCACCGCATTCGATACTATTGTATCGAATAAACTATTGAATTTTTTTGCATACGATAGACACTGGCGTATCGAATGAAAACTCGATAAATGTAATGTCGAGTTACTCGATGTCGAATGCTATTATTTCAAATTCAATACATTTCATTCGATATCGAGTTTCAAGATACCAAAATAAATAATTTCGATGAATTTTGCTCGATATCGATAGACCCCAGTATTTCGGTTATAACTCATACAAATTTCCGACATTTTGGTATATAAGTCATATACATAGGGCATATGGCAGCCCTAAAATTTAGGTTTTTATAAATATTTTGATGTTTTTTAGCCCATTTTTGGAGAATTTTGCTCATAAATTACCCATTATCTAACCGATTTGATATTTTTAAATAGGAAGAATTTTACCATTTACTTAAGTTATATTTATATATAAACATTTATATATACTTGTATACATATATTTTAACAAAGTTAATTATAAAAAAAGAGTAATTTTTAGGGATTCAGTATTTCGGTTGTAACTCTGCCATTTTTTAACCGATTTGACAGATTTATATACCGAAGAAATTTGCCATTTACTTGAGTTATAAAGCTTGGACTCGGGGAGATCTATGGTTCCCGAAAGTGGGTATTTAAAAAAAAAATTTAATTTTGGTCATAACTTTTTTGTATCTGCACCGATTTTCCCGAGTTTTTTATAAAATATGTCCTACTAAAAATTTCCGATATTTTGATACATAAGTCATATCCATAGGACATATGGCAGCCCAAAAATTTAGGTTTTTATACATTTTTTAATTTTTTTTTGTATGGGAGGTACCACGCCCACTTCTCCAATCCCGCCCACATTTTGTAGGATGGTGTGTGTTGGCAACCTAAATGTGTGTACTTAATATGGAAACTTTGGCTCTTGCCGTTCTCAAGATATACAGAAATAAAAAAAATACAACAACAAGGGTTTTTTGGAAAAATTTAGAGGTAGTCGTGGTTTTTTCTCATATCTCCGTCATTTTTGGACCGATCTGGCTGAATTTCAATAGCAAACTTTAACGGAGTATATGTGACATAAATATACATCAACCTAGTCCAGATCATTTCTGGGGTTTTCGGAAAACCCATTTCAACATACACACGGACAGACGGACAACCGGATTTGAACTTCGCTTTTCATAAGGACCCAAAATATATATACTTTATAGGGTGTATGATCAATATTGTGGAACATACAAACGGAATGACAAAGTTATATATACCCTCTTACCTTCGGTGAAGGGTATAAAAAGTTGTTCATATATACTCAGAACAACTTCGCACTAATAGATGCTTAATGTTTTCTTTCACCATTAATTAAGCTGCTATTGTATTAGCATTGGGTCGGTTAATCTTAGTAAGTTGTATTTATTCTCTGATATTTCATTTACGTACATTTTGCGTAACGAATCAAAAGATACGAAAAATGTCAGAATTATACATGGTACCTCAAGTCATCAAAAGATACGAAAAATGTATCTTTTGTATCCTAATGGCAATCCTGGATAACACGGATAATAATGTTGCCCTTTTATTTTGCCGAATACCCATCTTTAAGGACACAGTCCCGCATTTTCTTTGTGTCGAAGTGCATTATTAGGTATTTAATTGTAATTGTAATTTTTATCTTAAAATAACTACTTGGAAGGTAATTATTTGAGCTTTGCGTTTGTAATTTGGGTTTTACATGTTTTTTATTCATGTTTGTTTTGGTTGACTAGAGTGGAATCGAAGTGGGGAAAGAGAAAATAAAAACAAAGGAGAAGTGGAGAACACAGGACACCTGTCTAAATGATTCTTGTTATCCTTGAAAAGAGGATTCATTGTACATTTTGGAGTTTGCCTGGAAAGCGAAGTTTTGAGTGTTTGTACTCCGTATAGGCCAGAAAGCCAATTTTGGACAATTCGGAGACTATAGCGGCAATAACAGAGTTGACATAGTCTACGACACGCATATTGCGTGGTAATTTGATCAATTCAAATAACTTATTCGTTACTTACATAACAAACTACTAGAAGATTTCAGCTCATATCGTAAAATCTGATTTAATTTTTTTTTTAATTCAATCAATTTGCTTAAAAATAACTTTTACACATATCAAATAATAATTAATTGTTTTTTTATCTCGTTTTTTTCTAAGTTTATTTTTTTATTTATTTATTTATTTGAAAAATAAACAGTACAACAAGACTAATGTTGTGGACGTCAAAATAGAGCATATTGTGATGCATGTAGTCGTTGACACCAAGTAGGCGATATTGTTTTTTTTTTGTGTCGTGCACGATTCTCGCGACACTTGTTCGAAAATGTCGTTGACGAATTGTTCATGCTGTCCCTCACATGTCGTGCAGGAATTGACTTTGTCGTGCATCCATCTTCGAGGATGTCTTAAAGTCGTGGCCAACTAGATATATCTTAAAAAACATACACATCAACAACTCTGGAAATATATTTTAAGCGATTTTTGGAAAAAGAAATTTTTCAACCGTTTTAGACAAGAAAAAAACGTTTTTTCTGCACTTATTTTATAAATATATAATGCGATATAAAGAAAAATCCCTATATTTAGAAGAATAAAAAAATCTGTCCGATTTTCCCTACGCTTCTATTTTAGTATCAAAAATACCTACATGTAGGGATTTTCTTCTACTTCTGCCAACATTGGTTATGAGTTACAGATTTTTTAAAAAAAAGAAAAGTAATATTTATAACAATAAACATTTTTAGGTATGTGTGTGATTTTTCGTTAACCCAAGAGGGTAAATATTTGGCATCTAAAGTGCTTTGCATTGCTTATTATCTGTATATTAGGAGGAAGTTCATTCCAGAGACGAATGTCATTAACAAGAAAGTGTCTTTCAGATATTTGCTTTCGGTATCTTATGGTGTTTATTCTATTGCCCCGATTCCATCTTGAAAATGTTATTCTTTTGTAGAGATAGCGTTTAATTAACCTGTTGTGTTTCTAAAATATGTCGATTTTCACAAAGCTGACTTTCAGTGTTTGGTAAGGTACGATATGTTTCGACTGTTTTGTTCACTGTCCATTGATGACATTTATTTCTGAAGAGCAAGAGCTCCTATATTAAAGTTGAAAGTATACCAAGGGTACTTATTAGTAAATACGTAAAACTACAACTTTATACATGAAAAACTGCGTAAACATACCAATTACATTTAATTAAGATTAAAATTAAAAATTGGCAAAGTTTTAATAAAAATAAAAAAATCGATTTGAGTATAAAATCGCATACGTAAATTCGATTGCAAAAGCTCGACATTTTTACCACAAAATCGATTTCCCTAGTACGTGGCATATGTATAAGTAGTTTCCATTTTTGATCTCTCTTGTAAATTTTCAATAAGACCCTTGATTGTTTAAATAACCTGTTAAGCAATTAATTTTTAATTTGTTGTTTAAAATAACAAAAATGTGATTAATCCTTACTTAGCCTGAGTAATTAAATTTGAATAGATATTTATATGTAAAAATATCCAAAAAATTATCAGCCATGTTCTAAAAATTGCATTCGAGTCAAATTAAAATCGAACAAATTTCTGTGTTGAAAGTTCAAAAAATATTTTCTTTTTTATACCTTGTACTAAGAGGACTACTTATAGATATTTACCAGTAGTGCGATTTCCTATTAAATTTTAACATAATTTAAATTATTAAAAATATTTAACAGCAAAGTTAAAGTATATTTTATTCAGTAACTTTTTTAACAATAACGTTTACTGCTATGTCCTATCTTAACGTCAGGTATTTAAGTTATCTTAACGGCAAAATATTTTTCATTGTTTATTTTTAAATTCGTAGTTATTTTTGAAAAAAAAAAACAAATATTTTGGCAAATAAAAGCCACATTAACATTTTTAAAATTCACATTATTTACATACACATTTTGCAAAAACAATACCCAACAAACACGGAGGTTTGATTTCAAATTGAAAATGATTTGAAATCAAACGTTTTCTTAAACGACAAACGTTTGATAATGATTTGAAAATCATAGCGTTCTCAACAAAAAGGGGAAATTATTTTCAAATTGAAAAATGCCTTTATTTTCAACTTTTGAAAGCAAGTAATTCTCAAATGTTTTTCAAATGTGGATTATAATACAATGTGGAATATAAATAAAACAATTTATTTTTTTTAATTTAAATTTATTATTTATTTAAATAAACTTTGAGATAAACATTCGGTTCCACAGCTAAAAGATGAATCCTTGGGAAGACAAAATACTAGGCTCCCTTTTATTTTGAGAATTGTAGCACCGCGATCGTCCTCAAACTTTCTTCACTTTCCCGTTTTATTATTTTTCTTTTTTTTACGTATTTTTAATCATTGTAATTTCTCACAAATAATTTTTATTTTTCACAAGAAATAAACTGTTCACTTGATATTAAAATTTATGGTTAATAGTAAAACACATGTAACCACAAAGTAAAAAAATTTAACTTTAATCGCCATTTTTAATGCTTACATTAATTTTTCGCTTTAGTATTGGCAAGTTTATTTTTGGTTTGATTTTAATTAACATTTGACAAACATTTGCCATCAAATTGATAAAACATTTGATATCAAATGTTTATTTTCAAATCATTATCAATTTGAATTTAAATGTTAAATCAAACAATTGAAAAACGTTTGAGAATTGCGTTTGATGTCAAATGATAAAGTCATTTCATATCAAAGGTTTGACTTCGTGTTTGTTGGGTATGAAAAAATTTGTTTGTTTGTATTTATAACAATCATTAAAAAATTACATTTTAGATGCAGCTTATGGAAATAACTAATAGTGTTTTCTTTTCTTCACAAAAAAATAAGTGGTCGACTTTCCTATCATGCCGCTGTTAGCAAATTTTTGCGAATTTCCGCTGATTTAGTAATTTTATCCGAATTTTTGCCATTTCTTGTAGTTTTAGTGACTTCAAATCAATTTTATGGTTTGCTTGAAGTATTATAAAATTTTGAGATTTTCGCTATTTTTTTTTTTTGTTATTTTCCGACATTTGAGTACGGATTAATCACATATTTGTTATTTTATACAACAATGTAACAATAAGGGTTTGGGGCTAATTATTATTAAGTTGATTGCCCACGGGGTTGAGAGGTTACTGAGGGAAATGACACGGGTTATTACAATTACTCGTCAAGTAATCATAATAAACCCATGGAAGAGAGATAAAGGGTAAGTGGTTTCCTTTATATATACTAGGGTGTATAAAATCTTACCTTCTTTGCGCTTTTCTAGCAATGAAAACAGTAGGGGATTTCGATCATGTGGGTATAATTATAATTCCAGATACAATTGACGATAGTACTTAGTATTAAGTTGTAGGTTGATAGGTTTTATTTGCTTAAATAAATTTGCTTTAAATTTTACGGTAGTAAAATTTATTTATATTTAAATAATATTAATTTTAGCCAATTGAATTTATTTTAGTTTTAGCAATTTTCCTTTAGATTTTAAGCTTAGCAAATATAATATAGATTTAACTATGTATAGCAAATTTTCTTCCACTTTTACTGTTAGCAAATTTTATTTTAATTTTAATTTTATGTAGATTTAAGTTTATCCAATTTTATTTAATTTTTAATATAGCAAATTTTCTTAAGATGTTATTTACACTTTCATTCTTAGCAACTTTAATGTACAAGAGATCAAATAGTGTAACTATTAGAGTATTTTTTCCCGGAGTTTTTCGATTCCCGGGAAAACGGGAAAACTTTTTAAATTTCCCGGGATCCCGCTCCATATAAATAATACAAAGTAAATTTGTTTTAAATTAATGAAAAAAACTTTTTTTTTAAAAAAGCGTAAGGGAACTTGTTTACAAAGTAAGTACAAGAAATGCCTAAATACTCCCAAAAATTAATTAAAGGTTGAAAGGGGAACTTTATTTATTATTACCTTACGATTTTATATGTACATTTTTCATATCATTATGCTCTAGATACAAAATAAAAAGATAACATAAACATAACAATTTAATTCATAAAACAATAATAAAAACAAACAAAAATTATGGTACTCAAGTTTTGAGATCAAAAAGTAAATTCATAAAATAGATAAAATATTTTAAATTAATATATTAACATTTTTTAACAGCTTAGGAAATAACATTAAGCCACACTCAATGGGTTTAGAAAGTCGGCAAAGAGTATATTTCTTATTTTATTTACTTATTACTATGTTTCCGAAACATTTCGTTCACTTTTTTACCGAGATTAGACAAATAGTTTAAGGTGCAAATGTTTAAAGTTGTTGTATATTTTTAGTTCGCAATCCGAAGTAATTTTTTTTTTATAAACAACGTCTATATCAGTCAAATGTATGTCAAGGTTGATGCAAAAAATAGCATCAAACGGACTTCTTCTTACAAGATCCACCTGTAATCTTTAGGACAATGTGTTTTTAAAATTGTATGTTGTAGAATCTTACACGAGTTTACATATTTTTTTTATTACTGTTTCCCAGCACTTCCTGGAGCGATATTTTTGGATATCTCCTATTTGTAAGACTTGTCCATGGACAATTAAAATTTACTGCCTGCATCTTATTTTGCATTTATGTTCTTTATAAACTCTTCACTTCACTTAATTTATTAATTATCAACTGTTGCACGGCCCATTCTGCTTTTGGTAGATTTATTGCGTCAGAACACATTGATTTATGAACGTACTCACTACTTGTTATTGATCTAATCGACAACCCATCAACAGATGCTAATTTTTAGAGAATATAAAACTAAATTTCAGAGTATAAATAGATTTTTTCTGAAACTATGAGGAACTTTTATTTCCCTGGATCCCTCAACAAAAATCCCGGGAAAACAGGAAAGAAAATAATTGAAATTCCCGGGAATTCCCGGGACAAGAAATCTCGGGAAAAACCCTAGTAATTATGTATTAAAGATATTTTTTAATAAGTACAAATGCATACTATTTCTCAAGACAGTGAGTGACAGTGAGAATTTGTAGCTTTTAAATAGCCTTTTCTGAATAAAATTGCTGCTAATGAAACTATTTCCAAATGGTTCTTCCATGAATGTTTGTTATATTTCGCTCGTCAATGCAAGAAATATAACAAACATAAGTGACAATGTAAAGGAGTTTCCACCGAGCTAAAAAACTGCATTTTTAAACAAAAAATTCAAATCTGCATTTTTGCAATTTTAGGTTATAAAATCTACAAAATGCAGATAAATCTGCACTTCTGGCATCGATGGCCGTGACCAAGGGAAAAAGAGATTCATTTTTATATATATAGATTACTGAAAATTCAATTGTTTTTACGGATCATGGAATTACATTTTTGACAGTAAAAATTAAATAAACTTTTCGTTAAAAATAAACTACAAATAAGTAGACCGGTTTTTAACTGAATTTTTATTTATTTTATTTTACAATTTCAGTTAATTTTACGTACAGAATATTGAGTGTGTAGATATGTCTTAGTGAGTAGCATGCGGATATTAAATGCCGTAAAATACTGTGTCATCCAAAGATTTCTTAACACAACGTAAGTTTTGCCACATATGGCATTTACATGATTTGACCAGGTGAGATCATTGTTATAAATAACTCCAAAGTTTTTTAACGTAAATTTGATCACACAAACAAACAAATAATGTAATCGTAATATTTATCGTAAACTTAATTTGAACTAAATAATGTCAATATGTTTAAAATAGTTGACGGGGAAAAAATGTAAAACTTAATTTTAAATTGAAATTTTAATACACACTTACCCTATTACCAGGGCAGGGCAGTATTTGAAATACGTATTTAAAATACAAATACGTATTTTGTATTTGTATTTTAAATACATGTCCAGCAAGTATTTTGTATTTTAAAAACATAAAAAATGGGAGTATGTATTTTGTTATTAAAAACATAGTTTGCAAAATGTATTTTGTCAGTTTATTTATGGTTGTTTGCATTTTGATCTGCCAAAAACTAGAATCGATAAAAAACGTAACTATCAGAATATGGAAATATCAGAAATAGAAGCACCAGTAAAGAAGGCGCTGATTTTGTTGTTTTCGTAGATAGGAATGATGGTGAATCTAGGACATCAAATTTGGAGTTGGAATTTGTCAGTTTCCTCAGTGACAAGAGCAAAGACATTATCACTCTTGACAGCTATTCAAATATAAAAAGAGTATTCATAGAATCTAATACAAGTTTGTGCTCATCAGGACCTGTAGACAGATTATTTTCTTCAGCAGGTTATATTTAAGCTCCAACAAAAAACTGTAAGTCTGATGCGAAATTCAAAAATCTTATATTTATGAAAGGAAACAATTGTGAAAACGGGTCGACCGATTGAAACGAAAACTATCACGGTACTTTGGGCATAGTCTGTAGATGGTTTATGTGAAGTTTAGACGAAATCGGCCCTGGGGTTTCGGAGATATTGCATTTAGATTTTCCTTATATTGTTCCCATATAAATATCAACAAAATGCCTTTCATTTTCCATATTATGATTTTTTATTGTCTCTTGAAAAGTTACCAAACCATGTATCGTAATGCCTTATGTGCACAATGACATTCGGAATAGATCTCAATGTATATTTCATACGCTAGAGGGCGTAAAATAGGGCAAAACGGTTAAAAGCTCCGCCTCCCAATATCATCTTAACTTATCAACCGATTGTCTTGAAATTTCGCAGGCAAATAGTGTAACATCTGGAAGGAACTATAGCCTATACATTTTATTATTCAGGGCGTGAAATAGGACAAGAGGGGCAAACACTCTCCATTCCTATATCTTCATAACTAATCAACCGGCTTTCTTAAAATTTGGCAAGCAGACACTGTAACATCTGAAAGGAAAAACGGAATAGGGCGTGAGATAGAGCAATAGCGGTAAAAGCTCCCCTTCCTATATCTAATCAACTGATTTTCTTGAAATTTGGCAGGCAAATAGTGCTACAGCTGGAAAGAACTATAACCTATAGTTTTTATTATTTAGGACGTTAAATAGAGCAAGAGGAGTAAAAGCTCCCCCACCCTATATCTTCTTGACTAATCCACCGGTGTTCTTAAAATTTGGCTTGCAGACACTGTAACTTCTGATAGAGAACAGAGTATGAAAAAGGGCAAGAGGGGTAAAAGCTCCTCCTCTCTATATATTTTTAACTAATCAACTGATTTTCCTGAAATCTAGCAGGCAAATACTGTAACCTCTGGATAGAACTATAGCCTATAATTTAAATTACCTTCTTAACTAATCATCCGGTTTTCTTAAGATTTGGCATGCAGACACTATAACATCTGAAAGAAATAACTAATATGACAAAACAACGTTTGCCGGGACTGCTTGTTATAACTAAATATAAGCTTTAGGGATTATTTTAAATCTTAATAATTTATAAATAATTACAAATATGTATATACATAGTGACATATTGCCCTTATTCACAAAGAGGGTATTAACACAAAATTTTTATTTTTCACCGCTATCAAATAACAGGTATTTTGTGTATTTTTTTGGTAATGAAACGGTTGGTTTAAACATCTTTTTTCACATGCCTTTAATATTCAATTTAACACTGTTTTGCTTCTACAGAAAATTTTTAAATTTTCTTGTTACATTTTACCTTAGCTTTCCTTTGGAAAGCAATGAGGTATGCTGACGAAGGCCGTAGCGGGCCAGAAAATTCATTACATTCTGCTGGTGTCTAATAATTGTAAATTTTTCTGTACATACAATATGCTTCATTGCTTTCCAAAGGAAAGCTAAGGTAAAATGTAACAAGAAAATACAATATAATAGTCTGGTAGTGTATAAAGTCATTTCTGAAAAATTTAAGGAATAGGACTATTACAAAAAAGCTTTATAAAATACATAACTGAAATTTAGCTCATAGAATAAATTCGAAAAATAAAAAATGTTGAATAGAATATAAAGTAACCTTCGGAAGGCAATAATTCCCAGTTTCTATTTTTAAAATTAATTAAAGGTTTAAAAAACAAACTTAAGCAAAATTCGACTGTATTTTTTTTAAAGTTTACAATCAAAAGTTAAAAACAAACCAATATTTTGCACTTTTAATAATAAAAAAACATGTTTACCTATTTTTATGTAAAATTTTATAAAAACTGTAATGGGAGTAAACCATTTTGATATAAATTTTGTATATTCAGAAAAATCTATTCAAGAGCTTTAAAACAATACCAATATTGGACCTACACGTTCAGCAATGTAGTGGAAAATTGCATATGAAATCTTTAGAGGTCAATGACTCGAAAACTATGCTTTTGCGCCTCTTTTTTTGCTTAATATTTTCTTCTTATTTTTAAATTTTCTATCATCGTAGGTACTTGTTTTTTTTATTTGGAGCTGCGTCGGTAAACTAGACAAACAAATTAAGTTAGGTCGTTCATACATTATAACCCACTAGGGGCGACTCGTGGGCATATATGGGACTTTTTCTTCAATATATTTTTAGTCTGCATTGAACATTTTGTATGTGAGCCCCCTTAAGGAATGGAGATAGCTGGTAGGTACGTTGGAAATAAATGATTGTGATGAAAAATAAAGTGGGGTTGGTCTTACATTTGACCCATCTAGGGGCATCCTAGGCGTTGAAGGTGCCAAATTTAAGAATTTCATTCAACGGCCATACTTGTATGGTTGAAATTCTTGCCAAAAAAAAATCATGTTTCTAAATAAAGCAAACTTTATTGCGGAATTTCGGGTTTTTTAGTTTTTTCAATAAGCAAACATATGTTGTGCAACCTCCTCGATTATCGAAATAACGGTATATCTCGAAAAAAGAGCTAACTTAAAAAAAAATGGTTAGCACCATTGGATTCAGCGTAACCGAATTATCTTAAAACGCCATATGCCCGGCTTGTCTGTTTTTTCAACCAGCGAAGTGTATTTAGTGAATAGTTTTATTAAAGGGCGACGAAAAGTTTTGGTTAGATGTATTTGGACTATCATTAAAAATATATATAAACAGATAGCATGGTAAGGGTGGGTAAAGAAAGGAAGGACACATAAAATCTGTCTAAGAAATCCATTTCACAAGTTGATGAGTTTTCCCCCTTGTTTTTATACCCTCCACCACAATTAGTTGTGAAGAGGGTATACTTAGTCTGTCATGCCGTGTGAAACTTTTTATTTTTCATCTTAGACTCCATAAAGTATATATATTCCGGTTCCTTGAGTAATTCTAAGTCGATTTAGCCATGCCCGTCTGTCGGTCCGTCTGTTGAAAACACGCTCATTATAAAAAAACTAAAAAGAAATAAACAAACTTGGTGTCAAATTGCTTGCAGTTATCCTAAGCAGTTTGGGATTGAAATCCAGTAGGATCAGAGCTATGAATCAAAATATGGAACCACCACCTTAAAAAATTTATAATTTTGTTACAACAACTAACATAAATGGTGGAACAATGCACGGAATGATATAAGGTTTTGCAAAAATTCGTTTCATTCGACTGGAAATCATGCTGTGAAATTTCCTGCAGATCGGTACATAATTTACCCTAGGCCCAATATAAACGCTACTCCCGGAAAACAGTTTAGTACGCCTAAAAGCATAATTAATAATGCTATCATAACAAATTTTGGCACGCCACTGTTAAATAGGACTATAAATGACACTTTGGCAATTCACAAGGTGTGCTATCAAGTCATATCGTCATAACGTCCTAAATAAAATTTTACAATTGTTTAAAAAAAATATTGTTGTGTTTGAAACAAAATAAAAATTTTAATGCTGTGTTCATTATTTTGTCGTTACTGTACATTAAAAATCTAAATTATAAGCGCTTGCCCACAGCAGTCATATAAATATCTTTTAAATATTTTAATACGTCATAAATTCAATTCGGATTACTGGATAATTCGGATTTTACACCTTCGGTTTAGCGAGCTGGCACTGTACATAATTTTATTTTATTTGACATGATAAACGAATTTAAAATATAAATATATAAATATAAAAAATATAAATAATTTTTTTTAATTACTTTAACATGTAATTTTTTCTTTATTTTTAATGTGTACTTTTTTTAATTGCCGAGGTAGTTAGAGCTTATTTCATTTTCTTTTACAAGATAACTGCAAACGCTAAATTTTTTAAGGCCGTTTTTACTCGCTCGTTTCTACTTAACTGCAAACGCAATCGAATTAGTTTTTTGAGGTAAAAACCGGCATTAAAATTATAGCAGTCAAATTATCTTACGTGCATAAAGCTACTGCGTTGCATGACAATTTTTATCAGATTTCGTGGTAAAATATTTAAGTAACTTCACTGGACATTTTCTAGCATAAAATGTTGATTTTTACGGAAATCCATAACGGATTTATCTAAGTGAAAAGTTCTCTATAGAAAAGTAGTAGTCGAAAAATTGCTTAGTTGCCAACTAAATCCGTCTGTGCGTTGCTGCGGAGATATTTCCGAATTCGAAATATAACAAGTCTGTGGGTCAAAATGATGCCTGATTAGTCATTAGAAGGGATGAGATATTCGTGCACTAAAAAAAATAAAATATGCGCTTAAAATTTGCACCAAAAAATCCAAAATATAATAATACTTAAAAAAGTTCCATAAAAAATCGTTTTTTAATTTTACTAAAAAACAATAACATCAAAAATTCAGACTATTGTTATTCAAATATCTTAAAAAAACTTAAATAACTAATTTAAATTTTTGTTTCTATAAATAAATAAGTACTGTTTTATTAAAAGTAAAACTTTGTCTTGTACTTGAAGAATGCCAATGCATTTTGAAAAAAATTTATTTTCAGATCCCACTTTGATGCCAGATCAGATCAAAAATATTTTAAATTCATTTTATTTTTTGAAACCCTTAATTCTTTTTGCAAAACGTTTTATTACTTTCAGCAATATCAATTAATTTGACTTCAGTATTAACCCTACAAATAATTTTGAACCACCTGATCCATTTTGATAAAATGGACTACTCCATGGACTGGTCCGATCTAATGAAAGCATGGACCATGTCATTGTTAAAAAGTGTTTGTAGTGAGACGACATGTCTTCGTTTTTTAACGACATGTTTTCGTTTTTAAACGAAGTTAAAACTAACCCTCTTGTGTACACAATGGAGTAGTTTTAAAACTACTCTTTTGTAGTCCAAAGATGGGTTACATGGTCCTGCCCTAGGACATCGTAATGTTAAATAGACCATGTTTTTTCCATACGTTTGGGTTACTTTTGGACTAGTCCTAGTCCCTTGTGGACTTCTTCTTTCACGCGTGTTTGGACTGGTCCTATTATTTGCTTCTGAAATGAAAATAGCTGATCCTTATGTATTTTCATCTGCTGATGACATTCATTATTTGCATAGTTTACAAATTTTTTTTTTTGCATTATTCGTTGAATATTTCAGAAATGATCCCCCACAACATAAAAGATTTTCTGCATTTTTAATCTACACAAAAAATGCCTTTTAATTGAGTAGAGTCACATTGTTAAATATATCAGGAAATCTTACTCTTATTGCACGGATGTTAAAATTCTTCCGTTTATGGTGTACTCCATAAAACATTCTTATGTTGATTTTCCGAAATGAAAATAACTGTGCATTATTTATTTTGTCCCTCCAAAATGATATGGTTTTTATGTCAAATTTATCATTAATAAGAAACTGGCTACGGAGAAAAGAAGCTTTACATGTAATACAGAGTTTTGTTTCATGATATCTTTCCACAGTCTCGTAAATCTTTAGGGTTCGTAAAAGCTGCATGCATAAAATATTTTAAAATAAATATTTCCAAGCAAAAAAGAAAGAAAAAATATTGCGTGCCAAAACCGCGCCGTATATTTACGGCAATGCTCAATTGGCAAAAATGTTCTCTTAAATTTGTCACACCAATGATCTGGCGGAATCCTCGTAACCAGGGTTACCGTTGAGGATTTTGAAAAAGTCGCACAAAAAGTCGTTTTTTCAAATTAAAGTCTCACACTTTTTTAACATTTTAATTACTTAACCAAAATCTCGGTTTTATTTCTTTAATAACTCTTTCAAATTTGCTTCAGTTAAAAGGACATTTTTACTTAATGAACAAATTTAAAAAACAAACTGAAAAAAGTTTTATGACGATAACTTTTCCTCATCACTTACTAAGCTACCTAAATAAGAGCGGCAAGCGTCTGCTTAACGTCAAAATGTTTCATTTGCACACAGTTTATACGAAACAAACCTTTAGAACGCGAGTTTAACACCACCCGTCTGAAAAATCCTATTTGATAGATCGCTTGGTCATTTTATTTTTTTGAAAGTATGTTGACAATATAATTTTCATGTTTAAAAAACGCTTGCCGCTCTTGCTTAGGAAGCTTAGTTAAAGACACGCAGTAACACCCGGGTGGGTATTGGTAAACGATGTACATAAAAATCTTTGGTAAGCCGATGATTAATCAAACAAACGATATAAATAGCAGAGAAATAATATCTAAATAATGTGTTTAAATACACTTTTGTGTAATAATTTTACATTTGATTGATTTTTAATAATGTGTCTGTATATTATTATTAATATACATATGTATAATTTTTACGTTTTATGTTTTCCTAGCTTTGTTTGTATTTTCGCACAAGTTCATTATTAAGCATCCAACTTTGTATTTCAGTATCTATAAAATTTAGAGTTGAGAGCATGGACTCACAAATTTCCACTGTTAACCTTTTGGTTAATTAATTGGGTTTTAAAACGCTTAAAATATTAATGCCGTTCATCCTAGATTGGCATGGAAATTCAGTGAACTCGATACAAAACAAGGCAAATACAATACAGTTGAGTTGTTGAAATTGTCTGGATATAAAATAATAACCTGCTCAATCGAATGAGGTTACATATCCCGGGGAATTTTTAAAACAAAATTGATATTTTTAAGGGAAAATATGTGAAATTATGCAGTGTAAAAAAATTATTTCACTTGCAAAAAAGGGGCAAAAAGTCGCAAAAAATTTAAAAAAGTTGCAAAATTAGACGAGTTAAAAAAAGTCGCACAAAAAGTGTCAGAGCGTCAAAAAGGTTGCAAATTGCAACTAAAGTCGCACAACGGTAACGCTGCTCGTAACCATCGTGACAGTTGTTATTTTTGTTACTATTTAAAACATAAAAAAAAATCCACAAAAAGTAAAGTACTTCGGGACGCTTGTTATGAATTTAATGTTTTGTTATTAAACATAGTTTGTTGGAAAATCTATTTTGTGCATACATTGAAAAATGAGGGGAAACATTTTATTTTTCAAATTTTTCGAGTTTTGAATATTTTTCCAATACAAGTTAGATTCCCTGATATACTTACCAATGTGACTCTACTCAAATGAAATAGATTTTTGTGTTGAATAACAATTATGCAAATATTAACTGCCACTACATCTGTAAAGCTTGAGCTGCTAGAAAAAAACTAATGATGCCATCGTTATTAGGGATGCCAATTCGGGGATTCGGGATTACTTACAAAAAATCAAATCCCGGGATCCCGGGATTTTACGGGATATCGGGATTTTTCGGGATTCGGGATTTTTGAAAATTAAGAGATAAATGCTTTTTATAGATATTTATTTAAAAAAAAACGTCATTAAAAGAAGTTTACAAACGCATGTTTTATAATTTATTTATTATTTTAAAGTTAAATATTACTTAAATTTGTAAAAACTTCAAATTGTGACTTTTCTTATTTAATGACTAATTTAATAAAAAATATGATAAAAAAAAGAACGTACGATTTTAAACAATGTGTAACTTGATTCAATAAAAAATAATTACCATAAAAGCTATATTTGATTCAATTACCTCAGTTCATTCAAGCTAAATAAAAAAAATAATTAATATTTTAATTGAACGACGCAACATAGAAGTTGATTTATTTGTAAGATTAAAATTTTATTAAAGGAATTATAAAAAATAATTGAAATTTGAATTCGAAATTAACTAAAAAAATCAATTTAATTAGTTAACCATTAAAATCTTATTTTAATAAAAACCCATTTTTATAACCACCACTACTTGCGGTAGGAATTATGTAGTGTATAAAATGCATTACTTAATATTGTGAAATCACTCCATTAATTACCGTAGGTTCGATGCCAACTCTCGGAAAACACTTTAATAATCTTAACCCTGTAAAGAGTAAAGTTTAAATTTTGTATTTGGTGCACCAGTGAATTGTTTTGTGCATTTCAAAAACATTTTTTTCTTTAATAAATTTTCTTGTTTAATTATTTTCAGCACTTCTCACGTTAAAATTTCTTTATAATTATTGGACACGCTTGAAAAAAATAGCAAAGTGTAACTATTTTCTTAAGTTTTCAATGACAGTATTAACAGAATTAATTAAATTAATATTAAAGATCAATATTGTGTTCTCTATCCTCTCATGGGGAATGTCATAATGAATTTCTTTTTATAAAAAAAGGTTAAACAAAAAATTAAGTTAACAATTTCGGGATTGATAAAATCCCGGGATTAAAAAAATGTAAATCGGGATTTTCGGGATTGGCATCCCTAATCGTTATCAACACTCTAAATTTAACTTAAATCAATTTAAAGCGATCTGTAAGCAGCTTCAGGTATAATTAAATTGTAGCTAAGTTCCAACTGCAGGAAGTCGTTCTAAATTACTTCCAATTTTCAAAGCTTGAAATCGTAGCTGCACCCCTTCTAGTTTAGCACACATTTGAGGACTGCTACTATGTAGTAGACAGGATGTCTAGTTGAAGAAAGCATCTGGACTCTAGATACATATAGATTTATCAGACTTGAACTGGTATCCCCCTTTTCCGAACATTTGATCTTAAGAAACTCGAATATTTTTAATCTTTCAACAAGATAAATCACGTTTACTCGCACATTATCTAAATTTTGTTCATTAATTTGATGTCTGCATTTTCAGCCGGATTGACTATAACGTACATTTCAGTCAGTTTCTGAGTAAATTTTTGTTATGATACTTGCCGATGCTATACAGACGTTTTGAACAACAAAACGTTTGCTTGAACAGTGGATGGTTTATACCCTTTCAACTTCTTACAAACATTTCGTACAAATTAGTTATTTTAGTTTTTTGTCAGACTCTATTTAATTTTAGCTAAGGAAGCCAACAAGAAATTTCGTAATTTACGGGATACGTATAAAAAATGGAAGCAAACGGACAATTTGCCATCAGGAAGTGCAGCTTTATTACTCAAACCATATATGTATGCAGAAAGCTTAAAGTTTTTAGACCAAGTTGCACAGATATATTTATAAAAATGTAAACAAACAATGACAAATATTGCCGTCGCCGTCTTCCATTGTATTATGTTTATTTTTCTCTCCCGCAACGAGAAATCGCACCGCACCGCACCGCAAACATTGTGTTCAGACTCTAACTCGTTTTCTTGTGAGTACTCGATTGAATACTTTTTATACCACAAACATTTGTGGAAAATACAAACAAATTATTTTATATATACGGGTACTAACGAACTCCGTGCATACTTCGTAGTGGAAAAAATAAAATAAGAAATCAATTCGAATTCATTTAAATCAGTGATAAATTATTTTTATTGTAATGCTCTTTGGTACACAACATTTCTTGTTTTTTTTTCATTTTTGGTGTAAATATACAAAACCGATAGTTTGCCAACGCGCGAACAGGCTACATACAACTGTCCATGTGAGAAATTTGGATACTCTAAATTCGCTCCACTAATTCCTAATGATTGGCCTTGCGCCTTATTAATAGTAACCACAAACGCAAGCCGAACAGGAAACTGAAGTCGTTTGAATTCAAATGGCATATCAGACGGAATCATTGGGATGCGTGGAATGAATACATCTTCGCCTTTGAATTTTCCAGTTAAAATAGTAGCTTCAATTACATAAGCCATCACCTTTTAATAGCATGTCTTGTGCCATTACATTAACGGGGTTGATTGATATTGCGAAGCATAATAATAGTGAATCCAACTTTCAATTGGAGATTATCCTGGTGAATCCAATGAATACAAAAATTCTGTTGGATAATTCACAACATCTTCGACATTTTTAACAGTATCCAAAGACTTGTACGAATTCAATTCGCCAGAATGGTTTGATTGTATAGTCACATTTAATTCACTAACATATTTGTTCTTTGCCGCTAAAATTACTCTGTCACTCAACCATGTATGGCAACCAATTCCTCTTTTGACTGTACGAAATGGCAAACATTATTTGGCAATGTTATCAATCCAGTGCCATTAGCTGGCTTAAAGAACTTATCAGCAGATGGATCATTCTGCAATTGAACACGAACGTTAGTAGTGCAATGGTTTGGCTAAAATCGAATTGTAATGAATTTAAAAACTAATTGAATTTCAGTTTTTCAAAATATTAAGTCAAATTTTACAACTCTAAAATATTAACACAACAAAAAAAAAAGTTTCAAAAGTTAGTATTTAGCCATAAAATTGCTCCACAAACAAGTTTATTTAATTAATATTTATTCCATTTTTGTTTAGGTTTTATTTCCATTTCAACTTATCATACTGAAAATCCAAATGATTCGCTAAAAATTAAAAGTTACTAAAGGCCGTTATGCATATCCCACATAATCGAAAGTATTTGCGAAAATGCTTCCCTGATCTAATTAATGTTTCAAAATTTTCAAAAACCAATAACAATTTATTATGACAGGTTTGTATTTTTTCAAAAAAAAGTAAGACTTGTGCGATAGTATTAAGCAGTTATAATTAACCTTAACAAGAATTCTGGTAGTTTTAAATTAACAGTAGTTACTCTTAAGAACAATTCCTTTTTTTTTACTTTTCTATTTGGCTGAAATACTAAATGGCTTATGTTAAGGTAATACTTATAATAACAATTTGTCTTAAACAAAATACATATAACAATTTCCGTGTCTGAGAACAAGATATTTTAAACAAACAAAGAACTAAATTTTTCAGTTCAATTATTTTTTTTAATACTTTTAAGTGCCTTTCGAATTTATTGCCACGAGCCAAGCATACCAACATTTGTGTCACTTACTTGCACTGAACATTTTCAAAAAGGTAAATTAGTGATGTAACTTTTATTAAAGATTAAAAAAGAAGTTAATTTGATCATTTTATGTTCAGGCCTGTGAAGCAAGATACGAAATCAATTCCGATCGAAAGCGGACACGCCTGATTATTAGCTTCGAAAAATTTTATACTTTGAAAACAAAGAATATTACAAGGAGCTGATCCTAACCAGTGCCCATGTTCTGTAACTCTCGCGTCGAGAAACTTTTCGAAATGGGAGAAATGGAACAAAAATGCCAGAAAATAAAACAAACAACTATTTTTCTCACATAACTGCGTCTGTTAAATTTTAGGCGAGTAATAGCTGTCCCGTAAGGAATTTCTCACTAATTTACAGTAAAAGTTTGTCTGTAAAATTTTTGTGAGAACGTTTCAGCGTTGAACTGTCAAATAAACTCACGAATGAAAACGGGGCGAGAAAAAATGTTAGCGCTAAAAAACATATTAAAAATGCAAAGAGTATTAATAATAATATTTTGTTCTTGGCACATTTTTTCATTGTTAAATTATTTTGCTTTCACATTTTTGTTTGTTTTTTATGTGGCTGAAGATGATTCATTAGTTCACTAAAAGCTGCTTACAAGCACTGCAAAAGAGGGCTTTGACTCTATGTCTTGGTTAAGCCATTTATAATTTTGTTCCTAGGCTTTTAAATAGTATCACGAAATATTACGTTTTTTTACTTTTCTTGGAAGGACATGCAGCGATGTTGACTTTATCTTATTTTGACGACATGAAAATTTATAACTTACTGCAAATTAAACGTTTTTAGTGAGAAAATTTACAAAAAATTGGTAAAAGGTCGCAAAAAAATTAAAAAAGTCTTTAATAAAAAAAGCCGCAGGCCGCTAAAAAAGGGGTCAAATTGCACCTTTAGTCGTGCGAACGGCAATCCTGTTCCTCACCAACACTATCGAGGCATCTGCAGTATGTGTGGTGAAACCAGAAGGTTGTATGGTTTTCCACAGTTGGCCCAACAGTATTTTTCAACATCGACCGATATGCGTCACTGTTAACAGACACTTAAACATCAATGTAATTTTGAAAAATATGGGCTTTTGACGATACGCTGCACCACACAGGGTATTAATGTCGCTTATAAAATACTCTTAAATTCTTCATAGCCCAAATCCTGTAGATTTGCCTTAAATCACCCTCAACAAAACTTACGTTATTTACCCTCGTGTATGGGTTTTCACACATTTGCAATATCTGTCTACTTTGCTTTGGCGCCATAGGTCGTTTGTAATCAAAGTCATGATTTACGTAACATAAATGATGTATACATCCCGTTGGTGATCAACAGGGCACGGACTTTTATGCAGTTAAAATCACGTTTCATTCGCATATTAGTGATAAAAAAACATAAAAATAACGAGAAAAAACAAAAATAGGATGAAGAACGTTAACATTCCGTCTAATAAACGTTAGTAAGGACCAATAACCACAAAAGTAGAAGTTAAAATAAAGTAAAACACAAATATATAAAGAAACATTAAGACAATCGTGTAAATTAAGCCACTTGTAAAGGCCCAACTACAATATATACTAGTGCTGGGTACTATCGATAGTCTTAAAATATCGATATTATTATTATTTAAAATACAATTATGAAGACATGTAGCAGCAGCTATACACATACAGTTTTTTATTAATTCGCGTTGAATTACAGCAGTGAATACAAACAAGAAGAATGGTAGGTGGTGGGATTGCTTAGATGAGCTTTTTTACTGCTAATTAAAGGCCTTTAAGTCGAAATTTGTGTAGGGACTAAACATAGGGACTGAAATGTCAAATTTTTTGTAATGTTGTTTAAAAAAATTGCAAATAAAAATGCAATTGCAATTGCGAGTATTGAATAAAGCAATGATCGACCATTTGAGAAAAGTCCGCTGGATTTAATACCTTTTGGGTTGAGAATCAAAACCAATTTAGAACATTATCTAAAGTTGCAATAAAATATCTTATTGTCCTTGCTACTTCGGTTAATTCAGAAAGGGGCTTTTCAGCAGCACAATTTTTAAAAACTGTCATCTAAAATAACGTGCGTATATACATACGTCTCATACGTTCAAAAAAGTTAAAAAAAAAACAACGAACCTGATAAAAAAAAACTAGTTTTCCTGCTCAAGTACAAACATTCAGTCGATAGTAATATCGATATTGAAGCCGGAACTATCGTTAAATATCTATAGTATAAATTATCGATAGTATCCCAGCACTAATATATACAAAAGCTGGCTCGAGCAACTGTGCGAATACATGTTAATCATAAGTGTCAAACCATATTCAACTTAAGAAAACTTTTTGTTTTTTGAAACTGTCATTTGCTAAAGGAAAGTGTTAAAACTGATCGCAATTACATACGAATCAAATGTTTATTGATTTTGTTTTTTTAAAGCCTTAAGAGATATATTTGACCCTACAATTTTTCAAAATAAAAATTTGTCATTACGCTGTTTTCGAAAACAATTTAAATTAAATATGCAAGCAGTTAAGGATCTAAAACAATAAATTTAAATACTTAATTTTTGTTTAATCTTTATCAAGCTTGCTACGAATTTGTTAACTCAAGTTACCGTCCAAAAAATACATCTTATGTATGGCAATATCAATTAACTTAAATTCACCACTGTTGAATCCTTTTACAACATCTTTGAATTGGCAAAAGTTTTCAGCATAATACATAATTGCTTTCAACCAAGTCTCCCATCTTGTTGTTATAGTCTGTAGAGGAAGACATTAATCTGGATAATTCTTTTTATATGCGGCAACACGCGAAGGTGCTTTACAAAATATTTTTCCCATAAGAAATCAATAAATAAATATCATCGAAGTTGTCTTTTACCTCTTCTGCGGAAGGGTGCATGGCAAAATAAAGCTGTTAAAGCAAGTTTTCTCAAAATATGCAACAAAAATATACAATATCAGCAATATATGAAAAATATGCATTCAAAGCAAAATCGATGCCATTTTACTGCAAATTTTTTTATTCTTAAAGATATTTTGTTTAGGATAATCTCCGACTGACGAGAACAAATATGCATTTGCATACAAATCCGGGCCTTGGTGATCAACAATAAACCATACAAAGCTTATATAAGCACTCACTTTACAAAAAATACATGGCATGTAGTTCGCAACCAGAACAAAAATGTTCACACTTGCCAGCAGAAAATTTTGTCTCTAGAGCAAATTACATAGAAACTACATATGTGTGGAAAACCACATACGAGGGTATCTTACGTAAGTTCTGAAATATTTCGTTACTTAAAAATATCTTTTAATCAAAAAATGTGTGTTTAGTATTTAATTGATATTTCTAACAAAGTCAAAAAGTTTTTTTAGTGTACCTCAACAATTTTTTGGTTTATTGTGTAAAAATGATTAATTTTGTTTTATCAAATTGTAAAAACGATGGACAAAGAAATAAATAGGAATTTAACATGAAATACTTTTTTTTGAAATTAAAAGGTTTGATTGAAATTTAACTTGTATTGAAGATAATGTTAAGGCGAAATTACACAAAAATTTTATAATCTCAAAATAGTCTAAGAAAAAATTTTATTGATTTAGATCATGTTTATTTTCTAAATTTGTGTTAAGCAATTGATTGTAAATTCCTATGGCGATTAAGTGAGAACTGCCAATTTAGGTTATGTTTTAAAGGGTTTCCTGATAATTGAATTGTGTGTATCTAAGAAAGTCGTGCAATCTTTTTCTCAACTGTTCTTATAAGTAACCCCCCAGAGTTTACTCATAAAGGGACCTCACAAGTGCAGCTGTTTGCAGTGATTTACCTCGTGGTGTGGCGTTTGTTGTAATTTTTATGTTTATTTACATTTTAATAAGGCATTTTGACATTTGCCGTCTAAATTCTAGGAACAAAATTCCTGTTGTACTGAGGTCACATAACTAATACATTTTGTTACCCCCTTAATGCGCACATTAATATATAAACATAAATATTTCACTTCATAGACATAAAAATATCTTGCGAATGCAAGGTCGCCAGCCACAATTATGCAGTGCTCTGGTACGAGGAATTATATGGCCAGTGGAAGTATTAAATGCAAATAAAGTAGAATAAAAAAGATAATAAAAATACCTACCAGCTGATACATCATGATGTAACGTACATTTATTACGTGTATTTTTGTGCATGCTGACTTAAGGCAGATTTATTCATTTGTTGCGTACAATATTTTCTTTCGGAAATATCTGTGTGAAAGAGATGTCAAGCTACAAATAAAAAATTTTTTTTTTGCGGATTTCGAAAAAAATGGGTAATCCGCTGTTCCAAATATTTGCAATAATTTGCAGCAAAAGAAAAGTACTGCAGCAACACTGAAAAACGGTACAGGTTTAAGATCACTTGCCAATTGGTTGTTTTTAAAGGTGGATTTAAACCACAATTCACTTTAAAATGAATTTAAAAAATCAATTATAAATTAAATTAACGTTTGAAATAAATTTATTTATTATATTCTTATTTTAATTTTGTATGTATATTGCTGTATTTCTATATATCGTTAGCTTAAATGCAAAAAGGCGTAACTAACAAAAAATGCAAAATCGAGTTTTTGATTGATTATTATGAATGCCATTAAACTACAGTCTTGACAAAATTTTACACTTCTACGATCAAAAATTACGCTTTTATTAACAAAAAACAAAGGGACGTAACTACAAGAGTGTTTATTTTTAACTTCAAAATTACGTAATAACCCATTTTTATTTCTAGCAAAATATAATGAAATGATTTCCTTTTAAAATTGTTTGAAAAATTCCATGGACGACTTATTAATGCATTTTTTCTGACATGTTTATAATTTTCATTTTATAAAGTTTTTTGCTTCTCCTGTAAAATTATATGTTAGTTATTAACCATATTTCGCATTTTAACTAACGATATATACAATATATTTTAATTTTTGTCTTAAGTCCCTTTACAAAAGAATGACTCGTAAAGATAAATAAATAAACATTTTGCCCAAAACTACGTAAAATGTTAATTGCCACAGACAGAGACCTAATTATTGTTTTTTTTAACTTTTTACAACGACTACAAGCATTTCGATAAATTAACTTATGTACATATAAATGTTGTTTTTAACACCTTAAATTTGTGTCAATTAGTGACCAAAGAAGTATGACGTGCAAATTCTTTATATCATATAATTTTTTTATTTATTGTAATGGAAAGTTCAATAAAAATATACCTAATGCTAGAAACACAACTGGGACGAAAAATTGCAAAATTTTAAACAAGCTATAAAATTTATATGAAATCGCTAAATAAGTGAAAAAAATAATATGCCGAAAAACAAAAAAAAAACAAAATTACGAAAATGGCGAAATTTTGCGAAAAAATTTTATATTTCAAACAAGATTAAAAATCCCTTAAACTATAAGGAATGGCTTTAATTTGGTAAAAATTGCTAAATTTGCAGAGATTCGCAAAAATTTATTATAAATCGTTAATTCTGTAAAGAATCAGAAAACTTACAGGACCAAATCGCGAACATGGCTGAAATTCGCGAAAAATTGCAAAATTTGAAACAAACCCAAAAACTAGTAAATTACAAAGAAATTTTTATAAAAATTTTTGCTAGTTAAAAAATATGAAAATGGATGCAGTAAAATAATTAAAGAATCTAGCGTCTAAGGTGTTCATTTTTAAAAATTAAAAAAAAATGTTAAGTCACATTAATACCTGGAATTCACCAACTTACGCATCGAATTCTTGCCTACGAATTCGTCGTACTATGCGAAGTTCGTCATTCGTCCCAGTTGTGTTTCTAGCATAACACAGAACTGTAATTTTATTTTACGTGTCTTTTAAAAAAGGTTTGGTATATCACCAAAAATAAAACCACGCTTTAACAACGATTCCAAATCAGTGCTCTTTTTCGCAAACTTTTATATCTCCTTGTGAATTTTATAAAGGACATACTTGTCCTTATTTAAGAGTAGTATTTATCGAAACCAGTTATTCACTACATGAAATTAAGCCAAGAAAATATTTCTACAGGAAAAATCATCGGTCCTGTAAGTCAGAATGTTACTTTGCTAATTATTTTTTTTAATTAATTTTCAAATCGATTTAAAGACTTATCCAGGTCATCATTTGAACTTTGTTTAAAAATATTTTAGCAATAATTTTTTCTGTACACAGTACTGATAAAATTTCTAAGATTTTATAAAAATTCGACCAACTAAGTATTTATTAAAAAATGTAATTGATTAATGATTGGATTTTTATGAAAACACAGTCTTTATACTTAACATGTTTAAAAAATACATGGTGGCTCAAAATTACCGAAGGGGTTTGAATTGCTTATAACTTTTTTATTATAATTTTTTTCTTTTCTTTTCAGTATTTTGTAAAGAAGACTTGGGGAATTTAAGATGGAGCAGTACTCAATTGAACAAGATGGAGCCACCGCGCACACTACAAGGGACAAGTACAAGTGATTTTAATTGGCCTCCGCGTTCACCGGATTTAACCGCCCCAGACTGGTTTCTTTGGGATTATTTGAAAGGAAAAGTCTACATTAATAAGCCTCGAACCATCCAGCAATTTAAAAGCAATATACGCGACGAAAAAAACAACATAGCACCTGAAGTTTTGCGAAAGGTTATGGAAAATGTGTTGGAAAGAGGACGAATTTGCGAAGCAGAAAATGGCCCCCACGAATTTTTTCTTAACTAATGGCCACCACGAATTTTTTTCTTAATTAATAATTATTTCTTAAATAAAATGTTATAACGAATTCAAACCCATTTGCTAATTTTGGGAAACCCTGTATAACAGGGTTGTGGAGTTGAAGTCACGGTGCTTTACTGTTGTCGGAGTACCTCCAAAAATTCGCGAAATATAAAAATTCTTCGTATTGGGCGACATAATATTACAGTTCACTATGAATAAGTAAATTTCTGTGACCGTATGGAAAAACTTGATAACTCCATTTTTTTTAAACCTCTTGTCATATTTTTAGCCTCAGACTTTTAGGCTGTGCGATGACGAATTAGTCAGTAATATTACAATTTTATATGGATAGATAACCCGAGTTTTTGTCTATTTTTATGCATAAACTTTATTCAAAGGTTTACCCTTTATGATTTATCCTTCTTGATTTTATGAAATTCATAGGCCAGTTTTTGGGACGTGGATTAACGTTATACTCAGTTTAACATAAGTTGAAACTGAAAAACAGCTTTGTGGTTTATTTTATTTCAATAAATATCAAAATTTTAAACAAAAGGCGTTCCGTTAAATTTTTATACTAATCCAGTGTTGCCACTTTGTGGGTAATCACCCGATTTTGGTATAATTTTTACTGTCGTGGGTAGAGCGTGGGTAATTTCTCTAAGGAGTAATTCAGGTGTAATTTAAATGATTTACTTCACATATCCAAATAAAATCAAGATTCGATATCAGTGATGACATTTATTTCTTTTTAACCAAAGTCTCGGTTGCTTTTTAAGAAAAGTCTTCAATCGTTTAATATATATTATCAAAAGTTCGATTATGAATGTAGATGGACTCTGTGATTTAGAACCTGAGGTCTATTGAAAAAAGTTATTCCAAGTAAAAACTAGCCTGGGGGAAGAAATGTTTCCAATATTGCAACATTTACAGCCCAATTATGAATAAAAATTCCCCGGGAGTGTTTTCCCTTTCCTCATTTTTTCTATTTAAATTCAATTGTTAAAACGGGAAAAGGGAATAAGCTCCAGGTGAATTTTTATTCATAATTAGGCTGCTTATTAATTTTATTTGGCAACTTTCAAATGCTTAAGTTTGAAGAATATTAAACGCCGTTAACAGTTGAAAACTGAATTACGAAAGAGACAGTTGTATAAAACCCTGCAGGCATTTTGTTTACTAAATAAGGTATAAAGGGTATTTTTAAGACCATGAAACTTAAAATAGTAGACAATACAAACTATTTTTTTTTTTTAATGTTCTTTACGAAATGCATTTCAGACGTCCAATTTTGTTTATTTTTTTCGAGCATTTCTGGCTGCATGCCACCAATTAAATGAACAATATTGAACTCCAAGACGTCAATTGTTGCTGGCTTATCAGCATACCCCAGTGACTTCACAGCCTTACGGTAAACAATTAAGAGATTTCACATCACAGGGCCTTTAGGTATAATTGATAGTTTATTTTCTTTTAATCAACACATCGCCTTCGATGTTAAAAAATAAGTTGCGTCATAAGGTCGCCTTTAAGTTGCGAAAATCGATGGATGATTTTCGAAGTAAATTTTGATGAACAACGCCACTGTTCAAGCATGAAACTATTCATGATGATGTGCCGGAGCAAAAAGTGAGAGCAGTATGACAGTTCGCTTGACAGCTAACCTTTCGTAAACTCTATCGGGCTTAAAAAATACCCATTATTATTTTAGGAGTTTTATTCTATGTTTTATCAATAGTATTTAAATCTTTAATTTTATTTTTGTTAACTTATCAGTTTGACAAATATGGAGCTTCTTTGCGTCTTTGTAAAATGTCTTTTTATTAAATAAAACTTCAATTTTATATCAGGTGTAATTTCATTTAAATCGGGTAATTTTGCTTCATCTCAAGTGTAATTTTGAATTTTGCTGGTGGTAGCACTGTACTAATCTTGGTAGCAAAATCGTTTTATAGTTTAGCTGGCCAAAAACACAGTCTTATCTTTGCAACAGAAAAAAAAATAAATTATTATTGGTTAAGTCGAAAGGTTTTTCGAATTTACTGTACCACATAGGGTACGGTGGATTTATGTGGGTAAAAAACTATTAAACGATAGGATTGCGTTTATTAATCAGTCGTATTCTATAAATGAAGAACTTCAGAAATAATAAAATTTGCATATAAAGAATATTCTTTGAATTATCGGGAGTTGCAATTTTTAGGTTTAACATTTTGACCCAAAGAGCTTGTATCCCGAATTTGTTCTATTTCGCTTTTTTTCTATTAGTTTTCGAAACGACGTCGTTTTAAACTTCTAATTTTTCGGTTTTCTTAAACACTATGGAGTTACCTTTTTTTTCAAAAAATTTCGATCTGACAGGGTGATAGTAAATGAAACACGCTTTCTATTTTTGGTGTTATCTCAATTTTTACAAAAAGTGGAGTTAACAAATTTTTCCGTACGGCCACAGATTTAAATCTATTATATGAGAGTTAGTTCATTCAAGTACTTTATTTAATAACTTAAAGTGTGTAATAATTTAAATTATTTTGGCATTTTATTTATTTGTGCGGGCAAGTTTCTTAAGTGCATCTGCAGATCTTATACTCGGTTATTGAATTAGTTAAGAGGATCTTTGTGGGTTTTTAAGGTCTTTGGTTAATTTAACATTTCAGTGATTCACTTGGGGTAAATAAGGTAACGACAGGAATTTCCGCTAATTTTAATGTACAAGTTTTTAAATGTCAACGGTGAAATTCTTCAAATTTAACAATAAAATATGCAATTCCAAGATATCTTCAGAACATCCAGAATGCTGCTTATTATTATCGCAACAATACTCTGTAGAACGATTATTTTCTGCACCTAAAATCGAAGTTGTATATATATATATATATATTTGTTCCTTTTACTCCTGCAAGGAGCACAGGGCCGTCGGACTTTAAAAATTTCAGCTGTTGGAGTCGGAACTATTTTTGACGAGTCCACATCCCTGAAATATACAGTTGTTCTTCTAGTGAAAAATATGTAAAAAAAATAAACTTTAAAACTACACTCACAATATTCTGTACGTAAAATTAACTGAAATTGTAATATAAAATAAATGAAAGTTCAATTAAAAACCGGTCTACCTATTTTTCATTTATTTTTAACAAAAAGTTCATTTAATTTTTACTGTCAAAAATTCAACACCATATTCCGTAAAATCAAATAAATATTCAGTTATTTTGTAAAATTTTACTGTCAAAAATTCAACACCATATTCAGTAAAAACGATTAATTATTCAGTTATTTATTAAAATTTTACTGTCAATTTTTTACTGTCAAATTGACCCCATATTCAGTAAAAACAATTAAATATTCAGTTATTTTATTAAATTTTCGTTTACTCGACAAAAGAGCCGAATTTTTAAAATATACCAGACAGACACCTGTCCGCTTGTTTTTCTTATAAGCGAGAGAGGGAGAATATTTTTATTTACTTACCCAGTTACAGACGTTTGTTTTACTTTTGTTGTACTGACCACGTTGTTTACAGAAGAAATCTCAATTATAAGACACCAGCAGCATGACCAATATGGCTTCGCAATAATTTTACTTTTAAAATTTGATGTATTTAACTAAATTATTTTAACAAATAGAAAATGGGAATTGCTTACACAAAAAAAGCAATTCATTTTTTATAGATAAGTAAAAATTAATTTTTGGTAGTAAAATTATATAAAATAACTGAATATTTAATTGTTTTTACTGAATATGGTGTTGAATTTTTGACAGTAAAATTTTATAAAATAACTGCATATTTATTTGTTTTTACGGAATATGTAGTTAATTTTTTGACAATTAATTTATAAAAGATAACTGAATATTGATTTGGTTTTACGGAATTCGCGGTTAAATATTCGACAGTAAAAATTAAATGAACTTTTCGTTGCTTTAAATTACATTTTCATTTAATTTTACATAAAGAAGAATTTAACTCAATCAACGGACAATATTAACTGCAACTGAAAATCCGTATTAATATGCACTTAGTTTTTTGAATAACTGTTAGAATCAGTTAAAAATAAATTTGCTTGGAATTTTAAATGTTTATTTATTTAAAAATGACTGAACGGAATATTTCTTAAATAAACTACAGTCCGTTACTGTAATAATATTGTAAGTATACTTATCTAATTTGCTCAAAACGCCTCTTTCCATTCCATGCTGTGATTCAGCTTAAAAAGAAGCTGAAAGATATCCTAGATCTTCTAAGATTCCTACGCAGATTCGCTTGTTTACGGCCGCAAATACAAGCTATAATACCCAAACTGGAACTGTCGCATCTGAGAGACTATGTTCCATGGGCTTTTTTCAAAAACCGGTTTTCGAATATTCCGAATAGATGCAAACCGGTTTTCGGCTAAGCATTTTAAAAATAACCAGTTAACCGGTTTTAATTCGAAGAAAACATGAAAATTAAATAAGTCTTTATAATAAATCGTTAATTCGTTATCGTTAATTCACTATGGTAAGGAACCAACAAAATACATAAATATGACTTAGGTATGTTCAGACTTAACCAATATTTGACGATAGAATCAAAAAAAGCGTGACCAGTAAATTGATCAAAATTAAGCTTTACTTTTTATCATTTCAATTTATTAATTCAACATTAGTCCTAAGATAAATAATGTCTACTCTAGCCAAACGTTTTGCAAAAGCAAACAATTCTTTAAGAACTCTAGTGGTAGTGTAGGACGTCAAATATTTAATAGGTGTGAAGAGTTTTTGGAATTTTTGAAAAACTTTGGTTTTAAAAAATTAAAGGAATTTAATAAATTTTTTATTTGAGATATTTCCCATAATTTATTTTAAATGAGTTTTAATTTGTTGGTGGCTGCGCATGTCTATATGAATAGTAGATTTCAACCATATTTTTGAAAACTTGCAAACAAAACCTCTTGGCCAGGATTATATATTTAAATTATTTTGTTTCAACATTATAGAAACGAATAGTAATATGAACATGCGTTTTGTATAAAATATCTGCCAATTCGTCGATCACAATTAAAAACCTTCTATGGCATTGTTTGATTCCTTAAGTTTTGTTTTAAGTTCTTGGTGTTTTAGTAAATAAAACTGATGAATATGCTAGACCTACATAAGATTTTTTAATGCTTTAAAGGGTATTCCATCCTCGGCAACACAACAGGCTAATATATCACCCACTGATTAATTTTTGCCAGCATATTTTAGTAAGGTATTATTTGCAGTCTCTTACTTCAAGCTTTTGGACTAATTAAAGGTGGTTAAAAAACCGTGACGTTGAAGAACGTTTGCAATTTATAATTTAAGGGCCCATTAAGCACCACTGTCTTTTAAATCTGTTCGAAATATCACCAGAGAATAGAATACTATAAAATTGCTAATTAATTTTTAAACTGGACATTTTTTTTTGAGGATTTTAAATTGTTTTTGGTTTTTGGTACAAGAACAAGAAGCGATTTGTATTTGCATTGCTCATAATGTATTTGACTTTTGTTACATTTTGTTTTGACATTCTTCATAAAGAGTTTAAGTTTTCTCAATATGTAATTAGAAAACAAGTAAGAAAGTATAGTCGGTCAAGCCCGACCATATGATACCCTACACCACAGTATTAAAAAACACATCATGCTTATGTTTCCATATAAATATGGATTAATCTATGTTTATAAACTTCATTAAAATTGGTTTGAAAGTTTGTGAGTGACAGAAATTGCCCCTACATTCCCTTGTGGTCCTATTTTTGAAAAACTGTATAGCTTATGTGTCCATATAGAAATGGATCGATCTATGGTTTAAATTTCATTAAAATCGGTTTGAGAGGCAGAAGTTTACCCCATCTCCCCTCGTGGTCCTATTTTTTAAAAAATGCATACCTTTTATGTCTATCTATATGGTTCTATCTATGTTTTAAATTTCATTAAATTTCTGAGAGGATGAAATTTCCCCCATCTTCCCTCGTAGTCCTACGATTCGGCCCATTTTCAATAGGCTTGGTGTTTGTGCCAAAAAGAAACTATGTCCGAAATTATCAAATTATCTCCAAAATTGCGACCTGTACTTTGCACACAAGGTTACATGGACAGCCAGCCGGTCGGACATCGTTAGTTCGACTCAAATTGATTCTGAGTAGATCGGTTTACTTTAAGGTGGATCTATGACCAATACTTTAAGGTGTTACACACATCAGCACAAATGCAAAATACCCACTTTTGTGGTGTGGATATAAAAACTTAAATTTCGGGTAAATTTATAACAAAAATAAGGAAAACCGGGTTATTTTAGCAAAATAAACGGTTTATTCGATATTCGAGTACTAACCGTTCGATCTCCCTAGTAGGTATTTAATTTAATATGACCCAAAAATTAAGGTGCATTTCTAGATAATGTTCGGTAGAAGGAACTATTTTATAAATTTTAACCTGATAACGTAATTTTGTTTTGAGAACCATGGGTCTTTGCCGACTATACTTTTTTACTTGTTTTTCTTTCGTAATTTGCAGTTTAAAAAAATTATGGCACTACTGGCATATTCAAGATTTTTATATTAAAAAAAGGGTAAAGGGTTTTGTATAAAAAAACATTTTATTTATAAAGAAAGGCGATATTAATATAAGAACTCAAAATAATAAATGTACAATAAACGTGTGCACATATAAAAAAATTCAGCACTGTATATTTTTAGGTACTTTTTAATGTGACTTTGCTATAACGGAAGCCGGTTTTTAAATTTTCTTATTCCCGGTTTTAAATTTATTTATTGATTTTATACTCATTATCATAACTTTGTTTTATAAAAATTATTTGCACCAGTTGTAACGATTAAAATGGGCACGTTGTGTATGTATGTGAGAGAGATAGAGAAAGATTGTTTCTGCATTTATTAACTGGTATCTTTTATGTACAAATCTCGTTTATTGTGTAGAAAATGGTGAAGAAAACGAAGCAGTTTTAATAAATAAATTTTTTTCTTCTGTTTTAAACACGATTTCCAAGGTTACGGATTTGCGTAACAACTAGCAGCAGGGCTGCCAGGTACTTTTTTGCCTTGTCTCCAAAAAATAAAAAAAAGTCCCCAAACTAAAAATAAAAACCCTAAAAAGTTTTTATATTCTTTTGTTTTTTTTTCTGACCAAATTTTGAATCTTGTTAATTAAAAATTTTAAATTTTTTTAGAAATAGTAAGAACAATTTTATTAGGAAATCCCCAAAAAAAAATTTTTAGTAAAAAAATTATTTATTTTGTTTGTAGCGACTGATTTCGGCATGTTTTTCTTTTTGTGTCCTTTTTATGCGATTCAAGTGAGGATAGCTTGTAATTCATAATATATATATATATATATATATACATATATATATCGTCGTTTATTTAGGACTTCGAAGCATAATAAGTACTAACCAACAGCCCAGCATTCTGTTGCCCAAACTTTATTATATTGTCTTTTATATTTCGCCACCTAATACGCAAAAGTCCCGATCTAACCTTTTGAAAACATCACAGCAGAAGCAAAAACTATTCAAATTGATTAATTTATAAATCACCTTAAACTGTTTATACTTAAATTTTTCTTGTAAAACCTTCCAGTTGTTTTGACAATTGACAATGTGGCATACTATGCAAACTGTCAGTTAGGCCTTTTAGCGTTTACCATAATATCTTTTTTAGATAAGGGTTCTTTTTTTTGTTAAAAAAAATCGCAAATTTTAGTCGAAAGATTACAAAATTTGTGGACATTTGAGTTGAAACAATACATCAGAATCAATGAAAACGTTGATTTTTAGTTTTTCATTAGTAAGTTAATTTATTAAAAAATTTGGGTTTATTTTGTGGTGTATCAACTAGAGTTTGAAACGAAACTGACTTTCTTTTATTAATTCATTTTTCATTTGTCATGTATTTACATTTCTACTTATTCTACCTTTATGGTGGAGATGCCAGATCTTGTTATTATGTTTAATATCCAAAATACCAGATAATCAATATCTAACACGCTCCCCCATCAGCTTATACATATATGTAGTTCGAAAGGTTAAAAATAATAATCAAAAACTTTAAATACAATTACTTCAGTTCTTAAAGTTATAAATCTACAATTATATACATATTGTTTAATACGAACAATCATAATTGCACATTCAATACAATAATAATTTAATTTTTAAATCAATCAATTTAAATCAATAATTTTTAAATCAATCAATTTCAGATATCTTAACTACCTTTCCCTTGCGACGTGGTCTTAACTCTCTACCAGCTTCAGATGATGTCACATCGCTTGACTTTTTAAATGCTATATTATTCGTGTACATTAGTTTCAGTACCTTCAGTTTCCCTATAACGAATTTGGTCCAAATGACGTTTTATTTCACGGTTATTGTGAGTTAAGATACAGGTATAAGAACGAGGACCGAGTTGCTTTTTAATAGTGGCCTGAGACCAAGTTGGCTTATTTGGATTTTTATAATCACGTATTAGAACATTTTGTCCACTTGAAAACTCTAAATTTCTTTTGCCTTTGTGGTTGAGTACACTTTTCATTTGAGAGTCTAAAATTTTCTTGCTTGTCATTGGAGGTTTCAATTTACTAAAACGGGTTTTCAACGATCGACCAAAAAATAGGTTGGCAGGTGATTCACCTGTGGTGCAATGTTTAGTGTTTCTATAATCTTCTAAGAATCTATTTAATGCTGTTTCTATTGAACAATTCCTATCTGATTTCAAATTTGAGATAATAGACTTCTTTAAAGTTTTAACTAAATTTTCCGCCTGGCCATTAGTGGCAGGAGACGTTAAGATATGTTTAAAAATTTTTGAAATTCATCAGACGTGAACTGTCTACCATTATCACTTACCAATACATCACCTAATCCATAACGACAAAATAGTTCTCTCAGCTTCGAAACTGTAAAGGCTGATGTTATCTCTTTAGTCTTAAAGACCTCAACGAATTTTGAAAAAGAATCTACTACAATAAAGAGATAATAATTATTTATTGGACCGCCAAAGTCAACGTGTATACGACTCCAAACAGAATCCGGTGGATTCCATGGAATAAGGGAGCTTTTCTCAGGAGAAGATTGCAATTGTAGACAAGATTTACATGAATTGACTAGGCTTTCAATATCCTTGTCTAAACCTGACCACCATACATAGGACCTAGCTAAGGCCTTTGTTTTCACTATGCCAAGATGAGAATCATGTAGCTGCTGTAATAAGGGCTTACGTAGTTTAAAAGGAACAACGACACGGTAGCCCCACAAAATGCAATCATGTTCAACCGAAAGCTCGGTTCCTTTGTTACGATATGGCGTAAAGTCATCATGTCTCAGATCATTAATAGTGCCACTAAGTATCGAGTCACTTAATTTTGATAATATTGCGTCACGTCTTGTTTCCCGAGCAATGCTCTTGAAATTTATATGGAACTTATTGTCATGCTCAACAAAATTGCTTTCCTTAGAGTCTTTCGAGGAGAAATATTGAGGCATACGAGACAGTCCGTCTGCATTATTCAAATCGCCCTTTACATATTCAACTGAATAATTAAACCCAGACAACACTAACGCCCACCTTTGCATACGAGCAGATGCCATTATGGGTAAGCCTTTGTGCTCGCCTAAAATTGTTGTTAATGGTTTATGATCAGTTCTTAAAATGAATTTGTTTCCTAACAAATACTGTCTCAGCTTTGTTACACAAAAAATTATGGCCAGTGCCTCTTTTTCCAAAGTGCTATAATTTACTTCGCTCTTAGTTAAAGCTCTTGAGACAAATGCAATTGGTTTTAAATTGTTGTTTATCTGATGAGACAGAACACCCGCAACTGCGTTGCCACTAGCATCCGTTGTTAGTACAACTGGCAGTTGGGGGTTAAAATGAACTAAAACCCGATCAGACGTAATGTCTGATTTAATTGTTTCATACGTTTTCTGACATTCTTTAGACCAAATAAATTTCATGCCCTTTCTTAACAACTCATATAAAGGTATCATCTTCTGTGAAAAATTATTTATAAATTTCGAATAGTAGTTCACCATTCCAATGAAAACTCTCACTTCTGATATATTACTTGGAACTGGAGCGTTTATAACACTTGAAATCCGTGTTTCATCTTTACTCAAACCATTCCTATCTATGGAAAAACCTAAATACGATATCTTAGTTTGGAAAAATGTAAATTTTTTTTTATTTAATCTTAATCCAACTGTTTTCAGTTTTTGCAAAACCTCTTTTAAAGTATTTAAATGCATCATCTTGATATACTACAACGTTTGATATACCACGAAATAAATTTTCCATTGTTTTTTGAAAAATAGCGGCGGCTGTTTTAATGACAAAAGGTAAACGCTTTACTTTAAATGTGCCTATATGTGTACTCCAGGAGCACAAAAGTTGCGAATTCTCATCTAAAACAAGTTGGTTGTACGCATTTGATAAGTCCAGTTTAGTAAACAGCTCTCCACCTTGAAGTGAAGCAAAAATTTCCTCTATACGAGGGAGGAGATATTTGAAATCGACTAAATACTTATTTAGAGTAACTTTGTAGTCACCACATATTTTTAAATCACCACTTGGTTTTAGTATAGGGACTAGTGGCGTTCCCCAATTTGAGTTATCAATAGGCTCTAAAATGCCATCTTGGACCATCTTGCGCAATTTTTGTTCTACTTTATCCCTCCACGCTAAAGGTACTGGACGTGGCTTAAAAAATATAGGGTTTGCCCCCTCTACAATGTCTAATGAAACTTTGTCCGCATTATATGCACCAATAGTGTCACTGAAAACCTCAGAAAACTCATTTTTAATTTGACCAACAATGACAGACAAACTATTGTATTGTTGAATAGAGCTCACTTGCGTCAATTCAAAGTTAAACGCCCTCAAAAACGTACGGCCTAATAACGGTGGTCCGTCTGTGTTGGTTACAACAACAGTTAAAATTTTTGACCTACCCTCGTATGTTATCTCTGCATCGTACTCACCAATAACAGGAATTCTGTCCCCACTATAACTTACATATGGAATTGTGCACTCCCTGAGTTGTTCTTTGACCGGTACGTCTTTATAAAACAGTGCTGAAATCAACGTACAAGGTGCCCCGGTATCACAAGCTATGTTTAATTTAACACCATCAATTGTCACTGGCAAGGAGTACATACCACAAGATTTATTTTTAATACTAAAAATAGAGTAATCAAAAATGTTATTTACAGTAACATCACTGTCTGAATCTGATAAATAATTAACAAAATTGTCTTTTTCTTTTCTACAGACCGATGCCAAGTGACCAATCCTTTTACACGAATAGCACCTACTCTCTCTAAATTTGCAAGAAATTGAATCATGGTTTTTCCAGCCGCAATGTTCACATGGTTTCTTACTTCTGCCACTGCTGTTGTTTCTGTTGCTATTTTGTCTGCCTTCAATAACTGCTCTGCCGTTTGATCCGTTATACTTTTTTACGTGTGCATCATGTTTTTTATTTTTGTTGATGTAGCTTACATTAAAATCCTCACACGTGGGTTTTAAAATTCATTTAGTTTCCATTATCATGGCCTTCTTTAATGCCTGATCCAATGTAAGATTTTCAGTTTCTTCGCACAGTTTTTCAAATATTTGTGATGGAAGTCCAATTACAAAACGGTCCAGAATCATTATATTTAAATGTTCTTTAAATTTGCAGTTTAAAGCCAACTTTTTTACTTTGGCATACCATTCACTTACTGACTCTTCTTCTTCCTTTTGGGCGTTATGAAATTTTTTTCTTTCGCTGAACACAATTTTTGGTGGAGTAAAATGTGTTTCAAGAATTTGAGACAGTTCCTTATATGTTTTTTTAACCGGCGAGTCTGGATCGCATAAACTGTGTAGAACTGAATACGTTTCAGCCCCTAAAGACTTTAGGAGAATAGCCTTTTTTGCATTTTCTTCGGAACAATTTATTTCACAAAAGTGAATTTCTAGTTGCTCATTCCAAATTTTCCAATTACAATTTGAATTAAATTCTGGAACTGCAGAAGTTTGTAAAACTGTCACCGAGCTCGTCGCCATTTTTGTGGTGTATTAACAAGAGTTTGAAACGAAACTGACTTTCTTTTATTAATTCATTTTTCATTTGTCATGTATTTACATTTCTACTTATTCTACCTTTATGGTGGAGATGCCAGATCTTGTTATTATGTTTAATATCCAAAATACCAGAATATCAATATCTAACATATTTATATTTTTTTTTATATTTTGAAGAACACACTTTTTGATTTATGTACAAATTTTTTTATATATTGAAGAACAAACTTTTTGTCAGCTGTTAAAAACAGGGCGATCCAATTTTGTGTTTTGTTCTCGTCAAATAAAAAATTGCAGTATTACATTACATTGGCAAGTCATTTTATACATGCACTTTTAAAATGTGGTATTTTTTTGTAGAAAAGAAAACACCATTAATTAAGAACCTCTACACTGTATTAGTTGTTGATAAGAGTAAGGTAAAAGTTTTGCTAATTTTTTCATATTTTATGTACGAAATAATCGTAAATAATAAAAGAAAGGAAAATTATATTTAAAATGTGTTAAATCCCCAAAAAATCCCTGATTTTTTTTTTAATCCCCGAAAAAATCTCCAATCCCCAAATGACTTTCTTGGTACTTTTTGCTCGCATGAGATCCCCAACATTTGGGATAAATCCCCAAGTCTGGCAGCCCTGACTAGTAGAGGCGAGATTATGAATTTTAATAAATCAACAAAAGCACCAGCAGAAGTAGTAGCAACAACTGCCTCGTCAACATCTAAAACAGCAGTAGCAAACGTCTTCAGCTAAATTGTAGCAGTTGAGGAATAAAAATGTTGCTTATGGTCTATTTTTTTATTTCATTTTCTTTGGGGTTTTCTTTTGTTGGCTGATAGTATTGAAAGCTCTTCTTAAATAATTTTCCCTGCTATTTTTCTGAGATTTACACAAGTTAAAATCAGGAAAAAAACACAAAGTAAAAGTATTTGTTTTTTATGGGATGTTAAATGTGTTTTAAAATTTTCATGAGGTTCTTCCTGCAAGGAGTATTACTTAGCATTATTTTAAATATTGTAAATTTGTATATTTTGGATTTATTTGTTTTTTTTTAGTCGTTTCATACACAAAAATCCTGTTATTATTCCAAACAATGTAAATACATTTTAATTTATCGCAATTTAGAGTAGATGATGACAAAATATTTTAATAAAGAGGAAAAGATTTAAATGGCACAAGGTAAACAGCCCCAAAACAGCCAAAACCAAACCACCAGCAAACCAGCTGTAGCAAACGCAGATGCAGACGAACCAGAAAAACAAACAAGTTAAACAAGAGCTTTTTACAATATTGAGTTTCGATTTTTTATAATTTTGTTTTATGTTTGTATGAAATTCTTAAATGCCAAAGGGTAAATAAGTATGTGTAGTATAAAAATTTGTTTAAATATTTAAGAAAAATACATATGTACATATATTTAGTAGGAACTCTCCTTAGTTATTTTGTTTGTTTACATTGTGTTTATAAGTAAAAAATTGTGTTATCATCAGCGTTTAAAAAACTGCAGTCAAAGTAGAAAAACTGCAATTTCTTCCACTTCTTTATTTGTCATTGGCCAACAAAAAATGTTACTTTTACTTCTAATTCATTAAATGTAAACAGCTGCTGTCAAACCAACTGGAAAAGCGAAAAGATGTACATACATTTTCTTTTTTGTTCGACAGTTTTTGATATCGACTGCAGTTTTTTAAACCCTGATTATCATTATAGTAAATATTTTCCTAAACAAACAGTACTGCCCCATATGTACAATATTACATATGGGTTTTATACCCAATTTAATGCTTAAGACCCAAAAATTCCCATCTCATAATTTAAATGAACAATTGTGTGTTCAGTTTTCTTTTTAATCTCGAGTGCTGAACATAAATATGGATACGCTCTTAAGTGCCGGTTCACACACGTCAAGTTTGACTCGTCAAGTCTTGAGTTTCAAGGAGAGGGGGGGAAATAAATGGAAATCTCTTTTCCCTTCATTCCTCAAAAGCTCAAGACAAGACGAGTCAAACTTGACGTGTGTGAACCGACATTAACTGAATAAAAACTATGCTGCAGTTATGCCAAATTTTATTTCTGATGCATGATCACCTATTGCAATTGCTTTTCCACTACACAACTGCTGTGCAGAGTTTGTATTTTAAACAGGAGCTAATAAAATTAAAAATTAATAAAAATGCTTTTATTCGAGCTCGTAATCAGTAGTAAAAATAAATTTTATATTAATTTGTTGCCAGTTGAATTACAGACGAAGCTAAGAAAACAACAATAATTTTAAAGTCGGTGTTTAATACAAATTATTTTTGCAAGCCCAGATGTTGATTCCCAAAGAGTATCGAAATTTCGGAAACAAATAAAAATAAACAGGGGCCAAATTCTGGCAGTCGTGATCGAGTACTTTCTCGATTCGAAAGCAATTTTATTTCAGTTGATACTGAACAAATCGAAATTATTTTTTCAGTATTGTGAAACTTAAATTAATGCTTTACAACACCGAAAAAATAAGTTCGATTCGTTCAGTATTGTCTGAAATAATAAGATATTAAATTGCTTTCGAATCGAGAAATTACTCGATCACGACTGCCAGAATTAGGCCCCAGGAATGTTCTCGAGCTGAAATAAAAGCATTTTACTTATAAATAAAAAGATCTAATAAATACAACTTTTAATTTAAATAAAAAGTTAACAACAATAGCGATAACAAATTGTATTGAAAATATTGAAAAAGTGACAGTTTTCTCTTTAATTACAAGACAAAGCATCAAAAAATTAAACGATTTCTTTAATGTCAAAAGTTATTGCAACAGTAAATTAACTGATGCAATAATTGCCAAATGCCATGTTTTTTTTACAGGTAATGCTGTTACGAACATTCACCAAAAATGCTCGCCAATTTTATTTTTCAATTAAACTATAAATCATAAAACTGTGTCATTTTGACAAAATGTCTTAAGTCGAGATAATATAGCACAAAAAGTTTTTAAGAAAAACTCGGTAAAAAAAATCATTTTTATCATATAGGTTGCGTGTGAAACAGTAGCAAACTTCTATGGTGAATTAAAATTGTCAAGAATTTCAACACTAATGTCAAAATTTATACTAGCCCCGAGCGCTAGTGAAATTTTATTCACCTCAACAGTGTCAAAATTTTACTTCCATGAGTACTTTGCTACCGTTTCAAACACCCATAATAAAAAACCAAGATTTAAGAAACATTTCGTTTATAAAAACAAAATTTTAAAAACGTAAAGAAAAATGTATTTGATGGAAAATTCGTATAATTAACAGCATTTAATCAACTTTTTAAGTTTGACTTAAGATGTTTTGTCAAAATGCCACAGATATAAAATCAGTTTTAATAAAAAATCTAATCAAATGAATTAATTTAACGTCTACTTAGTTAACAACATTATTGCAGAGAATTTAGTTAAATTCAATTATATTTTAATTAATATCACATGATAAGCGCAAATGTAGCCGGAATGAATCGAATCGGGATATATCTTAAAGGTTCCTGCCTACATTAGATTTGATTATTTCTAGTAAAATCAAATTAAATAAAGCTTGTTTTTAAATTTTTAAAAAAATCATGGCATTCATTAATTTTTAATCAATCTGGTTATTAGACAGTTAATAATAATGTCCATTGATTCTTTACATAATTTAAGTACATAATGACATAACTTCAAATAATAAAAAGAAACTTTTTTTTCTTTAAAAATGAATTTGTCGGTGTGTTTGAAGTGTAATTAAAACCTTCGTTAAAAATGTTTATAGTTTTCATTTTAGAAAGTTTTTTGCTACTCCTGTAAAATTATATTTTTGTTAGTTACGCCTTTTTGCATTTTAGGTAACGATATGTACAGATAGGTGTATTTTGATTAAAATTTATATAAATTTAATTTTAATATTTTGATTTTCTTATTTTGTGTTTTTCTTAATACTTACTGACATTTTAAGCAAAAGTAAAACTTACAAAAAAAAAAAAACCTTAAGCAATTTAGTACCACGGTACTACGTAGTACCACATCAATTCACATTTAAGAAATGTTATAGGTCATAAAAAGAGTCAACTGATTTAAAACATGAATTTGGTTGAAATGCTAAACGGGTTTCTTAACACACTATTATTCAAGATAATTTGCTATTTCATCTTTAAGTTGTTTTTCATATTTCTGCCTTCTAATCATCAAATAAGAAACTAATTTTGGAACTCAACGACAAGATTTAAGAAGAGTATGCAAATTAATACCCTGCAAATTATACGCGCGACATTTTGCGACAGAAACTTTTAAATTTAATTTAAAATTCCTTTTATTAATTGAGAAAATCATTAAAATTTATTTTCAATTGCATTCTAATACAAAGGTTATTTTCACTCTATAGTAAAATAATAATTATAAATCAAGAAAACAACACAAGAAATGTAATTCTAATAAAAATATAACGAAACAATTATTTAAAAGTTTTTATTTATTTGAGAATATTTTCGTAAAAAAAAAACATTTTATATTATGTATATAGAAATTTAATAAATTGAATATTTTTTAATATGCCAGCAATAAATAACAAAAATTGAAAATTGTTATCCGCTTTTTAGCTGTTATTGGCAGGACTTTCAAATGTTTCTATTTGATATATTTTGTGAATCATTGTAAAATATTAATGCGAATATAAACAAATTCACCTTTCGTAACGTACGTTCAATGGGGAAAAAGTATATGACTGACAGTCAAAAGTTTTTTTTACCAAATAATTATCTTCAAAACATTAAATATATATAACGGGTCCGCCATCTAAAGTTTTTTTTTCAACTAGTGCTTATTTTGTGAATGGTAACACTTAGCTCATGTCTGATTTGACAGAAAATTAATTTTATCCTTCCGCTGAACAAATATGGTTGTGTATACGCTTGAACAACGCTGGGAAATGTGCGTTTTCGCTTCGCTTAGTGGGCCTGCGATCGACTTACAGAAGATGCTGATTTTGCCAAAAAAAAATCATCTTTTCAGATGAAGCTCATTTTGATCTTGGCGGGTATGTAAACAAGCAAAATTGTCGCATTTGGGGCACAGAAAACCCGCACGCATACATTGAAAAGCCGTTGCTCCCAAAACGAGTCACAATTTGGTGCGGATTTTGGTCCAGAGGCATAATTGGGCCATTTTTCTTCGAAAATATAATGATTCATGGAATAAAGACAATGATCACTAAGTATTGAAAATTTTATAAAACAATTACCAAATATAAAAGGATGGGAAAGCTTCTTAAAACTGTATTTGGGTCTCAATTGTTTGTTTAAAATTTTATTTTATTTTAAAAATATTGTTAGCCTTTTAAAAAAATACCATGAAAGTGTACTAAAACCGTAATTTTTTCAATTTAGCCCTGTTTTTAAAATTTCTTCACGCATTTATTGTTCCAAGAGTTGACATCACTGTTTCAAATCGACAAGAATGCGATGAATTTCGATTGGTTAGTGCCGGTTCACACACGTCAAGTTTGAGGAAATAACTTGCGTTTTTATAGAAAAAGTCTGTGTTTTAGTGAGACAGTTCCCGCTTTGAACTGTCAAATAAACTCGCGAATAAAAATTGGATGAGAAAAAGGTTTTAATGCAAAAAGAAATCATTAACAGCACGGACGAGATAAGTATTATGTTATTGGTTGATTTTTCATTGTTTAATTATTTTGCGTTAAACATTTTTGAAAAATATACGAATTTTTTAAAAGCCATTTTGTAAACAACAAACATTAAATTCACACTTTACATCTGATAAAGCTAGGGATGGGCAAGTTAAAAAAATATATCGATATATATCAAATCGATATTTTTTTAGAGTATCGATATTTATTATTTCAAAAATATCGATATATCGAACGTATTTTGCTGAAACTATTATCAAATAAAAAAAATTTAGTATACCTTTGTACAGTCATATGTATGAACAAATTAGTTATATGTAATTACATTGTTACTCTTTATTGTTTCATTTTATTTAAAAAAATTAATAGAAACAAAAAAATTTAATCAAAACAAAAAATTCAATTATAAAAAAATAAGAGGGAAGAATACAAAAAAACCATAAGAAAAAAAAATAAATTACGAAAAATTTAAATGGAAGTAAATAAGTCATGGAAGTACTAACTTTCCTTAAAATTTGAATTGCACGCCAAAAGTACCAACTGGTTTTATTTTACTATGACTCTTTTGATAGTTTTTGACATTTTTTCCCAGTTTTTGAGAAACGATGGATTATACCCTGCGGCGAACTTTGTATACCACATCACATCTCTTCAATGAAGCTTTTCACACTTTCTGTTCAATGAATGAAAAGTGTATGACGGCGAAATTTACAAAAATGAATTTCGTTCATCTTTTATAATGTGCTGATATATGTACATATTCTGTATGTATGTACATATGTATTTATATATATATGCAGGTTTTTGCTTTGTACCGTTATTTTTCATTTGCTTCTTTGTAAAGTAGTTTATTTTTTAATTGCGATTCAAAAGTTTGGAGGCTGTTGTGTAATAAATAAAAATCTTAAAATAGTATGTAAAAGATAAGAAATGTCCACAAAAAATTATAAAAAAGGATTTAGTGCTATAAAGTTTTAAAAGGTTTCATTCTGTTCACTAGACTTCTGTAAACTTTTATAGTAAAAAGTGTACCATTTTTGTTTGTAAATAAAAACCGAACAAAATATGTATATATAATGGCGACTTTTCTTGAATTTTTGGCGTATTTTAGCAATACGGAATAAATTTATTTTTTTAGGAATTAAAAAATTTTTTTAAATAATTTAAAAAATATGTATTTTATTGTCAAAAACTACAAATTAAGGCTTTGGCGATTTTGGCGATTTTTGACTTTGAATTTGGGGAAAAAGGTCAAAATCTATCTGATAACCCTGATCACAGTAACGAAATAGATGATGAAGAGGTCCCTACCGACTCTTCTCTTCAAAATTATGTTGCAACTATAAGAAACAGTGTGACCCTTTTAGCATTTGCACTGCTAAATTTAGCATTATTTATTTTAATTTAGCAGCGAATTTTTCAAACTGCATTTAGCATAATTTTCAGCATTTTTCTAATATTTTATTAGCATTTTATAATCTTATACATATATTGCTATTTCACAATATAACTTAACATTTCTGTCAATCCCTATCATTGCATTTTGTCATTTATTTGTTTTAACAAATCATCATCATCATCATCAATATATAAATATATGAACTAGGGTGATCAATTATTCGACTTTTTTCAATAACCGGTTTTCGAATATTCCGAATAGTTGCTATTTAAAAAAACCGGTTTTCGGTTAAGCATTTTTAAAATAACCGGTTAACCGGTTTTTATTCGAATACATAAAAATACAAAAATCAAATTAGTTTTTTTAATAAAAACTTAATTAGAATAAAAACAAAACAATTCACGAAGGTAAGGAACCAACAACATACATAGATATGACAAAAGGTATGTTCAGACCTAACAAATATTTGACGATAAAATCAAACAAAAGCTAAAGCATTATTTTAAATAATTTCTTGTTATTTGCTAAACTTTATGTCTAAGATGATAATTGCATTTATGTATAATGTAGTTACGAAACCCTTAAATAATGTTTGCTCTAGCCAAACGTTTTGCAAAAGCAAACAATTCTTTACGTTAGGAGTCAAACATTTAATAGGTGTGAACATAGCTTTAGAATTTTTTAAAAACATTGGTTTTAAAAATATAGGAATGCAATTAATTAATTATTTGACATATTTTCCTAAATTTATTGTAAATGAGTTTTAATTTGTTGCTGGTTAAGCATGTCTATATGAAGCAGTAAACTCCAGCCATATTTTTGAAAAGTGGCAAACAAAACCTCTTATCCAGGATTATATATTTCAATTATTTTTATTTCAGCATTATAGAAACAATAGTAATATGAACATGCTTTTTGTATGAATAAATGAATTTTTGATTATTTATTGTATCCATTAATAATACTCAGGATTTTGCTTTTGTAATATAATTTAATTGGCCTTGATAGGCTTTTGTATATTACTTATATTAAATAAATAAATAAATAAATATCTGTCAATTCGTCGATCACACAATTTAAACCCTTCCAGGACATTTTTGATTCCTTCAATTTTATTTTATGTTCTTGGTGTTTTAATAAATACAACTGATGAATTTTCCCATATCGTTGATTCCGCCAATATGTTCTTGTTTTAAGCATGAAGATATGCTAGAACTACTTAAGAGTTTTTCATTCATTATTGGCAGCATATTTTCGTAAAGTATTACTACTTGATCCTGTTAAGTTTTACTTGGCGTATATTTATGCCAAGCTTGTAGACTAATTAAAAGTGATTAATAAGTCGTGATGTAAAGAACTTTTGCCACTTATCATTTTAGGGCCGATTAAGCACAATTTTTTGTTAAGTCAGTTCGATATATCACCAGAGATGACATCTTTGTAAAGCTATATATAGTATTTATAATACTGTCCAATTGCTTATTACTTTTTATGCTGAACTTTTTTTGTAGTACTTTATATTGTTTCGCTTATATAAGCGATTTGTATTTACATTGCTCATAATGTTTTTTTGAGTTTTGTTTCATTTTGTTTTGACATTTTTTTTAAAAATTTTAAGTTTGCAAATATTCTATTAGAAAAATACTTAAATTACGAGTGCATTTAAAACAGAAGTAAGTCTGAATTTACACGTTTCATCTTTTGATGCTCAACTTCTTTTCAATTCCCTTTTAAAGATGCCAATATATTCACACGCAGCAATCGGTTTCAACTTTTTCGGTACAAAACAACAACAATTTTTTTAATAGCGAATCAAAGAGAAAAAGAAAAGAAAAAAAATTATATGCAGCCATCGCTGTGGATATACCAACGAATCAAAACACAAAGCGTACTGACCGAGTACAGGCATCTCCGTACTAACCCCCTTTCCTCTTTCTTCCCTCACCTAAAAACATAAGAGTTGAGCATTTAAAGATGAAACGTGTGAAAGCAGACTAAGGAATAAGTATATAAATTACACATTACTAAAATAACCGGGTAATTTTACTAAAATATCCGGTTTATTCGATATTCGAAAAATGGACTTTTTAAAATATTCGACTTGGGCAAAATTAAAATAACCGGTTAAAACCGGTCGAATACTATTCGATCGATCACCCTAATATGTACATATGTATATTAATAGGCATGTGGATTCCTTTTGCTCCCTTTTAAAACTATACTATACATTGGATTTTAACAAATGATACATCATTGGAAAGATATTTTTTGGTAGATTGTGCCAATTTACATTTAAATTTACATTAAAATCGGTTCAGTATTTTAGGAGTTAGGTATAGGCATTAGAAAGTGTTACTAAAACATAGAAAATACTCACATACATATGTACATACATACGTGTGAGGAAAATAAAAAAAACTGTAAACAAATAACAGAAACACAGTTATGCTTCTTTTTTTGTGTTTACACATAGTAAAAAGAACAACAACATAGGATTTTTCTCCTATGCCTTTAATTGGAGAACAGTAGAAAATAAGAAAAAAAAGTTGTTGTTTTAAAATGTTGCCGTTGATTTTGGCATATGAATAATTTTAAATGTTACCGTTGATTTCTCGAACTTTGTGCATATGAATAATTTCAATGTTTTATTATTAGTATGGTTGCAATGTTAAAAATGGGTGTATTGTATTTATTTTAAAACAATTCGGTGGTGCTTTACTTTTTTTTAAATATTTATCGGTGTTACTTTAAATTAATTAGTGTTTGGTGTTAATTAGTTTAGACTTGATTTTAGTTTTTAGTAACTAAATTTATAATTGTATGAATACCTATTAACAAATATTCGGTTGTACTGATGTGTGTAATAAATAAAACTATTGATCATGGGCAATCACGAATTTCTGCAATGAGGTTAAGATTCAAGTAAAAGTTATCTGTGCAGAATTTTGTCTAAATATCTTCATCTATATAAGATTTTTTCGTCTCCAAGTGATTTAGGGAGGGGTTTATATGAGACCAATGGTTAAAATGGACGTACCAATACGAAGTTCAGTAGTAGTAGTAGTAGCTATTATAATTTTTATTTATACCAACATTTCTAACGAAGTTATATCATTTGTGGTACTTTTATGGGAGCTATGGCCAAATATGGATCGGTTCCAATAACACTTGGTAAAATTTTTAAGGTTGCAATTTTTTTGGGTCAAATTCGATGTAAATATCAATGTAATTTGATGGTTAATGGGCACAAACTTATATTCCGGAAAGATGTTTGTATGAGGAATAATGTGTTATTTTGGACCAATTCTTATTTTTGTTCAGCACAAACGCATAATATACTTTCTACCTTTGGTAGTGTGGGTAGAAAAACCAAAGAAAATTAACAATTATTACAATCTTTCTGTTTTAATACCCACACTGCCATAGATAGAGAGGATATCATGTTATTGTACTGAAGTATGTAACAGATAAAAATATTGGTTCTGAACCCCCCTTTAGTGTTCCAATAGATTAAGTCTGTTTGGCTGGCTGGCATACACTAAACAAAGTCTATATTTCTAGAATGCAGTCAATTGTGTCGATTGCTGGCGCATACTAGTGTAAAATTAAAGCACCCCTGTAAACAACAAAAAAATAAATTAAAGTAGAAATGGTAGATTTTACTACAGAAGAAATAACGGGTTTGGAACAGCAATGGCAAAAGCTAAATGCATACGAATTAATGAAATAAAGTTCAACTCTTGAATTCTGGATAGGTGTTTATGAGTACAGAAACGCTTTAAAAGAAAATGCTTTCAACGAGTTCGCTTCTTTTGTTATGAAGTTAGCTATTTCCGCCACAAATCAATAAAATGTACTAAAAATCAAATGGTAAAATACAACCGTGTTGTTTATTTTGACATTTTTGTTTTTAACGAAATTTAATCAATAGTGCTTTGAAAAACCATTGAAAAAAAACAGAAAAAATTAGTGAATTTATCTGTAAAAGGATAATTTTTATTAAATTATATGTGTTTAACTTGATTTCAATCAGAAAATATTATACTGCTTTACTTTTTAATAACATAAATTTACCTTTTAACGTACACAGTATTTATGCATTTGTTTATAACTTAAACAATACGTTTACATACCATACATATATAAATGAAATAAATATAAATAATATAAATAAAAATAAATAAATAAATCCCATAAATTGCTTATATTCGATTTTATCCACAATATAATCACGTTAGCGATATAGTCGCAACATTGCGTGCAACAACATCCCTATAAGCGAAAAGTACTGTACCATCAAAAGTTGCTAACAGATTTTAATTATGTATGGCTTGTTTTGTTTGCAGCTTCAATTTTTATATGTCTGCAAAAGAAGCCTAGCTGCATTTTTTTTATTTTTAATGAATTTTTTAAAAACAAAAAATTTCGAAATTTTGATAAAACAAATTATGTTTCAAAAACTTTTTACCTTTCTTAAAGGAAATTTTATTGCGGATTTTTTTTACGTTATTCAATAAACTTAAATGTTTTTGAGTTACGCCAACATATGTTGTGGAACCTCCTCCATTTTCAAAATAACGGTATATCTCGAGAACCAGAGCCAATCTAAAAAAAACGGCGAGAACCACTGGATTCAGCGTACTTGAATTATGTTAAAACGTCATGTGCCCGGCTTGTCTGTTTTTTGAACTAGCATAGTGTAATTATTAACCGATTAAACCAAAACCTTGATTAATTAATCGAGCGATTAACCGATTAAAGCAAAAGGCCGATTAAATGAATACCCTAGAAAGAATCCAAGTTTTAATCTCAACTGCAACAGTAAATGATTTTTACAAATCATTTGTTAACTGTCATTTAAATAATACGAACTGGGAATGGTGAGTAAGATACATGGCTTACAAAACAAGTTAACTTGTCTTGATCAGTGTATGTTCGGATCTTAGCTCAATCAATTTTTTTTGCTTAGGGTGTTTTTTAGGTTAATGAGAAGTTAAAATGATACTCCAAGAGAGAAATATTTGAGATATTCACAAGGTGTGTCATATTGTTCTTACATTTTACACTGTTTTTTAAATGTTGTTGTTGCCTTGTAAACAAAAAGTGTCTTTAATTTATAGAACTTTGCTTGCTATGTTTATTGTGCTGTCGTAATTAATCAGAAGAAACCTGCGCTGAGCGGCTGAGCCGATCCGCATTAGATTTTGAAGCCATCGCCGTTGATAGTATAATTTTATCCGGCTTAGTGCCGGTTCACACACGTCAAATTTGACTCGTCAAGTTTGGAGTTTTCAGGAGAGAGGGGACAAGAATTGGCTTTCTCTTTTCCCTTCTCTCCTAAAAGCTCAAGACTTGACGAGTCAAACTTGATGTGTGTGAACCGGCACTAACATCCGAATTTAACCTGCGGCTAGCAATTTTTGCAACAAATCACTTGCGGCGTCAAATTAGATCGACTTAGGACTCTGCTGTTTGATAAACAAACAAAATAAAATGTATTTGTTTTTTGCGTCTGGAAAATGGAAAATAGCCAGGTAAGATCGAATTTAATTTATTAATTCATGGATAAGAATTAAATAATATTTTAATTTTAGGTAAATATTAATTTTTTATATTTGTTTTAAATCAGCTGATTTAAATTTAAAATTGCACACTGAATTATGAGTGGTTGTTCACAACAGTCGTATTTTTACATGTTATTATTTTAAGACATATGACTTTATGATACCTTGTGACTTCCCCAATTGTTGCAATGGCGGCATATGTCCGCCGCGGCTACGAGTTATATGGTCTATTCGATCAGTCCAATTTGTTTTTACGTTTACCAACGGAATTGGCCGTATGGGGTCAATGATGGTTTGAATATTGGCCTCTAAAACTTCAAGAGATGCTGGTGTGTCGGCATAGACCAATGACTTAACATAGCCCTAAACACAGAAAAAATCGTCAGTAGTTTTTTATCAATAAAAAAATTTTTTAAAAAGTATTTCAGTTTAATTAATGTGATAATTGAATAAATTATATTTTTTGTTCAAGGAAATTAAAAAAGTTGTTTTTAAATAAATTTTGAATTAAAATATTAATTATAAAACAAAAACTCTTAATTGACATTTTTGTTTAAAATAAAATTATTTTATCTTGTAAAATTGTTGATTCAGGCTAATAATGAAAATGGGCGTTCAAATGAAAATGCATATCGTGCACTTCGTGTTTCAGTGATCAGGCACATTTTCCCCTCAGTGGATTCGTCAATAAGCAGAATTGGCTCATTTGGGCGAATGATAATCCAAGAGTGATTGTCGTAAAACCAAAGCATCCACAAGGAGTGACTGTTTGGTGCGGCTTATGGGCTGGCGGCAGGGCTGCCATTTACTTTTTTCGTTCTCCCCAAATTTAAAAAAATTTTCCCCAAATATCCCCCGATAAAAGAAAAAATCCCCAAAATAAACCACTGTTAAAAAATACACCATTTTTAACGGATACTTTAAATATTTATTTGAGTTTTACTTGTACTATGTTCTACAAGAGATCATTTTTATCGAAAGGGAAAACTTAGTTTTTTATAAATATATATATTTAATGTATATGTATCGTCAGCTCAGAATTGGTTTGGCGCATATCATGGTTAAATATACAGTCGAACTTTCCTATAATGAATTTGCATCGGGCAACAAAATCACTTAATTTTTAAGAAAGTTTAATATACAAAATTTATTTTATTCCACTTGTATTTAAAATTAATCAGGCAGTTCTAGTTTGGATTACATTTGGAATACAGGGTTAAAGGCTCTTGCGTTTAGTGCTTAATTGTTTGCATTCTACATTTTATGAATTAAGGTTGCTTAAGTCGACCGTAAATGTAGTGCAATGCAATGTAACGTACCGTAACGTAACGTACTGTATTTTCTGTAATGGGTAATTATTACTTGACAATTTTGTGTCAATTTTAAAACTGTTTTAGGTGTGTGCTCGCATTTCTAGGTCACGTTATAATTGGCGCATTATTGGTCTGGGGTATTATTTATTATTAGGCTAGTTATAGACAGATTTTTTTTATTTCTTTTTAAAAACATAATCGAATTATTGACAGATTAACTTCAAACTTATCAGATATTTTTTTAAATAAAAACGAAACTTTTTTTTGCCCGATGCTCATTATTATCAAGTGATGTTGCAAAAATAGCCACCGTAGTGTGTATGTGACACATACTATGTGTGCATTAAATTTAGTTGCCTTTTATATAAAAAAATAAGGTCATATATTTTTTCCCCCAAAAAATCCTAAGTTTTTTTTAATATCCCCAACACAAACACCAAACCCCAAATACAAATTTCTGTCCCTTTTAACAACAAGAAAACCCCTAATTTGGGGTCCAAACCCCTAAACTGGCATCCCTGGCTGGCGGCATCATCGGGCCGTACTTTTTTCCAAAATGAGGCCGGTCAGGCATTTATTATGATACCAATAATATCATAATAAAAAGAAATGACAATAATTCCCTAAATAATTTATGTTTTATTCAAAATCAACGACGGACCTTAAAATTTAACACCCCTTTAATAAGAATCAAAGTTTTATTTTTTTAAATTTTAATTAAAAATGTTTTAAGTTTTAATTAGTAAATTAGAATTTCAAAAATTGCTTCTTTTCAGAAATAGTCATTGTTTTGACGCAAGACAAAAAGTATTACTTTTGTTATTTTTTCTTATACATCAGTGACCCACCTGATTGAAGATATCTCAATAATATTCTGTACATAGAACTTATACACATGTACATGAATCTTAACCTCATACCATAATTTTGTTCTCCGCGTGAGCTCCAAATATGGTACACTCTCAAAAACCATCCCTCGAATATTGGGTTTTAAATACAGGTTTGACCGACTGTACTTTCTTACGTTTTTTGATGTGAATCTAAACTTCATAACATAATTTTATTCTGGCGGGTCCATAATGCCCATGGCTCTCAAATAGGGTACAACCTCAAAAATTTTTCTTTAAATTCTGTGGTGTAGGATATCATATGGCCCGGCATGTCCGTGTGTACTATTTACTTGTTGTATTTACGCTATCAACAACTTGTTGGAAAGCAGCTTGTTGCCTTACGACTTAAAGCAGTCGGGCAACAAATCAAAGAATAAGATTACAACAAGAGAGGGCGTAGAAGCAATATTGAATCTACCGGTAATGATTTTCTAGCCGGTTAATCTCTTTTATAGTGGTTTCTATTGAAATAAAAAACAAGACCAAAGTAGGCATGTTAAAATAGATCTTGTTACAGGACTAATGGAGCTCAGATTTCTAACATTTTAATAATTATTCAAACTGTTAAGAACGATTAAAACTACTAAGTATAATAATAATTTTGTAAACTGTTGTATCTTTAATGTACGCATGTACATATGTATGTAGATATGGTAATTTCCACGGAAATTTCAGCCACTACTCAAAAAATCAAAACCCTAAAGAAATTGCAATCAATTATATCCTCTTTTCTGGCGATTTAAAACAGTTATTGGTAACATTGCAATTAAACTTTAATATTAATGTTACAACAACATTGAACAAAAGCCATGAGGAATGACCAAATATATATTTCGATTAGCGGTATATTTTCTATTTTATTTTGTGTGCTATTATAATATGTGCGTTCGTTTACTTTTCAAGTAAAATCTAGTAGGTGATTAATAGTATGAACATTTTACAAATTTATGTGTACGCGAACGCATTTCAGTAAAATCCAGTACAAATTTGTACAAATTTTGGGGTAAACGAACGCAGCTAATGTCACGCGCGTGGTGCAAAAACACAATTCGTCCACGTCATTTGTATTTTATCAGTCGCAAGTTTTTTAAAATAAAAGTTCAAAGCAAGATATTTGCTTCCAACAAATATTGATCCGACTTTTTTTTTTAAATTAGTACGATATTGTAAGTACTACAAATACAAATAAATGTACACGCAGAGAAAAACTATGGTTGGGCATAATAACGGCAACTACACTATGTTTGTTGTAACAATATATTGTTGTCGTACAAAAATAATTGTTATTTTTTTTTATTAAATGGTTATCGCAATTATAAATTTGAGTATTTTTGACTGAAAAATAATTATTTTCCTAGCAATTAAATAATGATAACTTTCAAAACATATTATATTACTCACAACCATATCATGATATTTAATAGCCATATCATGTTAACTTTGTATACATTTATCATAATATGTTTAAAATGCAAATATAATCATTTTCCATCAGTTGTGTTGTTTGTTTTGCATATGCCTATCGAATTTTTTGTAAGTGAGTGGTTCAACAATAAAAAAAAAATACAAATTAAAATTAAAAATTTTTGTATTCCCACAAAATTACTTTGATAATAATCTGGCTAGTGCACGACTAAAAAAACTAAACTGGCAACATGCTTTATTTTTTGCGAGAGCAATAAAGCAAGTTGTTTTGGTTTTTTCTTAACCTACGTACAACTACAATTAATGTAAGAAGAGATGAACTCACTGTTTATTGTAGTTGTGTTTTGTTAAAGCTTTGACATTTTTACAAGTAAAACTGTAACTTATAATTCTCATTCGCTTAACAGTTTTATTTGTTTAATATCTTTAGTTTTTCTAAAATCTTTGGATGAACTTTCCTGACGATCTGGCCTAAGGAACCAGTGAAATGCACATAGGAATAGCTTATCCCTTCAACAATAAAATTCAGTGTTTTAATTAAGCACGACAAACAAAATCTTTGAAATTAATTAAAAAACAATTTTAAATTAATTAAAAAATTAAAGAAATTGTGTTAACATTAAAAAAAAAAAAAAATTGTAGAGTGCCACAAAATAAAAAATCGAAGCAAAAAAGTAGATTTTTTTTATTGTTGTGACAGCACCACTGTATCATAATATATATTTTTTTATTTATTGAATCTTTCATGCCGAAAATTACAATATGTATTCAAAGCTTAATCCTAATTGTTATTTTTTTCCATTACAAATGTAATCGCTAATTAATTGCATTCAAGTGTCGTAAAAGCCTGCTAGGCTCGAAGTGTCGGTTCTTTTCAGCCTCCCGTGACCTTTGAACTTTAATAGATCTTGATCGAGGAAGTTGGGATGTACCATTAGTTTATCTATGTATTTGACTGAATACTTATTAATTTCTTCCTGGATGGTAGGGATGTTACGATCTCTGTGGATAATGTCATAATATAATAACTTCTGATTAGTGGAAAAATATTATGATGTAATATTACGAATCTATTTGGTCATAAAATGATTCAATAATAATCGTAATATGGTGGCTACAATCATGAATCTTATCATAATATGTTGCTCTTAGAATATGTTTACCACAACAATGTTTTTTTTTTTTGCGTGTATGATCGATATTATTATGTTGGTATTGAGATTAAATTAAAATCTAAAGCAAATTTAATTGAAATCGGTCCATATTTGCCCACTGTTCCCATACAAATACTACTCCGGAAAATAACTTTTAATGCGACAATGACTTTTACGATAAAACCTTTTACTTAAAACCACTGAAAGTCAAACAACTCTCATATAGCTGAACATATATAAATGATGGTCAGTACAAAAAACTTTAATATGATTCTTACCCTCATATCATAATTTTGTTCTGGGGGGCCCACTATTGGATACACTCTCGAAATTTTGTTTTTAAATATGTTTGTTTTAAGTTTTTGTATGCAAATATTTACAAAACAATAATATCGATATTAAATTTTGTTCATTATGGATTTATGCAAGAAATTAAAAAAAAATAATCCCCTCCTGCAATTCGCAGATTTTCGCATATTTTTACATTCACCTCTAGATCACTTCCGTTTTATGTCACTTGCGACTTGTACCAATTTCGCTCCATATATTCATTTTTATATTTCAACCACACCGCAGTAAATTTTAGTCTAATACATTTTGTTGTTGCAGTATTGTAAATCATAGTACTTTAACTAAATAAATAAGATTCACAGGGACTACTGTCAAGGGTGAAAACCACTAATGTATCGTTTTCAGAACACATTTACGGTTACTGATAATGTGCATCCCGTGTGCAAGCATTGAATATGATCCTAACCACTGAATTTGTCGCCTTTCTTAACAACTGCGGTTGTGTCCTTCCACTTTATGGGAGATTTTACGAAAGGATCTTGGCTTAAAAGCTTTCAAGATTCAACTCGACCAGGATATAAAGCCAAACGACAATCGTATGCGCCGCCAATTCGGCGAATTGACTGAAGCACAATTGTTATTGATTTAGAATTTCCATTCAAAATTTCATTTTCCGATGAAGCCCATTTCTGGTTGAATGGGTACGTAAATAAGGAGAATAGTAGCATTTGAAGTGAAGAGAATCTACAAGCTTTTGTCAAAACACCATTACATCTACAGAAAATTAATGTTTGGTGCGCTTTATGGGTTGGTGAAGTATTTGGCCTATATTTCAATTGTGATGTCAATGGTGTACGGTATAGCAACATGATTCGAAATTTTGTGACATTAATCTTGCTAATAGGTGGTTCCAACAGGACGGAGACACGCAGCGGGCGCTATAATTAATTTGCTCAAAGAAACTTTAAAAAATAATTTCACGTAATGGCGAAATTAATTGGCCACAAAGATTATTTTATAAGATTATTTTCTTTCGGTTTTTGTTAAGTCACTTGTCTACGTCGGTTAACCACAAAAAAGTTAACACATGGAAATCAACATTCGAAGAGTTATTGGCGAAATTCGGCCGAAAATGCTGCGAAAAGTTGCTAAAAATTGGTAAATGTTCTCTCCACTAAAGCCCGTTTCATTGATATTAAAAATATATTTTCTCATTTTATTATGATAAAAAACACCCTTTACAGTGCTTTCTAAATGAAACATAATTATATGTGCTGTTTTCACAACACAAGTGATTAAACGTGTAGTAAAATTTATATGAAAAACTCTCAAAAAATTGAGTGCATTTTATGTAAATTTTCCTAGACGTGTGTGTTGTGAAAATAGCACAATAATTATTTTCCAGTTACTACTATTTTAGCAAAATCTCTACCTCTCTAAAGACGTAGAAATGTCACGTACGATGACATGGAAATGCCCATAATGTATGTAGTGTGTATTCATTTATCTTAAGCAATAAATGTATTCCATAACGTTCACTGTCGTGTATGCGCTCATTTCAGTACGTGGCAGTGATGGAAAATTTAAAAATTTAGATGGTACAGACCAAGCAAAAGAGTACTTTTTTAAACATTTTGGTATTTTTTTCAAACATATTTTTTTGGAAAATAAATTTAAAATAAAAAAATTCAATATGTACATACTTTTTTTTGTTTGTTTTTAATTAAAATATATTAGCAAGCATATATGCTGTTGATAAGAATTCATATTGTCTAGGCAATGTTGTCAAGAAGGCTGTGGAGTCGGTGCTGTAAAGTCGGAGGTAAGGTTGTTGTGTATTCGTGACTCCGACTCCAAAATTTTTCGGCATGAAAAATTAAAACAAATACCTATTCTAATAATTTCCAAAATAAAAATACTTCGAAATTGCCGATGCAATATTTAAAATATTGATTTTACTAAATCCTTTCCTTGCTATATTTAACCATTTAAAAGGTACTGCATAAAAAAAAATTTTAAGTCAAATAAGGACCAGTCTCATATACATTAAGCATTAGGGTTAGATTAGGAGTCGAAGTTAGTATTTTTTGTTGACAACACCACTGCCCTGGTTGTCAATGTTAAAAAAATATCAAATATCTAAATTTCCAAACAAAAAAGCATAACAAGAAAATAGTACTAAAACGGACGTGGGGGTACCGCGGTATTTTTGAAAGGAAAAAGTTCTGAAAATAGTACCATAGTACTGAATTTTCCATCACTGGTACATTGTAGTTTCTTATCGATTGACATTAAAACTTTTGTAACCAAAAACACACTAACGGCGGCAACAACTAAAACTCTATTTGTAAGCAACTAGTGTCTGCTAAATGTTCTGCAGTGCTACAAGAGCAGCAATCGACTACAAAAACTTAAAACCTAACAAACTTTCAGACAACAAGTCAACAAGAGAAACAACTAAACGGCCAAATAAACTCAGCTAAAACAATCACAAACAAACACGATCGTTGCCGTCAGCAGAGCTTCATAACGCCACCTGTTTGTGTGTATGTGTATCTGTGTGTAGCTGTTGACTCAACTGACTCCAACCAACTTTTGCTATAAAAGTGAAGTATTTTGTTGGCGATATTTTTTGACTTGAGCTCAGTGTTAATTAAAACGTGAACTAAGTGGGTTTATTCCGATTCCATACAAGTGATTTGAAAAATCTAAAATAACAGCAACTTTATATGTAAATAACAACTAAACGCGAATTTATACAAAAGAAAAAAAAATAATAAAAGTAAAAAATTCCAACAACACACGGTAAAAACCAAATAAAATTATTAAATTGTTCAAAAATTACTTTATTACCACAATAGATTGGATTGAAAAGAAATAATAATAAAATAAAACCTCAAACAAATTAAACTAAACATGTATGAATGAGTATGAGTGTCGGTGTATGAATGAGTAAATTTGTGAATAAGTGTGTGATTGCACTCTTAGCAAAAGTTATTAACTTTAAGACAAAACAATACAAATATTATTTTGAAAAAAGAATAAAATTATAAAAATATCTATGAAAATATCACAAATTAATTAATTCAACAAATCTTTCATCGCAACGTGCTGTATTCAGACGGATTTATTATCAAAAAGTTTAGAACAACAAATATTTAAAATACGATATACATACATACATACATACATACGTACATATTTTCAAACGTACATACATAAGTATGTATATATAACAGTATATAATGAATTTATTTACTTCGAATAATTTATTTCATTACACGAGTACTTTTTATGTTTAATCATTTCTTATTTCTCTTTGCACGTTTTCATAATATGATAAAAAAAAATAAATTGTTTATTTTTAAAAAGAAATAAAAAACAAATTCAAACAAACTTTGAAATTATGGGCGATCAAAGTGGGCAATAAAACCCACTACACTGATATTTTATTATAAAAAAAAATTGCATTTCTAAATAAAAATTTGCTTAACGAGTGATTTGTGCGTGTGATGGTTGGTTGGTGCTCTGCGTCTTGTTAACCGTTAATGGGTCTGTGCGCAAACAAGTCACAAGAAATTTAACATTTTCAATTTGGGTACGTTCGTAAAAGCATCGAAACTGGGCACTACTGCTGCAGTGAAGCAACATTTTGTTGCTAATGCATGATCACCAGTTGCGCTTGTGATGCTGATGCTTTTTCCTGCACAAAATCTGCACAGCAGCTGTGCAAAATTTGACTTTTTAAACACGAGCTAAATTTTAAAAGTTTTTTATGGGCATTTCCAGCGAAAAGTCTACTTTTTGTAACGTAACGCCAGAAGTATTTTAAATTGTTTCTGAAAAGATTTTATATGTAAAGTTTACTTTTTTATTTTTTGGTGTAAAGCGCAACTAGCTCTACATTTAGTAAAAAAAGGAATAACGATTGAACAGCATGGTCCGAAAATTCAACCTTATTTGCAATCTGGCGTTACATTAAAAAAAGTAGACTTTTCGCTGTAAATGCTTGTATTTACATTAAAACCAGCAAAGATTTATAAATTTTATAGCTTGAAAAATAAATCTGTATTAGTCCAAAGTTTACTAAAAAAGGTTTTATACAAAACATCTTGCTCAATTCGCAGTCTTATTTATTTTGTAATGCAAGTCAAAATCCACTTCCGTTTTTTTAACGTCACGCCAGCTCATATTTTTGCTCATATCTGCAAATCCTTAGCGTCGATTACTGTATTTTTTTTCTGAATATGGTGCTACTTCATTACTTTGCATACACATATAAAAACCATTTTTACAAATTTGAATCCTTCACTTAATTTTTTTACATTTTGTGGAAAAAATATCACGACACGTCAAAATGGAAATGCCCATATGCGACCATAAAATATTAAGATAAATTTGTATCCACAAAGCGATGGCAAATTTTATTGAAAATATTGAAAAGTGACAATTTACTTATGTACATATGTAATTTAAAAGAAAAAGCATCAGAAAAGAAAAAAAAACGATTCCTTTTATGTTTAAAGTTATTGCATCAGAAAATTTACTGATGCAATAATTGCCAAAATTTGCTGTAGAGCTGCATAAAAAACTTTTGACTTTTGATGCCCAGTTTCTTCAGGCTTAACTATAATATGCATAAGCTGGCTTAAGGAACTGTCAAAAATTAACAAAAAAAAAATTAAAAAATAAAAATAAAATAAAAAAATATTTTATTCCGTATGAAAACTGCGATGTTTCGCACCTACCAAAAAGATTTCTTAGGCCCCTACTACGGTTTACAACTCAACTCAGTTGAGTTGTAATTAAGATAACTGGTTGTGATCATTTGTTAATTTTGTTATGTTTTTGTACACCGCAATATAGCAAAGTTGTAAACCATAAACTGAGTTGAGTTGTAAACCGTAATAGGGACCTTAAGTTCAATATGAACATATGAATCACTTGTATTCGCACAATTGCTTAAGCCAACAGAAACATATTATAGTCGAGCCTTTATAAGTGATGCTTTTACGAACATTAAACATTAAAAATGCGTAAAAGATGCGCAACAGTTGCATTTACGAACGTAAGATTCCATGGTACTTGCTCGATGTGTAAGTGGGCTAGTGCGGGAACAATTTATAATTTTTTTCATTTTAGGGTACAACGAAACATCTACTTCTATCTGTTGCAAAGACATGTAAACATATATTTCGTCTTAAAAGCTAGTTATTCGTTGGAGTATTGAATAAAATTGTACTGTCTTCTTGTATCGAAACAATCACATCCACATTTTTTTCACCACCCTGCAAATAATAGGACTAGTCCAAACACGCGTTTAAAAAGTAGCCCACAAGGGACTAGGACTAGTCCAAACGTAACCCAAACGTATCGAAAAAACATGGTCTATTTAACATTACGATGTCCTAGGGCAGGACCATAAAACCATTTTTGGATTACAAAGAAGTAGTCTTCAAACTACTCCATTGTATACACAAGAGGATTAGTTTTAACTTGTTTTAAAAACGAAAACATGTCGTTAAAAACGACAATGACATGGTCCATGTTTGCATTACATCGGACCAGTCCATGGAGAAGTCCATTTAATCAAAATGGATCAGTTGGTCCAATATTATATGCAGCGTAAATCAAGCCACACACATACATACATACATATGTTTACAAAAACAAATTTTTGGTTTGAACGACTTTTGGACTAGTCCTAGTCCCTTGTGGGCTACATTTTACACGCGTGTTTCGACTAGTCCTATTATTTGCAGGGTAAGCAAAAAGTTATGACTCAAATCGGTCAAAATTCTACTTAAATACAATTAAAAAATTTTATTTTAATTCTATATTTACTTAAATTAAGTTTTCGTTGCCTTTGGCCAATTTCACCAATTCTATTTAAATATCAATTCCTAAATATTTAAATATACATATCGTACTGCTTCCTCTAAAGGGGGTTAACTCAAAATTTATATATTTTCAGTAGAGACAAAAAACTGTTTTCTTTTTATATGAGCAGTTTCAGCGAAAAGTCTACTTTTTGTAACGTAACGCCAGAAGTAATTTAAATTGTTTCTCAAAAAATTGTATATGTATAGTTTACTTTCTTATATTTTAGTGTAAAGCGCAACTAGTTCTACATTAAGTAACAAAAGGGATAACGGCTGAACAATATGGTCTTAAGATACAACCTTATTTGCATTCTGGCGTTACAATAAAAAAAACTAGACTTTTCGCTGAAAAGGCCCATATGTACCTTAAAACGTTCAAAGATTTTTCAATTTGATAGCATGAAAAATAAATCTATATAAGTCCAAAGCATACTAACACAGGTTTTTTTGAAAAACGTCTTGCTCAATTCGCAGTCTTATCCAGTTTTGTAATGCAAGTCAAAATCCACTTCCGTTTTTTTAACGTCACGCCAGCTCATATTTTTGCTCATATCTGCAAATCCTTAGCGTCGATTGCTGTAATTTTTTTTTCTGAATATGTGCTACTTTGTGTACATAAAAACCCTTTTTACAAATTTGACTTCATCATTTAATTTTTTTACATTTTGTGGTACAAATATCACGAAACGTCAAAATGGAAATGCCCATATGTACTCTTACACTACAAAGGGGGATATAATTGTATTTTTGTTTTGGGAAAATACTTAAGAAACTTTTCTAAGATATGGCCAGTGCTGCCGCAACCAATACAATTTTTACAACCAAAATTTTTAAAAAAGTTACCAAATGTAAAAAAATATAACTAAATTTAAAATGCCTTTTATTAATTGAGAAAATCATTAAAATTTATTTAAAGTTGCATTGTAATACAAAGCTAGTAAAATAATAATTATAAATCAAGAAAACAAAACAAGAAATGTAATTCTTTTACATATTAAAAAAAAATAACAAGAAGCTTTTAATCTTTTATTTATTTGAGAATTGTTTCGTAAAACAATGTTTTTATTTTACAAGAGTTAACATTTAGCTAACTGCTAAATAGAAAATTTGCAGCTAAATCAGTCAAAAAAAAATGCTAAATCTAGCTTCAAAAATGCCAAAATGGTCACTCTGATTATATGCATTTGCACGTCTATTGGGGGACTTAAACGAAAAATACATCTGTAAAATTTCGCCTGTGTTCTTATTTTGTTTTAAGTATTACGATCATAATAAGTAAAAAGGCTGTCTGTGCCCGCCGCCATGAGTAGGAATATTTCAGTAGTGGGTTTATTGTATTAAATTATAGGTCCATGATCACAAAGGCTTTTGATTTTTTTCCAAGCATATACAATTTAAATGATTTTAGACGTATTTAATAGATCATCAGCAGAAGGTTTTTTATTGGACCTATGGGACAGTATGGACCGATAAACACAAAATGAATTAACAGCAGACCAAATTTTAATAAAGCATTAATCGTTTGGTTTTTAGGCGTGTTTTTCGAGTGTGGGCTTAATATGGGACCTTCGTTAAGCTATTAAGCGATGAGCAATATGGTAAGCGAAATTTTTACAAGACTGCTACGTTTGAATTATTGTGTTTTTAAGATGGCTTTTTTGCAATTAAAGTTTCTACATGGTTCTAATCAGGACTGCCAGAAATTTTCAGCAAAAAATCTTAATTTCACCAAAAAAAATCTTATTTTTGAACAAAAAATCTTATTTTTGGAAAAAAGTAGTTTTTTTATTATAAATAATAAAAACAATTCATATTTTATTTAATACATAAAATAAACAAAAAAAAAACATAACAACAAATTTAATTTCTTATACTAAATTGTATTATTTAAATTAGTTTAAAAATTTTTTAATGGGAACAAAAAAGCTTTTTTTTAATTGAACCTAACCTTCGTCTAGACAAACAAAAAATCTTGTTTTTGGGGAAAACATCTTAAAATCTTTTTTCGGTTAAAAAATCTTAAAAAATAAGGTAAAATCATACTTCTGGCAGCGCTGGTTCTAATTGCAAAAAGTTTATGCTCACGGTTTACAATGTTAAAACTAGAGTATATCTTTTCCCGGACTTTTTCATTCCCGGGATTCCGGGAAATTGAAAAATAAATCCCGCTTTGCCAGGATCACGGGAATTCCCACAAATTCCATACAAATCGATGCAAAATATTATTTAATTTATTTGAACAAATTACATTTTCTGAGAGCAATTAAATAAGTTTATTTTTGCATTCAACTTTTTTATTTTTGTGGCAAAAAGGAAAACGTGTTTAATGGTGCCTTAAGAGTACACATGGCCAACTATTTTGTGGAAGTTATTGCAAAATTACTTTTTGGTTTTGGTGAGGGTTTCGGAATAAAAACTTAAAAAATTACTACCGCAGAGAACTGATGTTACATTAAATTCGGACTAAATTTCCAAAAGCCACCTTTTAAGTTTAAAATTGTTCTCTTATAAAACTTAACAAATAGACTTAAGCACTAAGTGCCACAGAATTAATTCAAAGCAAACAGATTTTAAAGAAAACCAAAAAAGTTAAATTATTTAAACAAATAATTACAAAATATTTCTTTTAAAGTAAGATTTTAGTTCAGAATAAGCATTTACAGAATCGTTTGAAAGCTTTTTTCTAATTTTGTCAAGAAGATTGCAAGTTTTCTTTATAACTTTTGTCATCATATCTTACAGAATCTAATCCGAAAAATCTTTTATTATGCATATTAAACCATAAAAAATTAATAGCGGGCACAACTTTTTTCGGTTTTATAAAATAAATGTGGGTCTTTAAACATATTAAAAATTCTGTACATTTTTACTCTTCTTCTTTCGAAATTTCAGCGCATTAAACATTTAACATTGCGTTACTTATCGCATAAGAATTGGCATTTCTTTGGCGCTTGGTAAAACTGTCTAAAGTCAGAAACTGTACATTCAAAAGAAAAATCAATCCATCCGTACTCAAATCAATCCGAAACGGTATTAATAGTACGTTGAGTACGGATTTTCTTGAATCAAGTACAGAAAGATTGATTCAAGTACGGATTTTTAATCCCAAAATACTTAAATTATCCATATTCAATCCCGTTTTCGTACTTGAAATAATCCGAAAATGAGATTGATTTAAGTAAAACTAAGATTGAATCAATCTCAAAATGCGCTTGATTCAAGTAATATAAAGTTGATTTTATCCCGAATTCATGATTGAACAAAACAAAGAAATTACATAGAAAAAATGATTATGATTGATTTACTTACCCGTATTACACATTACAGAATGATAAAACACCAACACAGGGCTGCCAGAAATTTTCAGCAAAAAATCTTTATTTCCCCAAAAAAAATCTTATTTTTGAAGAAAAAATCTTATATTTCGAAAAAAGTAGTTTTTTTTATTATAAATAATAAAAACAATTTATATTTTATTTAATACATAAAATAAACAAAAAAAAAAAACATTACAACAAATTTAATTTCTTATACCTACTAAATTGTATTTTTTTAGTTTAAAAATTTTTAAATGGAAACAAAGAAGGTTTTTTTAATTGAACCTAACCTTCGTTTAGACAAAACAAAAAGTATTGTTTTTGGGCAAAAAATCTTAAAATCTTTTTTCGGTTAAAAAATCTTAAAAAATAAGGTAAAATCTTACTTCTGGCAGCGCTGCACCAACATCATGCCCGATATGGTTTTTATTTTAGAAATCTTATGTACATACATATTTAACCACAAATATAAACTAAATGAGTAGCATGAGTTCAAATTTATTTTTTAACCCTTCGTTGTACACATGAGTCGGGCCAGACCTTTTTCCATGTGTAAAGAAAATCAAAACATGCGCAAGTTGGAGGGTTAAACATGAAAATAATATGTATATGTATGCGTTTTTCTTGTTTTGTTTTTTCTGCACACAATAAGCAAACCGGTTTTTCCAAACTTGTGTTGTGTTGTTGTAAATATAAAAAAAAACTTTGAAAAGGAATTGATTTTCGAAAGTAATCCCATTTAGGATTGTTTTGAGTACGTTTAAGTGTTATTCGTACTTGAATTTTTGAGTACGACTCGTACTTAAAGTAATCCCAAAAAACTGGAATTATCCCGAGTGTTTTTCTTTCTGTGTAGTTTTTCGTTATGTTAAATTGAAAAATATTTGTTGGGTGCATTTCATAGACTTTTTCCTAAGAGCAGATGGTAACGATTAGAAGCAGTCGTGTTGGATTTAAACCAAACAAAAAAAAAAAAAATTTAATTAAAAATAATCAAAAACTCAAATGCGTTTTTTTGAGTTATGGCCTTTTTACCTAACGGCCAATATATATTTCATGACACAACTTATTTACAATTATATCAGCAGTAAAGTTGCCATGATTTAATTAGAACAAGCAAGAAAGTATAGTCGGTCAAGCCGACCATATGAAACCCTACACCACAGTATTCAAAAACAAATTTTCGAGAGCGTATGGCTTTATGAATAGTGATCAATCTTTGTTTTTAATTTCATTAAAATCAGTTTGATATTTTCTGGGAGGCAAATTTTGCCCCTATCTCCCCCCGTGGTCCTATTTTTTAAAAAATGCATAGCTGATGTGTCCGTACTAATTTGGATCTGTATACATTTTAAATTTCATTTAAATCGGTTTGATAGTTTCTGAGGGACAGAAATGGGCCCCTATTTCCCCTTGTGGTCGTACGAGGTTTGGTCCTCGTGCCAATAAGAATCTATGTGTCAAATTTAATTAAATTATATACAAAATTGCGACCTGTACTTTGCGCACAAGGTTACATGGACAGCCATCCAGCCTGCCAGCAGGACGGACATAGTTACGATCGGTATATTTTAAGGTGGGTCTAGGACCAATATTTTAAGGTGTTACACACATCAGCATAAATGCGTAATACCCTCTCCAATATTGTGGTGTGGGTATAAAAATCCTGGGAATTCCCTTACAAATTTCCCGGAATTTTTCCCGAAAAAATGTGCGGGATCCCTAGTTAAAACCTTGTTAACTGATTCTCAAACTTAGAACCTAGTTATATTGAAAATCTCAAAAGCTGTAAGAGATAGACCAAAAATTAGAGCGCCAATCGAAAAAGCGTAGTTGCTTCACAGTGATGCAACATTTAACTCATTTTTGAAAAAATATATTAGGACCTACATAAAATTGGAATAAATGTAAATTGCATGTAGGGTATTTGAAAGGTAATTTCAAACATTTTGATAAAAAATAATCATTAATTCCACTTCAACATTTCCAGCTGGCAATGACCACAAAAAATTACATAAACAATGTGGCAAATTATTTGTTTTAATTTTTCCAAGAATTTTAAAAAATAATTTTCTTTAGTCTTGTTCATTTAGGTAGTAGTACATTTACTTACTATCTGAAATTCTTATCAAACTTATCTTTAATACTGTTTTGAAATTCTGAAGAAAAATATATTTTTTTACATCTTTTATAGCTTTTTTTGTTTTTTCCTTAGTTAACTTTTATGTTCTTCCAGATGGGAGGAAATAGATTGTTATTGTTTTCAATGATTTATATGGGTTCCTCTCGTTTCTGATTTTTTTCTTTAGAGGATTGTTTTGAGTTTTCATTACAATAAAAGTACTTGTGTTTTTATTTATTTACTTTTTTTGTTATTGTTTTTCTTGTTTATTTTTAATTGCTTGCGGAAATTGTGTTGATTTGATAAGAATGATAAAGACAGCCGCTCGTTAGTGGCATAATTTGAAGTAGAATTCTCCATCCATCCACTTTAGCAACAACAATTTGCAATTAACTAACTTTATTTTTTTTTTATTTAGTTTATTATTTATCTGTTTATTTTTAAATTTTTGTGTAAGCAAATTGGTATCTAAAAGTTGAAGTGTCGGTTATACACCACATAAGTGGGGATGGTATTATGTATTTGTGTTGAATTTTGTAACGCCACTTTTACGTTAACGTTGTGTATTTAAATCAAATAAATCTTAGAAATGTTTTTCTAGAACTTATGGAAATTGGTCCTTATTTGATCATAGCACTCTCACAAAGATCGCTTTCGAGAATCACTTTTATCGCTATAATTATAAATATCGCATTGAAAATTTTTTATATCTAATAGCCTTTATGTCCCATAAAACCCATAGAGACCCATTCCGAAAATCAATTTATCAGAAATAAAATATTACGGTAAATTTAAATTAATCTTTTTTTCTACAATTTCGGGTTAAGTCCCATATACGATCTTGCTTTTTATATTTGCTGTTTTTACCAGCAAGCTGTGTAGGGTATTGTAGGGTTTGGATGGCCTTACTAAACTTTCTTATCTGTTTTTTAATAAAAATTGTTAAATTTATTTTTAAATGCAGTACATTGCATTTTGTTTGCTTGAACTAAGTTAGTGCAAACATTTAGGTGATGGTAAAGGCTGTCATACACCACATGTTTTTAACATTTGATTCGTCAACTATATAACTCACGTGTAATTTGCATTTATTTCAATATTGATACTTTACAGACGCTTTATAATGGAGTAATTCACGTCACAATTTTTTGTCTTGCGAAAATGAGAAGTTTTGCAATAGTTGAAGTGAGCATCATTTTAACAACAAGTGCATAAATGCAGATGTAAAATAACAGACGCCATCTTTTATTAGAGTTTATTTTCGATTGTCTGCTATATAAAATATATTATTTTTTGAGTTTCGCAATCTGATTTCTTATTATATTTCTTGAATTTTGATTTGTTTTATATTTTGCAGCATTCATATTGAAAAAATTAAAACATGCCCGTCTGATTGCATTAATAGTGGCTCTTTTCGGTACTTTTTTTTTAGATAAAAACACTAGATTTTATGTGACTGACAACGCCACTCAACTGGCGTAGAACATATCGATGGTTTTTTTTCGCAACCTCGTAACTCAAAAACAACTACTTTTCAAGAGAGAGAAAATACTTTTTTTTACCAAATATTTGAAGCCTTTTGCTATACATTCTTTTATAAGCCAAGAATTAAGAAAAATTCCGATATTCCGCCAAACAAAAAAAAAATTGCAAAACTTTAAGGCGGTATTTACTGATTGCTTTTCCGGTTAAAACAAAAAATCGGGGAAAAAAATTTGTGCAAGAGCTTGCATTGATTTTTCGCACTTGCTCATGAGTAGTGCCAGGTCAGTGCGAAATTTTTTTCTACATAGTTGTTGTTATGTTTCAACTAAAAAAGGTGACGTGAATTACTCTAATATGCATCCACAATCGGTCATGTTACTTGCTTCTGACATAGTCTCTGTTTTTTCGCATAGTTTTTCTCGTTGTCGGTTTCAAAATGGTGTCCTGGTGCCACAAAAATGTTTGTGTGCGACATAAAGGAGTTCAGCCATATCTGATGATATTTTCTTTAAATTCGAATAAATCAATTTAGGATATAATAATGAAACGTTATTTGCATATGTATATAAATAATTGCTATTAAATGGTTAAAAGAAAATTGTAAGACATCAACTTCAACCGACTCATGATTCTATCAATAGTGGACCGCCCCTGATGTTTACACACGGCATAGATTTCTGGCAACATATTTTGTCATAATAAAACCAGCTGATGTCAGATTAATATAGAGCATATCTACACTCACAATATTATTACAGTAACGGACTGTAGTTTATTTAAGAAGTTCAGTAATTTTTAAATAAATAAACATTAAAAATTCCAAGTAAATTTATTTTTAACGGATTCTAACAGTTATTTAAAAAACTAAGTGCATATTACAGTACTTTTCGCTTATAGTCCATTCCGCTTAAAGGCCAAAAACGGATATAAGCCAAAACTGTCATATTCACATGCAGATTTTTTCGAATTTCATACAAATTATTTGTCCTAAGGTCCATTTCGCATGTAGTCCATTTTCGTTTAAAAGCCACATTTTCTTAGCATACGAATATAATTCTTTATGCAAAAATGTTCGCTTATAGTCCACTCTGTTTTTAATATTTTTTTAATCAACTTGTAACATGTTTTTATTTACATTTCTGGTAACTATTATAAATACCAAATTTCGCAATTTATATTTCATAACATGGTGTCTTCATCTGACCATTTTTGTTTTTATTGTATTATTATACCCTTCACCTCAGGTGGAAAAGGGTATTAATAAGTTTGTCATTCCGTTTGTAATTTCTACAATATTGATCTTAGACTATAAAGTATATATATTCTGGGTCCTTATGGGGAGAGAAGTTGATTTAACGATATCCGTCCGTCTGTCCGTCTTACGTTTGATATGTGTTTTCCGGAGACTCCAGACATGATAGCGGCTAGGTTGTTTTACATTTGTGTCACATATAGTCTACCATCGGTTGCTATTGAAATTCAGCAAGATCGATCCACAAATGGCTGAGTTATGAGCAAAAAACCACGACTACCTCTAATGTGGGCGGGATTGGAGAAGTGGGCGTGGTACCTCCCGTACAAAAAAAATTAAAAATTGTATAAAAACCTAAAATTTAGGGCTGCCATATGTCCTATGGATATGACTTATATACCAAAATATCGAAAATTTTTAGTAGAACATATTTTATAAAAAATTCAGAAAAATCGGTTTAGATACAAAAAAGTTATGACCAAAACTAATTTTTTTTTTAAATACCCACTTTCGGGAACCACAGATCTCCCTGAGTCCAAGCTTTATAACACAAGTAAATGGTAAATTCCTTCTTAAACACGTCGGTATATAAATCTGTCAAATCCGTTAAAAAATGGCTGAGTTATGAGCAAAAAACCACGACTACCTCTAATATTTTCCAAAAATCCCTTGTGGTTGTTGTAATTTTATTACTTTTTGCTGTATATCTGGAGAACGGCAAAAGCCAAAGTTTCCAAATTAGGTACACACATTAAGGTAGCCCATACACAATATCCTACAAAATGTGGGCGGGATTGGAGAAGTGGGCGTGGTACCTCCCGTACAAAAAAAATTAAAAATTGTATAAAAACCTAAAATTTAGGGCTGCCATATGTCCTATGGATATGACTTATATACCAAAATATCGAAAATTTTTAGTAGAACATATTTTATAAAAAATTCAGAAAAATCGGTTCAGATACAAAAAAGTTATGACCAAAATTAATTTTTTTTTTTTAAATACCCACTTTCGGGAACCATAGATTTCCCCGAGTCCAAGCTTTATAACACAAGTAAATGGTAAATTCCTTCTTAAACACGTCGGTATATAAATCTGTCAAATCGGTTAAAAAATGGCTGAGTTATGAGCAAAAAACCATGACTACCTCTAATATTTCCAAAAAATCTCTTGTGGTTGTTGTTTTTTTGTTTGTGCTTTTATTCGAACGTGTTGAATGTTAGGCATATCAAACACACACATGTTTGTACATGATTGGTCGCTTAAATTGAAATATACATACATACCTACATATTAAACAAACAAAGTGACGGAATATATTCTACTTTAATTCTTTATTTGTATAAGCGTTAATGGCTGAGTTTTCTGGGCGGTTGCTGAAAGCAGCGTTGTTGGTAGCTGCCGGGGTTCAAATCCGGCATCCACCTTTTCAAAAAAAATTTTTTTTAACTTTTTTTATATTCTATATAACGATTTTAAAATAATTCAGCAATTTTTGATTTTTTTGACAATGTAAATATTAATCGTTCGCTTAACTTACATGTAAAACAAAAATCATATTCTATACCTATTTGTTTTTTATTTTTTATTTAATTTGTTTATGTCCTAAAAACGACTTTAAAATTACTTAGGTATAAAGCTTTTCGATATTTTAATTTTATTGGCAATGACACAGTGTTTTATTTTATTTCGGCAAGCATATACGTACCTACATATGCACATAAAAAGTTGTATGTAATTTAAATAAATCCATACTAACTAGTAGGTTAACCTAGCTATTGCAAAGCCATACATATGTATGCACATGAGTATGTATGAATGAGCAAAAGTTATTTATGTATAAAGGCATTGCTTTCGTAATTGTTGTTGTTGCATTTTATTTTTATATCTTATTGCTGTAGTAATTGTTGTTATTGTGTTTCGTCTAATAAGCTGTTGCTACGTTGATCTCTTCTTGCATTTCTCTTGGTTGCGGTTTTTTTTTGTTGTTTTTTTTATAATCTTTACCACAAGTGGTGGATTTTAATGTGTTTTTTACGCATACACATGTATGTATGTTCATAAAATTCTCTCAGTATATTTTAATTTAACGCTTGTTCAATAAAACCGTTCGTATTGAGTTGTCTAAGTTCTCGCTTAAGGCTCGTAAGATTGCGAGTTCAAGTCTCCAAAATAAATTTTTTTTTATTTTTATTAAATTTTTTTATACACGATTTTAAGATTAAATATAATTAAAACTTATATAACGAATTTTAAACATCAACTTTGTCAAAAGAGGAAACGGACTTAGTTATATATGTACATACATTTTTTGATTTTGTCATAGGTATTCTTTTTAAAAACTTCTTGTTCTTATCTCACCATGGTGAAGGGTATTTAAGATTCGGCATAGCCGAATATAGCACTCTTACTTGTTTTTTGTTTTAACTATTTATTTAAATTAAATCAAAATTTGGTTATGTTTTAAATAAACTTTTGTTTTGTTTAAAAAAGAGCAGTTTTATTGAAGAAAATAATTTGTATAAAGTCCAAAATGTGGATTATACACTTATAAGCCATTAAATGGCTTATAAAAAAATCGGTTATAGTCCAAATTCGCTTTTAGTCCACAAAAGTTGTGCAACTATAGTAGTGGACTATAAGCGAAAAGTACTGTAATACGGATTTTCAGTTGAAGTAAATATTGTCCATTGATTAAGTAAAATTCTTCTTTATGTAAAATTAAATAAAAATAATAATAAAAATAATAAATAATATAAAATAACGAAAAGTTCATTTTATTTTTACTGTAAAAAATTCAACCGCGAATTCCGTAAAATCAAATGAATTTTCAGTTATTTTATATAAATTAACTATCAAAAAATTCAACCGCGAATTCTATAAAAACAAAGGAATATTCAGTTATTTTAAATAATTTAACTACCAAAAATTAGTTTTTACCTATCTTTAAAAAACGGTTTGCTTGTTTTGACTAACAAATTCCCATTTTTTGTTAAAATGATTTAGTTAGATACATCAAATTTTTAAAGTAAAATAATTGCGAAACCATATCGGTCATGCTGCTGGTATCTTATGATTGTGAGTTCTTCTGTAAACAAATGATGTAAGTAAACAATAATGCTCTCTCTCTCTCTCTCTCATTAGAAAAACAAGCGGAGTAAACGAAAATTACTGAATTTTTGACAGTAAAAATTAAAAGAACTTTTCGTTAAAAATAAATGAAAAATAAGTAGACCGGTTTTTAACTTAACTAGTTCAGTTAATTTTAACTAGTTCAGTTAATTTTACGTACAGAATATTGTGAGTGTATAATTGAAATTTTGTCAGACGGCTTTGCATCTGCCTTTTACAGAAGCATGGTTAAAAAGGTAACACACGAAATGTAAGTGGTTTGCAGTGGGAAATTTAAAAAGGTAGGTTTAAAAACATGTCGTGTACGGGGGGGCTTAATAGCACAAAAGCCGAATTGGAATATTCCTGTCGCTCTTCACCTTTTTTACTCTTTTTCCTCTATTTTGGCCGTTACAGGTTAAAAGAAAACTTACTTTATTATGCCGTTTAGTAAATCTTTAATATTATTTTCTCACTGTTTTATAAATTCATTCATTTACAACACTCTTTTGTTGTTAAATGGCCCAATAAAATACAAAAGTGGTTTGATCAAAGATATAAAACACGTACATACATATAAAGCATGTTTGTACTGAATTTAAATATATTTTAATAAAACTTCTTAAGGTACTTTTACACGATATCTATTTAGCGGGGTACTTTTAAAATTTTCCACTGCAAAATACACGTCGTGCAAAAGCAACAAAAAAAAATTTGCTTCTCTAAATGTAAGCTCGAATTAGCAGTGTGAATTTTTTGATTAGGGAGTGTTTTTTTTAAACTGACAGACCATCTGACATTAGCTGTTTTGCAAGTCATTCGCTTGTGGCGAAAAATATACATACATTAAAAAATGTCGAAGAAATAATCAAAGTCGAAATGAAAACCCTTTCCCCGAAATGCTTTGCAATTTGAAGCTTGGAAATAGCAATAAAGCCAACAGACTTTTTTTTCGTTCCAAAATGTAAAAAACGTTAAAAAAAATTGTATTTTGCTTCGAAATGGGATAAAGTGCCAATTGACGTTGTTTTCGCTAACTTCGTTACTTGTCATCTTTGGGTTTTATTTGATAAAAAGCTTCGTTTGAAAGTTTTTTAAAAACACCTAAGTACATAAAAACTACTACAAAAATTTAACTGAGTTGTATACAAAACATGTAAGAGACTTTTTTTTCGTTCCAAAATGTAAAAACGTTAAAAAAAAATTGTATTTTGCGTCACAATGGGATAAAGTGCCAATTGACGTGGTTTTCGCTAACTTCGTTACTTGTCATCTTCGGTTTTATTTGAAAAAAAGCTTCGTTAGAAAGTTTTTTAAAAACACCTAAGTACATAAAAACTACTACAAAAATTTAACTGAGTTGTATACAAAACATGTAAGAGACTTTTTTTTCGTTCCAAAATGTAAAAACGTTAAAAAAAAAATTGTATTTTGCGTCACAATGGGATAAAGTGCCAATTGACGTGGTTTTCGCTAACTTCGTTACTTGTCATCTTCGGTTTTTATTTGAAAAAAAGCTTCGTTAGAAAGTTTTTTAAAAACACCTAAGTACATAAAAACTCCTACAAAACAAAACATGTAAGAGTTGTGTATTAGTCTGTGACGAATATTTTATATCTTCCAGCGAGAATTGTGATTTTTCAGTAGTGGTCTTTATTTTATGGGATCTGTTAAATCAATTTGTTATTCAATCTGAACTTACAGTATTAATAGCTGTTACTCAACGCTTTATGTAGCACTTATGGTGACTTATGGGTCGATAATCACATAATTTTGTGATTTTCTTTCTCATCATATAAAACTAAATGGACCTAATTTAATTATTCATTTCAGGTAACTGGTAATTCAAATGATTTTCAGGAGGTGGCTTTATATAGGACCAGCGTTGCCAGAATGAAGATTTTATCTTATTTTTGAAGATTTTTTGACCAATATAAGATTTGAAGATTTTTCTTCTCAAATGAAGATTTTTTACTTTTAGAAAAAAAGATTTATAACTTTAAGCTTGTACAACATACATAATTTTTTTACAGTTTTTTAAACAGTCAATTTTCAAAACAACGAGATTTTGTATCAGCTACACAGAAAGAAAAAACTTGTACTAAATTTAACTTTTTTTCGTCTTACTCTTGTACGAGTCGTACTCAAATTTTTTAGTTCGGATGACACTTAAAAGTACTTAAAACAATGCAAAATGGGATAAATTTCGAAAGCTAATATGCGTGCATATGCGTGTGTTTATAAAAGTTTGTTGTATACACAACAACAACACTACAAGAAGAAAAATATAGATTATTTTCATGTTTAAAAAGTAACATTAGAAGCAAAAGAATTTCCATATTCTTTTTTTAAAATTATTTAATTAAATGCATCAAATTTTTAAAGTAAAATGATTACGGAAACCATATTGGGCATGCTGATAGTGTCTTAAAATAGAAAATACGGAATACAACAAAAGTGAAATAAATATGTGTAACGAGTAAGTAAAATAATAATTAATATATTCCCTCTGGTTCAGTTGAGTAAGTGTTAAGGTTAGAATCAATATAATCCCTCTTTCGGATTATTTCCAGTACGAATCGAAATTAAACCGTCTTAGAAATTTTTTAATCAAGCCCAGTTTGAGATTAACTTTATTTCACTTTTAATATAGTCAATCCTGTTTTCGGATTATTTTAAGTACGAATTCGGGATTAGATATGGATAAGCTAAGTATTTCGCACTTGAATAATCGGAACTTGAATGAAGCGTTCTGTTCTTGATTTAAGAAAATCTGTACATACAGTACTAATTACACCGCTTCAGCTTGATTTAAGTACGGATGGATTGATTTGTTTTTTATTGTTGTTGGCTATTGGTTTTGCACACTTTTGTACCCATTGTCTAGCATACACAAAACTGGATCATTATTTCTGGGCATACAAAATATTAAAATATCATCTTAGATTAACGGTTGTTAATTTTGAGAATATTGACGACAAATAATTATTTGTAAAAAAACTTATGTTTTATTAAAGAACAAAAAAGTGCACGTATTAAGTACCAAAAGGTAAAAGTAATGGAACTTAAGAAGCTTTCAGTTTGAAAATTCCATATTCCACGTTTATGATAACTATTCCATTAGGAATATTTTTAGGAAAATCCTTATTTTTTTTAAATGAGCTTTTTTAAAATGCTATTTACTCAAAATGCCTTCGATATACCAACGGTATCAACAAATATAATATTAAATTGAGAACACTTAAGATTTCATATGATGAATGATCTTCATAGCTCCCAAACTAAAATCTTCTTGCCCAAAATTTATATATCTCTAATTTTAACATTTAATTACTTTCAATGAAACTTCCTTTTTTATTAGAAATGAAATGGATTTAAAATGTATTCTTAGAAAAAATTGTATGGAAAATATAACTAAAAACACAATTAAAACCTAGAATCTAATTTGTATAAATACCGCAACTATGTATTTATGTATGTATGTACTTCAATTTAAATAGTTTTGCCCTTGCTATAAAAAATTTTAAGATTTTTCTGTTCAAAATAAGATTTTTTTTCGCCAAATAAAGGAGTTTACCCTTTCAAATCTTCTGGCAACGCTGTAAAGGACCTATATTGTATTATGGACAGATCATCACAAATTAGAACTTGTTAGCGTTTCAGGCGTATTATGCAGAAGGTGGCTTTATATAGGGCATACGGTAAATTATATGCTATCGATCATCATGAAAGTTGGTTATAATATTTCTTGTCATCTAAACTTCTTTTATGCCTAATTGTATGTAAGCTTTTAGTATTTTTACATTAAATCAAGGTTTTAGTAATGTAACGCACATCTTGGGGGGCGGGTCAGAGCTGGCTTTTTTGAAGTCAGAAATATATTATGATACATCAAAAGAAATAACTAATATTGATTCTACACATTGTCATCACCTTTTGGTGTTACAGCAAATACTCTATAAGCTGAATTTACAATTATGTAAATATTTAAGAGAGGTTATTCCACATTTGGGCCCATAATACATACTGCACCGGTCGAGCTAAATTTTCATCCTAAAATGCTTGGGATAATTGGAAACAGCTTAAAACTAAAATTACTTTTTGCTCCTGAGTCGTTTGGAAGTAAGCGATTATTAACAGACGTATATGACCAAATTGATCAAGAACTACTCAAGAACCAAGAATAATATACATACATCATGAGGTACTGAATAATTTAGACGTTTCACAGGGAATGATACAATTTTTATGTATAACCCCACATACCACTTAATGGGGACGATTAAAAACAAACACAACGCAAGCATTTTTAAGAAAGTAGCACAAAAAAAGCAAATATTTGTTCACAAAACGCATAATAATTTATTTTTAAAACAATATTTATGTACTTAGGTGTTTTGGAGATCGTGGTTAGAAAACTTTTTATAAAATTGAAAATAAACAATTATTTTTCGAAATTAGTTATAAATTTTAGATTTTAATTTGTTAATTTTTTGAACAAACAAAACCTGATTGCTGTATGAGAGAATAACAAGTAAAACCGCTTTATCGTACACTCTTTATCACCATTAAACTTTTATTAGAAGCTGGAAAATTTTACCAAAGGCCCAACTATAATATGCATAAGCTGGCTTAAAGAACTGTGCGAATACAAGACACTTACACTCGAAAACCTCAAAAGAAAACAACACTGCTGGTGTCAAATTGCTTCTAGTTATCCTTAGAAGTTTGGAATTGAAATTCAGCAACATCGGCTCAGTAGGACAAGAGTTATTAATCCACCTGTGCAACCACATCCTAATAAAATTTATAATTTGTTACAGAAACTAACATAAATGTTGGTTAAATGCACGGATTTATATTAAATTTTGCACAAATTCGTTCCATATGACGAGAAATCACATTGTCGAATTTCGTGAAGATCGGTCCATAATTTACCACAGGCCCTATAAGAAGCCTGCTCTAGGAAAACTCTTTAGTACGCGTAAAACTATTGTGAATATTGTAATAAATAAAACCCACTCCTGAACTATTAAAACGGTCGGGGGTGGTTATCAAAGACTCGGCACAGCCGAATATAGCACTCTTACTTGTTTTAATTGTGATTTTGTTTTTAAAATTTATTTTTGTTAATTTTCGACAGTAGCTAAAGCAAGCTCATGTCCATTATAGTTGGGCCTTAAGTGATTCCAACTACTTTGCAACAATGACTGTGACAATCATGATTGCAATCATAAACTCTACATCACCGTAATGATGTGTTCGTATTTCTAAATCAATCTTCGCAGAATCACTTTTTTAATACAGTAGAATCGCGAAAAAGTTAACTCTCGGAAAAGTTAATCTCGCGGATAAGTTAACCGAATTTTAGCGTGCCTGCGTTTGAGAAGAAAGTAGAGAATTTGAGCAAAATTAATTAAAAATATTCAGGGAAAAGTAATAGCGTTGGATTATGGATCTCAAAAATTAGAAAAAAATGTTTGAAATTTTCGAGGCTGTCGCGAATAAATATGACAATTCTGAGTTTAATTATTGTTATTATGAAAAATAAGCCATTGGAATGAGTTTAGTATGTTATTTCTGAAAGATCCAGGTTTATTATTGTAAATTTCCAAATTTAAGTCCGCTTAGAAAAGTAAAAAGCCCTTGGGACATTTTGGTTAACTTCTTCGCGATTCTACTGTATATCAAACGTTGTTCTGTCGATGTAAACTATGTGATTGTAAAAGGGGACCAAGCAAGGTTATCAATATAGCCATTTTCCGGCTAGATCCGGTGGTTTTGTTTTCATCTAGCAATTAAAAAGTAGCTAGATTTCATCTAGCCGGAAGCCCTAGATATTTTATATTTTAATTTTTGTAATGTATTTTATGGCAATTTTTTGGCGCCCAGAGCTTATTATTTCTCATCTGATGAGGGCTGGAGACGTAGACGGAAGTGGGCTCATGCCAAAACCTTCTTATACAATCATTTATACGATCATATGAAATTTTAATTCGGAAGTCCGAATCAAGTGTCGATGATAATCAGGAAGACGTAGAAAATTTGTTGACTCAGCCTCAAGTTCCACAAAAACAGCAAGACCATTTGTACTGTCTTGAAAACATAAAAAGTTAATTGATTCAGTGGGTCGAAGATGATGATGTATGGGCCCTACTTTTCTGATTGAGCACGCAAAGAAAAAACGTGGTTGATGCAATGACAATCGCAAACTATCATTAATGTTTGTGGTTATGATTGTGTCCAACACGTCTTATGTAACAATATATGTTCAGCCATAATGTTTTAAGTCTATTATTGTCTTAAACATATTATTATGCTCACAAGAATAACGCAAACGACCATTCCAACCATGTTTCTATATTTCCCAAAACCATGCAAAATGTCTTTTTCAACACGATTCATGGTTCTCACAATAAAAACCATAACAAATTTATTCTAAAAAATATATTTTTTATTAAAAATACAATTGTACCCTGCTAGCATTTGGAAGGTTTTAAAAAATCAGAGTATGAGTCTTTTTCGAGTACTTTTGGTGATCATAAACTGATTAATCAGCTACACGCTTAAAAATAGACTCGAAAATTACCCACGCTTATGATTCTAAACTGTTTGATTTAAAATGCAATAACAAATCGTATTGAAACCGCAAATGGATCATCTTGGCGCTTAAAATGTGAGTATTTCATCCATTATTCATAATCAAATTTCGCGCAGCTAGAAGGTTATAAACTGTTTGATCACAAACTGATTATGCATGCGTTCGAAAAGTGATTATTTTTTTTTGTTATTTACTATTGATAAATGACTCATTGTTGATTAGAAATATGTCTTATATAGGAATCGAAAAAGACGCAGAATAGAAGTTAAAAAAGACTGATAAATGCCTAGAAAATTATTCGAAAATAATCATAAATACCATTAGAAAAGAGTCTAAAGTGACTCTAAATTAATAAAAAAAACCAATCATAAATAACTCATCGAGAAGAGTCGCGGGTAGGGTACCATTTTCTCCCGACAAAAGTATCATTTATGATCAGAAAATGAGCGCATATTCTGATTTTTTTATCGCGTTGAAGAGTCAAAAAAGATTCGATTATGATTAAAAATTTTAAAAAATGCTAGCTGGGTATGTACATATACTTTGTTTTATTAATATATACATTGAAGCATATAATAAAAATAAAATTAAATACATACATATGTATATTGGCCGTTATCTCATTACGCGATTATCATTTTTTCTAACGAAAAACTGCACAGAAATTTGGTTTTCTCAATATCCCATTTGCTTCTATTCTGTCGCAAAGCTTACCAGCACTCGTTTGCCAATTATTTATTTTCCTTTTTTTCCGTACAGATAAATTCAATTAGCTGACTCCCAACTTTTTTCAATATTGTAGGTGTTTTTGGCTGCAAGAAAGACAACGTTTATACATGTTTCTATGTATATTTATGATACAATATAAATAACTTACCTGTTTCAATAAACGTATACGTTGCAAGACAGCATGATCTTTTCTCCCTAAAAAAACTTTAAATTATTTTGTAATAATTTAAGTTTCCCGATTAACTGATGCTCACAGACTTAAATGACGCGAAGAACATTTTCTTCTTCTTTATAAATACACATTGTTTTTTTTGACAATAAATGTTTGCTCAATTATAGAATGTGTTTTAAAGCAAACAAAAATTATGGTACTAAACATAACTTTTGTGTGCAACTTATATTATGACTTTAATTGCATAGTTGAAAATAAAAATATTTTAGTAGCAAACATTTCACATAATTTAATATGTTTAGCTAGATCAGAGTAACTTTTGAGGTGTAAAACACTATATAATATTATTATAGTGAGTTTAAAAATGTTAAGGACAAACAATATTTGTTCAAGTTATATTGGGACTATAATAAACTTATGAGGGTAAACATATTAGGCAAATATGAATAAAAATGTTCGTAGTGACCATTTATTAATCATGTTTTTTCTCTGCGTGCACTGACAGCCATCTACGTGCAGTTTGAACAGTTTTTGAAGCAAATGCTATGTAACGAAAGTAACAGAAAAGCAATACATAGTGGACAAGGGCACCAAAAAAATCGATGAATGAAATGGGAGTTCGTATGGGTATCCTAATTGTTACAGATTATGCCTCAGTTCCTTCAAAGCGAGATTATTGTTGAAATAAAAGCGATCTTAAAAATTTAATTAAAATTTGACACGACATTTCTTCATATATATTTTATTGTTATTGTAAAACAAGATGCTGATAAAATCTAGAAACTACTTAAAAAATATTTTTGTGTAAAACAAGTATCTGTTTTCTTTTATGTAATAAATGGTATTTTTTTAAGCTTTGATTATAATTAATATCAGTTTTATTTGAAAAATACAAGGCCCAACAATTGTATGGATTTGTTCACTGTTACGTTTATCCCAATTAAATGTTTTATCATTTTGCGAAGCACAAATGGAACATTTAAAAAATAGGCGCACAATTATGCGCTACGCAATAAGACATACAGAAATGCAGTAAAGTAAGTGAAAAAACTCTCAACAAGTTTTAAAGAAATAACATTTCAAGTGCCATGGCATTCCCTTACTACGAAGCAGGTTTGTAAGGGAGAATACGAAAAAATAACCGTATTAAAACATTCAGTTTGTAAAGCTGATCGTTACATCCAACAATTTTTTTCATGCACTGAATAATGTGCTTTATGTGTCAAAAATGTATTGCTTCAAAGTGGGAACTCGCCATATAAAATTCATGTATTCCGTAAGCGCAATGGTAAGCTAAACAGCCATTAAAATCGATTCTAGGCTATAGTCAATTTTTTTTATGATAATAGGTTCATTTGACTATAATAATGTGACAAAAAAAAGTTAATTGTTGTCCAGATCGCTGTGGGTATTAATGGGTCAAATTAAAATAACCATTACATGTTTAATTTCTGGGTTAAATATTGCAGCTGTTAATAATTTAAATGATTTTGTTATCCGTGCTTAATTTCCAATTTTTATAATTTGATAAAATCACTGAAATTTATTGTTGATGGGATAAGTTATTCCTATGCGCATTGCACTGGTTGCTTAGGCCAGATCATCAGGAAACTTCATCCATAAAGATTTTGGAAAAACTAAAGATATTAAGCCAAATAAAACTGTTAAGTTTATAAGAATTACACAAACAGTTATATTTGTAACAATATCAAACTTTAAACAAAATCATCAACAATAAACAGTGAGTTTATCTCTCCTTACATTCCCCACTACAATTGATTGGAATTCTTCCAACATTAATTGTAGTTGTAAGTAGGTTAAGAAAAAACAATTTAAAAACAAATAGCTCGCTTTATTGTTTTCGCAAACAAAATTAAGAGCGGGCTGCCAGTCAGTTTTTTAGGCCGCGCACTTGCCAGTTTATTATCAAAATAATTTTCGTGGGAATACAAAATTTAATTTAAATGATAATTTTAAAAATCTAGCCATTTTTTAGCGATTTTTGGTTTCAATTCTTGCTTTTTTTGAACTGTGGAGTTGGCAACCTTTGTTTAATAATTGTATTGCTTTCCAATAATGTTTACTCTTTTAAATCATTTGAAATTTTACAATTATTTTTGATGTTGATTACAAGTTAAATTTGGCGCAAGATCTCATATGAAAGCGTTAATTTAACAAGCACTACATATTGTGAAGAGAACGAATTTGTTCGTTCATGTTTATTTATTGCATGTCAAAAATTCAAATATGTGTACATGTGCATACTAAAATAAATAATCAAATCTGATTATAATTCTTAAGCTGGTGGTATACGCCAGAGGTAATATGCGTTTGATACTTCCCTGCAAGCAATTTGGTACTAATGCATTTGTAGTTAACTTTTTAACAACTAACTATGTACATATAATCTAACTATGTAGGTACAAATTAATGCAGAAATTCCCCGATGTCAATGCGAGTGAATTTTGTGCAGCAAATTTTTTGATTTCCTTTTTTTAATATTTTCGTTTCTTTCTTGTTTTTGTTTTCTTTTGCTATTTCGAATTTTGATTTTTATAACTGTCAATTGTTGTGTATGTTTATGCAAAATTTTAGGGTGTCGCCTATTTTAAGAAAATGTAGATGTACGTCACAGCAAATAAAGATTGAAAGATTTTCAAAATTTCTTTCAAGTTTTATCGGGTAACTTAACCAATTCTTTTTTTTTAACAGACGCCTGTCGATCAATTGGCTCAAATGAGGTGGAGACTGACATAAGAAATGCCTTAAAGGTTATAACAAAACAAAAAATCCATTCAGATTGCATAAAAAATAAAAACACATACATTTTTACATATAAGAATTTTAAAATAATTTTTAATAATTAAAAAAAATCTAAAAAGCTAACTACAATCAGGATAACTTTTAACTTACTACTACCTAACTCACTTTAAGCTAAATACTATGTAGATAACTTTAAGTTAGTTGAAAAGTCATGCAGGGTCGGACAATTGACTACTTCCTATGACATGCCAATGTAAAAATAGTCAGTTGGCTCCTACTTCATCCATTGTACGCGTATGCTGTGTAACTTGTCAATACAATTAAAAAATTACACTGATTCTACTTTTTTAACAGTTGCATACACGCATTGACCGTATTTTGTTGACCACAAGCTTGAAGATAACGTCCTTCCGGTGCCGTTCGAAAATTCTCTTTACCACGTTTACCGTTCACATAGGTGCTTAGTGCTCTTCTCATTGGATAAGTTCTGCCATGCCCATTCCACTCCTGCCGTAGCTATTCTCCTTGTTGAGGATAAATAAATCTCCTCAATCTGAGTCTGGAATTTAACTAGTGCATCGGACCTTTTAAGAGCTAAATAGGCAATTAAGAAGTTTTTGCTGCGAAGTTACGATCAAATCAGCCATGGGATGTTTGCGGTCACAATATGTGTAAATAAAATTTAAATATTTTTAAATTTAATGAAACAGAATTTATTTAATGCTAAAATAACTCAGGAAAAAAATATTTATTCTAAACATTTTTTTTTTACTAATTTTTTAAACTAAAATATTTTCTTAAGTACGTTGATGACAAACAATTAAAAATTGAGTTTGCAATTCCGAAGCGGATAGGCCAAATTTAATAAATTTTACATATACATAAAAGTTTATCGCAATTGTTCAACAATAGTGTATTAACTTAATATTTTAATTATTTAATTAAAAAAAAAACCAAAAAGTTTATTTATACCTACACCGAGAGAAAAAACATGTTGAAATATTGTCACCTCCAACAAATCTATTTTAAAGATAATTTTAAACATGTTATATTTACTTTAAGCATATTATTGTCACATAGAAACTGGGAATTATTTCCTTCCGAAGGTTACTTTATATTATATTCAACATTTTTTATTTTTCGAATTTATTCTTATAAAGCTTTTTTGTAATAATCATATTCCTTCAATTTTTCAGAAATGACTTCATACACTATCAGACTATTATATTGTATTTTCTTGTTACATTTTACCTTAGCTTTCCGTTGGAAAGCAATGAGGTATATTTTATGTACAGAAAAATTTTACAATTATTAGACACCAGCAGAATGTAATGAATTTTCTGGCCCGCTACGGCCTTCGTCAACATTGTTTGTGTCACACTGGATAGTGATACTTATAATAGCATGGTTGGTTTTCAACCATAGTATAATGCCCTTTGAAAAGATGAAAATTGTATTGATAATTAAAAAACAAACTATTGTCATATTTAACATAATATGCTTAGAGGCAACCATAATATGGTTGTGGTTTCTTGATGGAGGACTAATTTAATTAATTTGTTCATGGTAATAATATTGTTAGAAAAAACATAATATGTTTACAATTTTCTTTTAAAATAGTTTTGTTGGAGGTGACCATATTCCCCCTATTTCGATCGAAAGTTTCCTTCGCTTAACTTTAGTTTAAAACAAAAACAAATTAAAATTTTTGTTTGTTTCAAATATCAGTTTAACGAACGAAATTTTTGATCGAAATAGGGTAGGGGGCAGGCAATTCATGGCCCCTATTACGGTTCACAACTCAATTCAGTTGAGATGTAAATAAAACAACTGGTTGCGTTGATTTGTAATTTTTTGATGTTTTTGTTAGCCGCAATTTAGCAAAGTTGTAAACCATAAAACAAAAATTTAAAAATTTAAAAATTTCAACACCTGAGTTGAGTTGTAAACCGTAAGAAGGGCTTAATATAACCAAAACATATATACATATATTTAATTTCTTCTACATACATATGTAGTTGGTAATTTTAAGATGGGTCTATAAATTGTTATTTGTCTTTAGATTTCAAGGCTCAAAGTTTTTTTTACCATATAACAATTAATTTAAACACAATACACTCAACATAACCAATTAAGTTTTCATAATTTGATGACTGCAACAAATTGCATTTTTACTAAAAACTCTTTAATGGCCTTGACCTATTATTTAGGTCATTAGCATCATAATGTTCCTCTACATATAATGTGTTATACAGAGTAAATGTTTTTATATGTATGTACACATAAAGTTCATCTCAACATGTATGTAAATATGTATGTACATAAATAAATTTTCCACTTCATAACAAACTCATTAAAATGTTAATACTCTAGGTAGGTAGTTAATACAAAATTTGTTTATTTATTTGTACACCAATACCTCGCCTTGCGTCGTTTTACTGAATTAGTACTCATTTTTCACTGTGCGTCGGTAGATTTTCGAAGTTGCATTATTTAGGGGTTGAGTCTTTAATTTAATATTTTTTTGAAATTCACGTTTTTTTCTAAAAGATGGCAGCATTGAACCAATTTTGTTCTGAAAAAAAGCTGACTTAGTCCCCTTTTTGACAGGCAAAGTTTACTTTGACAAAGTTTTTTGATTAGCGGTTGTTAATTTTGAGATTATGGATGAAAGAAATTATTTGTGAAAAAACCCCGTATTATTATAAAGTTTCATATATTAAAGAACAAAAAATCAAGTACCAAAAGGTAAAACTAATGAAAATACACAATAGTCCGACAAAAAAGAGACATCTAAAAAAGTAATAAATGCATGGGTTCCAAGGATAATGCACTGTTTTTTTTAGGCGAAACATGCAAGATTTTAATATTAGCGTGTCATTGGGAATGGGTTCGCATTAGTTAAACGGCTCGTCATTAAAAGTTCGGGGATGAATTAGGATTTTCATTGATATGAAATATTCATTTAAATGAGTACGTATTTTCATTAGTGGTCAATATTAATTTTTATATGCATTATCAATTGTATTAATTAATTAAAAAGAAACATGAAAATACTAAAAAAATAAGGCATTTTGTACATTTTTAAATTGTTTATTAAAGTTTTAAACTTTTCATTTTTAAAAAGTTCAAACATCAAAATATTAATCCTTATGTTATTTTTTTATTAAAAAAACAGCTTCAAACATTAAAAGATATTGAAAATAATTGATACAAAATGAACAAATTAAGAGTTGATTAGTTATTCAGGTTTTATTTAAATCTTCGTATAATTAACAAAACAAAGCATATGCGTTTTCTTACATCCACTAAGTATTAAAATTAAATAAATCTAACTCAACTATTAATTTTAATTGCATAAAATATTCTACCCGTTAAAATCGTAAAAGAATTCATACCAAAATATAGTGAAATATTTCATTAGAGTTGAATGGGAATATTGCATGTAATTTTATTAGTTATGAAAAATTTATTATAAGGTATGTATTTTAAATTAATTTAACTAAAAATAAGCACTTAAGAAATCATGAAAATATTCCCTTTTGTAGATTTTTCTCAGCAAGGAAATCATATTTTAGCCCAATGATAATTTCTTTACCAAACTTTCTGGCAACGCTGTATATTAATATAAAGTTGCAGCCAACTTCAAGTAAAACATACGAACGAAAAACAAAAGGAATTTGCGAGTACATCAAAGTATGTACTACCCGCTATTCTTAACTTTGCCCGTCTAAAAGGGGACTTACGACAACAGCCACTATGGACTCATCAGACAGTAGGACATTTTTATTTCGTTTTTTATAAATTAATTGAATATTTTATTTTGTGTTTTGTACGTAGATTATAATTTTTTTTTTAATTTTTTTGTTTTTTGAATTTTCTTTTTAAAAAGTAGTTATTTCGTAACCCTGGAACCTATCTTTGACCTTTGCATGGTTTGCTATAGAAAATCATAATTCACTTTGCGTCGTTTCAATTTGTGTCGCGTTGTTTTTTTTGGAGCTAAACACGGCGCAAAGTGAGGTATTGGTGTATATTTAAGAATATTTTATTTTTCGTATTCGAATCATAAATATCGTAAAAATTCTTTACGTACACTTGCTTAAATTTAAATTCTTACCATGAACACAACTCAACTTAACTTTACCGTTAATAAACATTTACTTTTAAACGTTAAAAAAATTTCCTACAACAAAGCCAAAAGAATTAAAAAACTTTTTTTTATTGGATTGTGTTATTATTGCTTTTTTTTAATAAGCAAAACACGGTTCTTCCAAACAATTAAAATGTCAAGTCAATATCAATCCGTTTTATTTTTTTGTAAATTACGACTATTGTGCGTTTATGTGTGCATGGGAGTGTATGCATATATAAAATAAATACGCGTGGATGTGTGATGAAAATATTTGTTTTCACAATTATGTCATTGCATTTTATATACCTACATACATACATAAGATTTATTAAATTTAAATAAAATTTTGCCGTCAGAATGCATTTATTGGACGCTTGTATAATGTGTCTGTAGCAGAGTATTAAAAACAAATTAAACTCTTTTTCTCTTTGTTACACATGCATCATCAGCCACTTTTACCAATTTGACGATTTTTTAATATCAATTTTGTTGGGTATTCGATAATTGTAAAAGTTTCTTAATCAAAAAATAGGAAAATTCAAATAAGTATATCGTTACCTAAAACGCAAAAGACTCTTACTAGCCAAAAATTGATTTTAATGTATTGCATCAACACAAAATTTTCACAAACAAATTTTGGAATCTTTTGACCAAAATTACCGATTTTATTAAATAAAAGCAAACGGCCTAATCTATAAAAGATTATACGATAAACGCCAAAAGACCTAACTAACCCTACGTTTTCACATGCAAGTAATTTCTTGCAAGTAGTGTATACGTATTATCAACGAAAAATCGAGGAAACAGCAGATTGGCTGAAAGTACAAAAATTGTGTGAACGCTAGTAAAAAAGTGTGAGTGTATTGAGTTTTTCGAACTTGCACTTGCATGTGAAAATATGGCAGTTATTGTTTCCAACCGCTAGATTTAAAGTGCATATTATTTCGTTGATCTTTCAGAGGCAATTAAATTCATTGCATTCAATAATTTTTAAAAAGAATGACTTTTTAAAATATTGCAATCATAATATGTTGCAATTTTGACAAGATTTTGTTTTGAAATCCGAAATTATTTTAAAATCAAAGAATTAAATCATTTTGGTGGATATCATTTAGATGTCTATGCCAATCGAGTGCAGTTTTATACTGCTCTGACTATATTATATGTTTTAACATTAACAATTTAATTTAAATCTTTTTGTAAAAAAATTAACAAACAAGAATTAAATCGCAGCAGTTCTTTAGCAGATTAAAAGCCTTTTATAATTATTTATAAAATATGTTCTTAAAAATACAAATTGTATGTAGGTATGTATTTGTTTTCAGAATTATACAGGAGTCCCTAAATGAACGTGGTAACAATTGAAGCTTCTAATAATATGGACATAGAATTATTAGGTTCGAGCTCTTTGGAACTTAAAGCATTTCCAAAAAAATACTTGATTACAACTTTTCAATTAAGTTACAAATCTTGCTATCAAGAAAGTTCACTGTCATAAAAAGTTGGATGTTTTTAAGTTTTACCCATAATGGAGAAATGGTCAATAATATGCGGACTTAAGTAAAGTAAAAACAAAAACTTATATGAACTTTTTGACACACTTTTGAAGTTATACTGGTCCATCGTTTAAACTTTTTCAGTTTGCTTTTAGTTATTCGTGGAACGAGCGCAAATGAAGTTTTTAATAACAGTGGACGCTCATATAATCAAAGAAATAAAGTAAAAAGAACTTACAGTTCACACAAATATACCTACATGTGTATATTAATTTATATACTACATACATATGTATGTAGTTGGGTATGTACCATGGAGAAATCACCACATAAAAAAAGCACGTCTTAAAAATAATAACATGAACTTGCAATTTGTTTAAACTATAAAATTATTTAAATAAAAATGCCTACCTTTAACTTTTATACTTATTTAAAACAAGTTAAAAAATAGTCTTGTACCTACCGACTATATGATACCCTGCAACACATGCGAGCATAGACAGAATAAATTCAGAAGTAGCCCCTATTCTGGACTTATAGCGGACTATGGTCCTAGAAAACTATTTGTATTAGTTTGTCAAATGTTAATTCGTGGTAAACTGATTTAGTACCTACAGTTACAAATTATTAAAGTCGTTTGTGGCAAATTGTGTCTGATGATGAAATGATGATAGAATTGATTTTCGGAAGTGATATTTATTTGGGAGCTATGGCCAAATATTAGCCACTTATTAGAAAATTTTTACACATGAGTTCTGATGTATTTAGACATTTTAGTAATTAGTTAGAGCTGACTACAAACATATTTAGTGCACAAAGGCTCAATTCTGGAATTCAATCAGTTTATAAACTAGTTTACTAAAAAAGGTAGGGTCTCCGAGGACCAGTATTTGTATATATATCGCACTTGATCATAAAGAGTGTATTAGTTCAAAATGTTTTTATTTACTTTTTGGAACGAGATCAACATGTAATATTCATATCTACCCGCTGTAAAAATATTGTGCTATTTCTTAACTTGTTGGTTTTAAATAATGTTTTTCATACGGGATTTCTCGGAATAAAAATCCGTTGTACCACTTGCTTTAAAAAAAATGTAATGATTTTATAAGCAGAGTATATGAATAAAAGATTTTTCGGATTAGATTCCATAAGAAAAGATGACAAAAATTATTAATAAAGAAAACGCTTATTCGATTCGAAGAAAATAGTTTTTTTAAGAGAATGTGCTTAGAAAGCTGAAGTGTCTAAAGATGATATTATGTTCCTTTGACTATAAAGGCAAACATGCGTAGAAACGTTTACTTTTTCATTGAAATGTTCTTGATACAAATTTGATATAATCATCAGTTTTCTGCGGTTTTAGTTTTTTTAAGTTTTTATTCCTTAACCTTCCGAATATCAAAGGTCGGAAGTTAAATTTTTCCAAATGTTTTTGCACATTGAAAAATGATAACCAAAAGTCATTTTGCTATAAAATCCTTCAAAATAATTGAAATTTTGCCCATGAAGATCTTAAGGTGTCATTAAGCACTTTTTTCCTTTTTACCACAGAAATAAAAAAGTTAAATGCATTTACAAACTTATTTAATTGATCTCAGGAAATGTTATTGTTCAAATAAATGAAATTAAAAAATATTTTGCATCGATTTGTATTGAGCGGGAATTCCCGGGATTCCGGGGAATGGAAAAATAAATCCCGCTTCCCCGCGAATTAAAAAAGTCCGGGAAAAGAAAATCTCTAGTTATAATACAAGAAAGTTTATTTTCATATGCCTGTAAAATTAAATTAAAAATTATTTGGCTTCTACTGAAAATGTTTAAATGTTTTAGTTATAACCCTCTTTATGATCAAGTGCGATATACATTCTTCCGAACTGCTGTATTTCCATTGAATTCAAACATGAATACGTATTGTATACGTGTGTTTTATATTCAACTTTTGTTTTATACCGCTTGTACGTCTGACATACAAGAAAGAAACAAATTTGGTCTTATACAACTATTCATACTCGTTTTCTATATAAAACATGCTTATTATGTGTCATGCAGTTTGTTTTTTGAAAGGAACAGTGATTTAATTGCAATAATTTACCACAAATCTTTGTAATTAAGTAAAAATTGCACCGGTTGGTTAGTGAACTAGTCTATCAATGCAGTGGTTACAGGTTCGATTCTGCTTTACACCAAGGTTCTGAAGGTCTAACTTAATTAAGTAAGGATATAATCTGCAATAGTATTTGCAACTATTAAGGATTAGTTTACACTCGTATGGGAGTTGCCACCCCCAAATTACAAATTATTATAGTCTACAGTCGTCCGCACAATTATTTCGACAAATTGTTCTTTTGCCTATTGGCATTTTCTTCATAACGATACCGTTACCTCAGATTTGCTCAAAACAAAGTACACCTCAACAACAACGCTAAGTCTGCGTTTTACGGCTCATGTTTTATTAACATGATTCTTCCTTTTTCTTCATTGAACATGAATTGGCGTTCAAATGATTCATGTCATGTAGACGACATGTTTTTTATTTTGTATAGTCGTGCATATGCATGTGTGCTTTTTTGATATTTAAAACAAAAACAAATTAAACTTAATCAACGAATGAAAAAGCAAAGCTTTCTGACAGAACATGCATCTGTGTACTCGTTTCTTTTCCTCTCGTCCCTCTCGTCTTTAAAGTAGTAATCATGTCATTAACACATGAGCCGTATGAACACAGATTTATGTAAAATATTTTATCCATTGTTTTGTGCGCTCTAAAACTGTTAATAAGAATTATAGTATGCAGTGACTTTTGCTTCGGCATAAGTATTTTGACATGCACTTCGTATCAGTTTTCTTTCATGGTCTTTGCAATTGAAGGTCAACTAAAATTGTTTTAATTTAATTCATCAATGATTTGAAAATACGCGGAAAACCGCTGAGTTAACAGGAGCCTCAAACGTTATATAGTTCAATGCCGGCTTAAAGGTAATAGACATAGCTAACGACTGTTGATAATCAAATAAAAAAATTTAAAAAACAATAATGATGTACAGAATTTACCACGATCCGGCGCGAAAGGCAAAACAACTCTAAGTGAAGACCGAATCATCTTGCAAAAATTTAAAACAGACGTTCAGTTAAAACCTAAAGATGCCGCAAATGAAAAGAATAAGTTATACAGAGGCCTAATTCTAGCAGTCGTGATCGAGTACTTTCTCGTTTCGAAAGCAATTTTATTTCAGTCGATACTAAACGAATCGAAAATATTTTTTCAGTATTGTGAAACTAAGTTAATGCTTTATAACACGACTGCCAGAATCAGGCCTCAGTACTCCAATTAGTGAGCGGACGATTCGTCGTCGCTTGAGAGCAAAATGTTTAACTTACTCAATACATACATACATACATATCAAAACAAAACAATCTGAAGCATTTACTTTTCGCTAATACACATGTACAAAGGCCAGTAGAGTTTTGGAGAAAAGTTCTTAGGGCTGATGAAACCTCATTCGAATACAATTCATCGAAAAAGAAGATTTATGTAAGACTTCCACAATTTCAAAGACAAAAAACTGCGCCAGTTTGTTTAAAAGAAATAAGTGATTTTTTTCTTGTCAAAATACTTGTGCCGACGACTGTATGTTTAGCGCCGTGTAAACAGGACCATGCTGTGACAATTTTAAGAAAATCGGTGCAGTTATTTTAGTGAACAATCGCATTTTTATATATCTATTAAAAAAGTGTCACTGTCATTGTTAAAAAAACCTACATAGTCAATGAAAACTCGGTTTTTCCAGACACGACAAAAAAGATTTCCTCTTCATAAGTTCGCACAATTTTATTTCTTATTAGTGAAATTAAAATGATCAGAACTTATAACTATGCTTTTTAAAAAATTACAAAAAATAACACTGTGCTAGTTGAAAAAACTGACAATCGGGGCACCTTGCGTTTTAACATACATAGTGCCGTTTTTAGAGGGGTTGGCTATACATTGGACCCATCTAGGAGCATCCTACGCTCTGCAGGTGACAAATTTAAGAATTTTATTAAGCCGCCATATTTGTATGGGAGCCCCACTAAGGGGTGTCGATAAAGTGCAATTATGTATGTGTTGAGAAAATTTTAGGGACAACAACTAATGGGGTTGGGTGATATATTTTCCCCCTAGGGGCAACACTATGGGACTTGACTCTACTTGAATTTGGTTAAAATGCCAGGTGCCTCGCTTGTTACAAAAAAGTGTATAATTCTAGCACTGTAATTACAAAATCATAATTTTCAATCCAAATTTTTAATATTTTTAATTAGGCTTAAGTTCATTAAATTTAATTTTCATTAAATTATTTTTATGAAGAAAGGAATTTTACAACATGAAAATTAATTAAAATTTTTATTGATAATTTTTCATTCTTGACTCAATCTGGGCTCGAACCCAGGTGTTTACGGACAGGTTACCCTGACATGTTTCGATTGCAACCACTCAATCTCTTCAGAGGGCTTGCCGTTTAACACTCGCAGCCATCGACGACTGCTGACATCATTAGTCAAACATCAATCCTTAAACCAAATTGTATTCAACCTTTTGGTAGATCGAAATTTGCTTTTGAATGATTATCTATTTTAATTTATTTTAACATGTTATTCCTTTACTTCTCTTTTTTCGTACTTTTGTCAAGAATTCTTCTTGAAGTTCAAAGTACATATATTTTTTGTTTTTTCATTTTTTTGTCTTTCTTTTTCTTGTTGACCTTTTCAGCACAACTTGAAGGACAAATGCAAACATAGAGCTCGTGCCTTAGCTTTCAAATTACTAATTATAAAACTAACAAAAATTGGGGGTTTAAAAGAAAATTTTAGAGCACATATAAAATTAGAAAATGATAAATAATTATAAAATGATATAAAAATGTTTCTTTTTTAATTTCAATTATTTATTATGGTCCCTTTAATTTTTAATAATTTCAGTATTTATCTCTAAATGTACTAAAAAATTTTTTTGAAAAAATGCAAACATAAAAAACATGGTAGGTCCTAGTTTTGGAAACAGTCTTAAGACTACGGAATTGACTTTACTCTTAATTAACCCTCCTAGGGGGTCGCATGCAAAAAAAACCAAATGTATTTATTTGGCATTAATGCGCTATTTTCACAACACAACTGTGAGCTTTGCATATAAATCTTACTATCTACACGTTCAATCTCTTGTGTTGTGAAAACAGCACAAAAGCCTTCAAAATGAATTTATCGAGCATGTTCTGTCAATCGAAATGAAGTTAATTTAAAATCGCACAAATTTTGAAAACGAGCCTGCAAAGAATGGTCATAAAAATATTACTTTTTATATGGCGGCATGAAATAACCCCCCAAAATTTTGTACAGATCACAATAACAACGATTTTTGTGGGGTTATTTCTTTTTGTTTGGGATGTTATTTAATTTTTTTAATTAGGGGATTATTTCATATGAAATAATTCACCAAAAACATCATTATGAAATAAAACTCCAATATATTTTTTGGGGATTATTTAATTTTTAAATTTATAACGAAAACGTTTTTAGGCGCAAGGTCTTTTTCTTCTATGGTATAACAAACGCCGCCTTCATTAACAAACGCTTCTCTTTATGGACGGCCTTCGGCCGGGCTTTAGAATTTTCTCCTCTATGTTGTACCAAACACCGTCTTCGCTAAGTAAATCCCTTAATTTGGGCTTGCGCTAGGCCTAAGGCCGCCTATGCAGAAAAGCTTTAATTAGCGATGCCGGTATTTGTTATACCATAAAAGAGGAAGAAAATCCTTGCGCCCGGCCGACCGTATAGGAGAAAATCCTTCCTTAAAACAAAACTGTACAATTAATTGTATTACACATATTGGGGTCTTATTTCATTCCAAAAATTGGGGTCTTATATCATATGAAACAAGCCCCCAAAAATAAGGGTTTTATTTTATTTCTGTTTGGGGTGTTATTTCATTTCGTTGGGAGTTTATTTTATTTTCAAAATTGGAGGTTTATTGCATATGAAATACGGCCCCACACTTTGGGGGGTTATTTCATTATTTTTTTGGGTGCTTATATTTCGGGGGGTTATTTCATGCCGCCTTTTTATATACTTCATACATTGAGTACTAATTATGTTTCCAAGAACTACTGTTGAAAACTGGATAAACTACAGCCATTTTGTATATAATTGATATCAAAATCTCGTTCGATTTCAATTCCACTTCACTTCGAACTGTAGAACATGCCCGTATATTTTTTCTGTCATTCAGTTACCCCAATTTTTTTTTCTTAAATTTTACACTTTTTATCCACAGTTCATATGCACATCATAAAAGCGAATGAATCATAAAAACAGTAAAATTCATTTGTATTAAAACTCTGTAGAATAAATCGCACTCGTACCTCGTCGCATTAGGGCATGTGTGTATTTACTTATTTGTGCGATTGTAGATATGTATGGATATTTTAAAGAGCATGTCTGAACACAGTTTAATTGAAATTAATTATATGAGTTTATTTAACATTAATTCTTGATAGCAAAGATTTTTTTATTCTCAAGTTTGTACTTTAATTGTTTCTTTCCATTTTCTGCTTTTTTCAGATAATTCAACAAAAACAATAATAAAGACTCAATTTGGAAAAAAATAATTGAAAAAGAAACAGCGACATTATGTGTGGTAAGTAGAGTGTTAAGAAATAAAGTAAAAATAAAACTACAGTATGCAAATGTAAATAATCTTTTACCGTTTTAATTAATGAAAAATTGAAAAGCAAAAAAAAAAAATTGTAAAAATAAATGCCAAATACTCTTGTTATATAAGTACATGTCGTCAGTTCATTATTGGTTTTGCGCATATGCACAAAATTCGCAGTGGAGAAAAGCTACAAAGAAGGTTTAGCTGAAGTTTTCTCAATTTGTACCCGATAGAATATTTTTATTTTCTCCACCCACCTTCCCATTTTAAGGATATTTTTAATTTTGGTGCAGCCAATGCCTGGGATTCGGCCAAAATCCAAAATTGAAAAACCACAGGAGATGTTCATGATCTCTTGCGATCGCGGCTGGCCAGATCTGGTACAACCGGAGCTAGTAGCCACCGTTGACACGGCACCGGACTGACTGTTGCTTGAGGCTTCCGTTAGTATGCTTCTTGTGGAAAATTGTTCTTGTCTGTAAGGGAGATTATTTTATCGGAAGTTTCGGCTATCCGCTTGCAAGATAATTTCGCGGACTACGTGGTGGTTGCAGTTTAATTCATAAACTCGCGGGAAGGGATATCCGAAAAATCTCACTATGGGGCTGATTTTTCGGCACTTGCATGAAAGATCGCCTGGGGGAGGATCTTCCCTAAACCCATAGATAAAACATATTTAAATATGTTCACCTTCAAAAAACTTTTTTAAAGGAAAATTTAAAGCATAATATGTTTAATTTAACCATATTATTGTCACTGAAAACCATATAATGGTAAAATTAACCCTTCATTAAGAAGCCACATCCATATTATAGTTCCCTCCGAACATGTTGTGGTTAATAAAAGGTAAAATATATTTAACACTTATAATAGCATGGTTGGTTTTTAACCATAGCATGTTGTTCATCGAAAACATGTTTAGAGGCGAACATAGTATTCCAGTGACAATAATATCGACCGCTTTGCGCGAAATTATCGAATATGCCAATTTTTTTGAAATTGAGTTTTTGATGCAGTCTTGTTCTACATTCAAAGAGATGTCACCTGACATAATTTTTTAGGCGAATTCCACTTCGTTGCTCCAAAACGGAAATTGTTCTTCTATTTTATATTATTTTATTCATGAAAATAAAAAAATTGTGTTTTTCTTTTAAAGTGTTGTTGTAAACAGGTTGTTATGGTTTCAATATTAAACAATTTTATTTTAACATTTTTCATTTAAAATAAACATGAAACCAAGATAATTTAAATTAAAGTCCATACTTTGCAGAATTTTACTATGATTTTTAATCAACATTGCGCCATGTTAAATTAACATTGATAATTTTTTCTGTGTGTTTTCTTTGTTATAAAACTGTAAGGTTTTTTTTGTTAATAACAATTTGGATTTGTAAATTTTCTTTAAAATAGCTACTTAAATATCGCCGATAGAGAAAGTTTCTAAAAAAATATTATAAAATAAATTGTATGGCTGCCGTCGTAATCACAAAAAATACTCTACCACAATTATGCGCTAATGAGACAAATTATTTTTTAAAGACAAGTAAACATTTTTATTGCTTCAGTTTATGTCCTGTTTTTTGCCTTTAAACGTTAGCTGATTCCGGTTACCAAGGACTGATTATATACAGACATAATTAAGGGTTCTTATGATATGGCTTAAAAGTCTCACAATCTGTGCAAACTATGAACATATGAACTGTCAAAAATTGTATGAGAATTTATTTACACAAACTTAAATTTGACCAACAATTTGACTCGTATACATAATTGCGATGCTTAATTCTGCATGTATACAAACAAATGTTTTAGTGCTTATCATCGTTTTCAATAAAATAACAAACGATTAGTTTAAAATAAATTTAACATATTTATCACAAATTTCAACTTTTATTTTCATATTGGTTAATTTTTTTTGTAGAGACGTTTTATACACCAGTTGCCATTCAAGTTATAATATTTCTTTAAAGAAAATTTTTTTATTTTTTCGACATTAACAATAAATAAACAACACTAAAACAGTTGTCGTTTAATTAACACAAGCAACTGACTTAATCCTGGTACAAAATCAACCCTAAAATCATGGGGAAAATTCAGCGTTTGAATCCGTTGTGTTTTTGGCATACACTTTTAAAAGGAATTAGCAAAAAGACATGACTTTTAAATCAAGGTCTGAATATGGTGTTACAAACTGGCATTAATTGTTTAAAATTACAAAAAAAAATAATCACTTAAAAGTAAAATTTCAAGTGTATAAAATTTAACTGGAAATAAACTTGAGTTTAAACGTATTTTTAAATGCTACTAAAGTTCAAAACATTTTGCTAATATTTACTTGATTTTAAATTCCCATTGTACTGGAGAATGCTATTGAAAGTACATACATAAGTATATCTCAACCCTTGAAACTTGAAATTCGAACTTGAATACTAATTGTTTCGCATTTGATTTACAGCAAAACTGCTTATTGGGGCGAGTCTCGCAAGTTCGGCCATTTGTACAAATGACAATTTTAGGCGATATCATGAAAACCCTGAAAAAGTACTTATATTTTCCATCTTTCATAGCATTTATAATCACATCAAAATTAAGCAAATTAAATTAAACTTTATCTGTATGCAAAAAAGAATATAAAATGTTACGTTTATCACAAAAACTTTAATTCATACGATACTGGAAAGTACATATTTGCAAATTACCAAAATTTGCAAAATAGAGCATGAAATTGAAAGCAAATTTTATTCTGGTCTTTACTACTCTACCACTACTATTATTATCGTCATTATAATTATACTCAAATGAATTTTATAACAATTTTAGTTTATTTACTTTGTGTGTGAATGTGAAAACACAATAAAACGAAATAAATAATTATGCAATAAATGTGCATGCTGCCGTGCCAGATCACACCACAACCCACTTCATACCCCACTCTTCACGAACCATTCAATACTTCAGCTCTTAATAACGCATCGCAGCGACCAGCTTTTTTTTAGCCAAAAAATTCAAAACTTTAAAAACTCAATTAGTTTTCTGGTTGGTTTCTAATATTTCCAATATGATTTCGTCGTCAGTTGTTTTATTTAGTTTGCTGTTGGTTGAAATTATTTTTGTTGGAATTGTTTTTTGTGTTTGCTGTCAGTTAGGCAGACATTTGTATAATTTAGATTCAATATTGGTAAAAATTTTATCTCTGACACGTTTACACTTAATATATTAAAAAAAATAGAATAACAAAAGAGAAAAATAATGAATAAAGCGGGTGTGTTGGCAATTTAAAATGGTACAACACGGTGTTGGAATAATGTTACAATAGCAACAACAAAATCAAACAACTAAGGAAGTACAGTCGGTCAAGCCCGACCATTTGAAACCCGACACAAAAACTTTGGAAGAGTGTACTCTATTTGGGACTCATGGGCCATCATGGACCCGGCAAAATAAAATTATGTTATGGTATTAAGAATAGTATCGAATATTATCTAGATACTAGGGTGTTCAATTAATCGGTGTTTATTTTTGTTCGATTAAACGAACAAAATTTTGAAATTAATCGATTAGTCGAATAATTCTAAATCCAGAAATTTTATAAATTACGCGATTGGTTTTCGATAATTTTAGAATAAATTACTACTTGAATAAATTAACATTCTTTTTTAAAAAGTACTTGTGAATGTAGCTCCAAATTGCTGCTTCACTTCCGGGCACTTAGATTTTAAAAGAGTCAATATAACTTTGGGGTTTTTAAAACTTTTCACGGATATTCTATCCTCTGCTTCTATTCCTTCTGCAAATAATTTCCTCTAGAGAATCGGTCGAAGTATCTTGTTTAAAATATTTTTATTGGACCACTTGAAGGGTCATTTGCTTTTGTTGGTGTATCATCTTCTTCAAGTATTATGTTGTTGTCAATGTGTAAGTTGTTAATTACCCTGCAAATAATAGGATTAGTCCAAACACGCGTGTAAATCTAGCCCACAAGGGACGAAGACGAGTCCAATAGTAACCCAAACGTATGGAAAAACATGGTATATTTAACATTACGATGTCCTAGGGCAGGACCATATAACCCAGCTTTGGGTTACAAAGGAGTAGTTTAAAACTACTCCATTGTATACACAAGAGTATTAGTTTTAACTTCGTTTTAAAACGAAAACATGTCGTTAAAAACCGGAGACATGTCGTTTGTAGTGAGTACAAACACATTTTAAAAAACGTTGTCGTAAAATAAAAGTTATTACAAATATTATCGGCGCCAAATTTTATATTAATACTTTTTTCCGGAGTGGTATTTGTATGGGACCTATGGCTAAATATGGACCGATAAAATTTGATAAGATGATATACCTACCTTGAAATAGAATATTTTCAGTCCAAATTCAAACTTAATACCAATATAATCAGGCAGGCATGCTCTAGAAATTGAAATGAAGTGAACAAGTTGCTCTTGTTTGATAATTGGTACTCAAAGTATGAAGAATAGTTCGATTTTGAATCCACTTCAATTCGATTTATGGAACATGCCCGAGTAAGTTAGCCTTTGGGCACAAAGACTCTATTCCGGAATGAAATTTGTATGGGCGTAATGTTAACTATTCTTACGCATTTCAATAAGCATCATTTCTTAGACAATTAAAACCAATCTAATAAATTTCAACAAATTTCCTAAAAAAAAGTTGCGTGATTCAGAGTCGGTTGATATACTTAAGGGTGCATAAAGGATCAGCTCAAACGAATAATTCCCCCACTATGGGGGAATATAAATTGTAAATTTATCCATAAAAATATTGTTAATACAACAAAAGGAAAAAATAATGTATTTCTGATTATTGTTACAGCAACAAAATCCCCAGCACAAGTTAAAGAAATCCGCATTTAAGACATATTTACAAACATACACAGCAATCAGTACGACAAATGTATGTAGTAAAATATATTTACTACATTTAACATTCACATAAATAATAGATTTAAATGTATGTTAATTGTAGTAGATACATTTGTAGGTATATAAGAAATAAAAAAAAATAATAATAATAAATCCAATATTAAAAAAATTAAAATTATATGCCACAAGTTTTGCAAGAAGTTAAAACCTGAATTATACGCTATTAGGAAATCGACTGACTACAACAGCAATAAAAACAAAGACCAAAAACTAAAAAAAACTGAACAACAAACCTGATTGTATTTTATGCAAAAGCAATTCAAATTAAAACGAAATGAAAAGATATCGTTTAGATGTTGGTAACGTGCTTAAAGTATTTTTCAATGTACTTTGTGGGTGTTACAAAAGGGGAAGGAATGCTAAACACAATTTTTTGCAAAATTTCCTTAAAATAACAAATGTTTTCTATTCAAAAACTCTGATTGATATAATATATCGCTCTAGTCATCGCAAGTTAAGGCTTATCCAAATTGAGATCTCAGTATTTTTAACATTTATTTTTATCCGTTTAAAAAAGTAAAACAAATGTTTTCCCATTCCAAATTCTAGTATAAATATAATCCACATTATCAATGTGCAATGAAACTATTGATGGACTCCCATGATATTAATTACCAGGGAAACCAAAAATATGCTCTAAAAACATGATTTATGCTCACTAAATATGCAGTAAAAACTTGCAAATATGCCCTGAAAATTGCTTAAAATATGCAACACAAAAAAAACTCGAAAATTGCTAATTTGACAACAATATATTCAACAATTAAATAACAGTTCAATTAATCAATAACAATCCTAAAATTATAATCGGTAAATCTCAAACTCCATGGTATTTACAGACGAATTTTCAGGATTTTCGGCTCACAAAAGCAGAGTTTTGTTGGGAGATTAAAACTGATATAAGAGTAATTTGTGCCGAATATTATATACCAGTAGATATTAACATCGCTAAATTGTTTATCAATGTAATTATTTAAAAAGATATTTATAGATGTGTAATGATTCGAAAAGAAAAATTTTTAGGGCGAATTTAATCAAAAAAGCAACATAATTATATGGTTTACGGACACAAAGAGTCTTTTTTGGAAAGAAGTTTTTATGGGGAATTTGTAAAAGTTTGGACCGATTCTTAACATTTGCAAAAAAATCGTCTTTTGTACAATTAAAATATATTTATTATATGTGATAAAATTACCTACATGATTGCAATTGTACTCTGCGCACAAAATTAACATGGACAGGCAACTAGCCAGGCGAATGGATGGTTATCATTAGAAAGAACACTTTAAAAGTGATTCTAAATCGATTGGCATACTAAATGATTGGTCCATATTTCTATTCTTTTACTTTTACCTAAATTTTTGCTTATTCATATATGCAATTTTAAAGTTTTATTAAAAATTAAATGTAGATGGTGAAATTGAAGCAACACCTTGGGTATACATATGCATATATATTTAAAACAGAAAAGCCAAAATATCGCAATAAAAATAAATTTGTTTAAATGTTGCGAATGCTCTTGTAGGCATAAAAAAATGAAAATGTATCAAAATTTGCCTTAAAAAGACAAAATATGCGCTAAAAACTTACAAAATTCTGAAAAAATACTCTTTTAACCAAATTATGCAGTAACAAATCATTGCCAAAATTCATAAAAAGCTCTTAAATGGATGACTATATTGCTTCTGCCTTCATTGGTCGCACATGGAAAAACATGCAATTGCATATTTTTTTTGGTTTCCCTGTTAAAAACCATAAGTGTCGGATTTAAATTGATAAAAAAAAAAAAAAAAAAATTAAAAAAAAAAATATTAAAAATATGAACGTTGTTTTTAATAACAAATTAATAAAATGAAAAATTTATCAACGTGTATTTATCCTGCAGGAGTGATAAAACACAACAACACGCAATTTTCGGGCTATTTTTTTGTACTCCCCATACACCGAAAAAATGTTTACCAAAATTTTTTCCAATTCATTCAATAATGCTGTTTCGAACAATTTTTTTAATTGTTCCAATTAATTTGCCTTAATTGAAAATTAAAATTATAATGTTTGTGTATATACATATTTGCAAATATCAAAACATACACATAAACTTCAAAATATTTTAAAGTTTAAAATAATTCAATATCAATTAACTGTTACTACGTTTATACGCACCACGCAAAATTGAATATATTGCAAGAAGGAAAATTGCCGCATAAACAGTGAATTAAATTTGTATTTGCGAAAAGCTAACTCACGAAAACAATTCCGGATTAACGACACTATTTATAGATGGGATTTAAAGCATTCCCACACTTTAAACCGTTTTACGTTTTGATTTCGATGTGTTACTCAAAATTGTGGAAATAAAACTCACAAGTACACAACAATTTTAGATTTGTTAATTATTCTAGTGCTACTAAATAAGAATTTTCTGTAAGAAAATATTCATATAAACAGTAAGTTAGTTAATCGCAAATAAATTTTATTTGCGAATAGTCTACGGATAAACGTAGTATGTGATGATTGAGAAAAATATTTTGATTTGTGTTTACGTTTTATATAGTTTTTTTGCTAGTGGTCACATTTCAATTAACCCAATTGATTGAAACTGAACAGCAAGAAAAGCTCAAATTTACAATTGTGTTAATTGATATGATCAATTTGTTTGCAGGCGAAAAACCAGTACGAAATTTAATAATTATTACAAATTTCTAAAAAATACGTTAATTAAAGTTGGTTTTTAATTTGTTCTGTGTAGTAAGTATGCATACATACTTTATTTTTTGCATTTTTTTTTTAATTTTAATAGAAGCGAAGTTCAGTGTGTTTTGCAAGTGTTCCTGCGAAAGAGCAAATACAGAATATCGTAGCTTTTTAATGAACTTTAACTTAAAGTCTCAGTATTTTGTTGTTAGACTTAACAGAACAGCTACGATTTTTTGCATTTGCTCTTTCGCACCAAATGCTAAAAAAATTACAAAATAGAAAAAACATTAAATATGTTCTTGGACCTCTTTTCTGCAAGTGACAGACAATCTTTTAAATCTTACAATAGTGGAATCACAACAGTTGTGAACCGCAAGACATTTAATATAATTTTCATTTACCAATTTGCTTTGGAAATTTGATAATGTAAAACCTTTGCAATGATTGACCTTTTAAGCCTAGTTCCTGAATTAACCATAACAAACGTATTGAATTTCAACTGTAAATAATTACAAATTCCACATTTAGTATATTTTTAGCAGCAGCTAAATACAAACGAAATTGAGTTTCAAAAATACACACAGATAAAAAAGAACTACAGAGAAAAAAAAACCAACTTCAATTAACATATTTATTAGTTAGAAATGTGTACTATTAATTGAATTCCATTCTGATTTTCCGCCTGCAAACGAATTGATCATATCAATTAACATCTTTGTATGTTCGAGCTTTTTTTGCTGTTGAGTTTAAAACGTAAACACTAACCAAAATATATTTTTTAATCAACACAATTAATTGAAACAATTAAAAATTTGTTTGACACTTCAAAATATTTTAAAGTACATATATGTGTATGCTTTCCTATATGCAAATATACACACACACATTAAAATTTTTATTTTTAATTGATGCAAATTAGTTGGAACAATGAAAAAATTGTTTGAAACAGCGTTATTGAATTAATTGAATAAATGTTTGTGAAATTTTTTTCTGTGTATTAAGCTTTCTTAATGATGATCATTTTATTTATTTTTTTTATTTATTTATTTCAGTCTATAGATTAAAAAATCCTTACAGACATAAGTGCTTATATTAGAGTACAATAAACAAAGAAATTATTTTAGTAATTAGTTTAAATAAACAATAATTTTTTTTTTAAAACATCGTTACTATCAGAAAAGTCAATTAGATGATATAGACAATTAAATTTTAAGCAAATTTGACGAAATGAGTCATTGTTAGCGTAAACAGAACGATAATACCTTAAATTTAACAGCTGAAAGTTTCGTGTAGGTCTAGCTGGAACATTTAAGTTAATTTTACTCAACAAGTAATCAGAATCAACATCACCGCGTATAAGACCCATTAAAAACGAAATACTTGGCATTGTTCATCGACTTTTTAACGTCGGTAACTTAATAAGACCAAGTCTGCTTTCATAGGAAGGTAATACAAGTGAATTCCATCCAAGACCTCTTAAACAAAATAAAAGGAACTGTTTCTGTACAGATTCAATGCTGTTATATAAAATATAAACGATTTTTTCCTTATATATATGTGTGTGTGTACGCAGAAAAAAGTCTGTTTAAAATATTTTTTGCTTTCTTAAATCTTCTAATTTATTTCTAATGCGAACACTGTTAATTTAATTTAATGAGAATCAATGTTTCTACTTATTACTTTAAGTAGTACAAATGGATTTCTAAGAAAGAAAAGACAAGAGATAATTAATCAGGTATTTGTTATTTTTTATGTTTAATTCCGTAATAAGGCTAAACAAATATTTTCTTAGCACCTTACTAGCAAAACTATCTTTAAAAAACAAGCTTAACACTTGGAATGACTTCCTAAAGTGTTCAAAACATGTGCCCCGTTTTATTAACCATATTTTAGCACACCGCCATTCATGCCATGCCGTAGACAGACTCGCCTGTTATTGAATTTATACATTGAGCCGGCAGCTAGGCACTGGGACAGACGAATAGAAATAACTAAAAGTGCCAACTGTAGACAGATTTTTTGTGTTCCTTCTGTCTGTCCATACTTTACGTGATTATGATAGTTTTTGCTATTTTCTTTTCATATATATTTTTTTTTATTTTTTTCAAAAGTTTCTAAAATGTAGTTTTTTCATTTATTTTGTTTTCATGTTGTGCCTGCATCATAACAAGTATCTTTCAGATAGTTCGTAAAATAGTTTAGCATGCAGATATAGATGTTTATATGTATGTATGTATGTATGTATTCGTGTATAAGAGTATGTATGAGAATAAGTGTGCGCTAGTATGTACAAAAAGCCGGTTGTTGAATATTTGCAAATTTCAATTTACATCTGATTGTCCAGAATCAAATGCCACCATTTTTCATATACATAAATATGCAAAGTAAATTGCCAACATGACATTTTAGTATATTTTTTATTATTACTTTTTCTATGAACATTTTTGTGTATGAAAACTATTCAATTTGTCTCCTTTTTGATCTGCATTTCTGACTTTTTATTTGATTTAGTTTAGAGTTGCCAGATTTTGCTGTAATAGTTTTCGATTTGAACGAGATGTGTTAGAACTTTAAGTCTAACACTCTTATGCAAAAAAAAGTTCAAGTTCACATTAGTTAACCAGCAAATAAGAACCCATACACTTTTTCTGGACTTAATGCAAATGCAAGAAATTCAACACAGTCTTCAAAAGTATTGTACGATGCGTATAGGGCGTGAACATGTTAAATTCTGTTTCTATATGGTATTCAGTTTGATGGCCTACTCATAGCACCTACTCAAAACACCGCTTAAACATATCTAGCTCTAAGAGAGGTAAAAGAATTTTATTGTTTAGACACCAAAGTTTAACTTCCGATTGTCAATTTTTTTTTAATGCAATCAATCCGTCTCTGGAATCTATTGCTGCACAACATAAAAATAATTAGTTACGCACTGAGCTTTACAAAAAGCATTAAAATGTTTTGCACGTTAAATTTTTTTAAAAAATTTAATGATTTTTAAATTATCACTTTGTTAGTAATCAATTTAATTTATTATTTTAATAATTTGTTTTTCTCTTTTAAAATTGTTACTTTTTCTTTTGTTTTAAAATTAAACATTTAAGAATTATAGTTTTTAGGCCCGTTTTCACAACTTGCCGATAGCTAAAAGTAGCCTTTAACCGGCCTTATAAAAAGTGTTACATTTTTAAAACTTTACTTTAATCTGAAGTGAGCGATAAAAAAAATTGAGGTTCATCCTTCTTGGTAGGTTAAAGTAAAGTTGTAATAATGGATACATTTTTATAATGTGTTGAGTAATCAGAAAAACATAAAAGCACTACATACTTAAAATTCTACTGAAAGAAGTGATGAATATTACAAGGGAAGTCCCAAAATGAAATCATTCAAGAGTAAGTCATTATTTTTTTACCTACCCACATCCAGAAAGAAGTAGTTATAGAAGAAAGGTACTAAATAATGAGGAAAGAAGCTATTCAATTTTAAAAAGTAGGCGAAGAGTATTGTGATGAATGTCATAGAAGAGTATTTTCAACTGTTGTCGGTTAAAATAAATTATATAAATGATAGTAGGCAATGGTGGATGTTTGCGAGAGAAGTACTGAAATCTCATCAGCTGCCTTTAAAAATTACTTTAAAAAACTTTTGAATCCACCGAACACTTCACATGAGCTTATTTATGAGCCCATTCTTATCAAAGACGATAAACTCGATTCCAATTTTACACTTGTTGAGTTAATTCACGTTCTGAAAAACGCAAAGGCAAACAAAGCCCCTGGAGAGGATGGAATCACATACGGGCTTATTATAAAATCGTCGAAAGATTTCCAAATACGTCTGTTAAATTCTTTCAACAAAATGTATAATGAGGGTAAAATAAACAAAGTTTTTTGTAAAACAGTGGGTTTCCCTATATTTTAAAAAGGAGCTCCGAATACGCCAGAAAACTACACAGGTATATCCTTCATAACTACATTAGCTAAAGTTATGATGCGAATTTTAAACAAAAGGTTATATAACTGGGTGGAAGAGACTCAAATTTTAACGGAATGTAATGCTGGTTTCAAAAAAAAGTATTCAACAATTAACAACATATTTAATCTGGCTAATGACGTTAAAGTTCTCTGAAAAGAAAAAGATACTGCAGAATCCAGCTAAATCGTAATCGCAAGGGACCGGCCATTTCTTACGAATTATAGGGGTTTTCGATTTAGCGCTGTTTCGACTTAACGGGCTTAAAATAAAATATGTAAATACGAATAAACGGGGTTTTTCAATTTATTAACTAAAACGATAAAAACGTAAAAAACAATTGCTAAAAATAAAATACATATATGTAATGGTCGCTTGTGTTATCCTCAATCAAGTCTTATTGAAGACAAGATGACCGACAATTGCATGCATTTTGTCGTCAATGTGGTTTGAAACACGACAAAATGCACAAGAAGTTGAGGTAGAGTAAAAAACTAAATCTTAAATTGGCTAAAAATATTTTGCGTGCATGTAAATTTTTTTGTACAGAGCCGCTCAATGATATATTATCATACCACTTATTCTTTTTACACCTTAACGACTATTTACTACTTTTTATTTTTAACCCAATTGAGTCAAAAGTCCACACGTTTTCTTTTACATATTAAAAAAGTAATTCGCACTAGAGTAAAGTAAAGCGGCCATAGGTATGTGATCAAAATATTAAAATACCTTTAAAGGTACATATAAATAGTTACGCGTTAGGAATTACGTGCCTTTTGGCCCAGTCACAACTGTTAGATAATTAGTTGGAATTTTAAAACTTGAAAAAACTGTAACAAAAAAGTTGAATATTTAACCAATATCGTCCCAATGTTCGATTTTTCGAACAGTAAATTTACGCGTTTTTGTAATTTGTACTCTTTTTAGGTAAGACAAAGAACAAATTTTTATTAAACAATTATGTATTGTAAGTGGTTAGTTACAAATATAAAAATAAAAGTTTTTACCCACTTCACTCCTCCCCTTGTATAACAAGGGGTAAGAAAAACATTAATTTAAGCATAATTTTAAAAACTAAAAACTTTGTATAAAATTAAATTGAAAAACGATTAAGCTTTTAACAACAGCAAAAACATTTCCGTGTTTTTTATTGTGTTTTTGATATTTGAGTTTTTTTAATCAATTAAATGTTTATGCACAATCTGCGTTGTGTGAGAAATGTTTTTCGTGCGATGCGAGGAACTTACGGTGAGCATAATCGGCCTACTGAAACCACTTATTTGTTAGGACCAGCACTCAGAGGGTGACCCCACTACTGCATTGCATTGGGCTGGAACTAGGAAAATAGGTAATGGGAAGGAGAGAAAAGGTAGTAGTGCCTGTGAACTTGAATTTATTCATGTTGACAGTTGAAGTTAGCAAGGTTATTCCACATACGAACTGTCTGGACAAAAAAGGAATTTTCCTTGTAATGCATTGTAAGATTTACCGGTCAATCGACCACAAAAGGATGGACACTTGAGGAAAAACGTGTATTACGAACAAACGTACGGGGTTCGGTCTCGGTCAAGAACATGAATGTCTGATTCTAGCACCAACATTGGATGCGCTTGTTCTATAATAAAATGATAACGAATGTCAAAGGTTGCTGTCATTTGCAAAAGAGTAGATAAGGTTGGAAGTTTGATATTGGAGGTCATTTAGAAAAATAGAAAATAGAAATAGAAGAAAATAGAACGGAGCCTTGCGGCATCCCTGAATGAATTTTGAACGAAACCCCAACTAAAACCACTCGTTTAGTGCGATCTCTAGGAAAACTCGATATAAATCGGGAGAAATTATCACCGACACCAATTGCAACAATTTTCGACAACAGTGCACCATTTCAGACTCTTTTAAATGCCTTTACACTAAAAATTAATGAAAAAATTCAAAATGCAAGGAATAATAATAATATTTTTTTCTTGGCACATTTTTCATTATTTAATTATTTTCGCCGCCGTCGATAAAAAAGGTTCAATTTTAGTAAATTTTGGTCGCCGTCAACGATATGTGTTACTGGTGTTCTCAACATCTGCAATGTCACATCGGCTTCGTGTGCAATGTTATGACATTTATAACGTAACGACGTAATCTCTTTTGATAGTTTTCGACATGAGTTACAGACACACTTTTTTCTCACTTTTCGAGAAACGATGGAATATTTTGTGTCACATCTTTTCGATGCGAGAAGTTTTCACTATAGTTACAGAAGATGGATTAAAATTAGTATAAAAGTCCATATGTTAACCCTGAATACATATTTCATGATTTCAAATTCTAAATACAATAACCCAAAATAAATCAAAACTTTACAAATAAGTTGCATTTTATATTTTTAAATCAATCTATCTGGCCACTCCTTAGGAAAATCTTTAAAAAAGTATGTATTTTCAATTGTGCATGACTTTTATTCATGCGGAAATTTCAATTGATAGAAAAAGGAGAGACATAGAATAGAGGAATAAAAAAAAACGTTTAAAGAAAATAAATCCCCATTCAATCACGTTTATTGTACAGGAAAAAATGTCATGAATTTGTAACAGAAAACATTAACAATACTTTTCAGTCTACTTTTTAAGAAATGAAGAAAAACCTCGTTCATTCGACGATTTCCTTACACAAAAAAGTTAGATTTGCAGTTTAACTCTGATTTTTTTTTGTAGATTAACTTTATATTTTATTCGCATTATTAAATCTTTTCAAAGAGAATAATGACAAATGTTACTTGTACTTACAACAGCTGCTACGTATTGAATTTCTTTTAAAATATTATATAGTTGCTAAAAATTTATTGTATACAGACATTAACAAAGGGTTGTTAACAGTGTTTTTGTTAATATTTAAATAATTTTTTATTGCAATCACGCAAACCTTCTAACGCGTGATTAATATTTAAAGTAATAACAATCACCAGTGATTCGCGCGTGGCACGCAAAATTCTCGTCGTCTAATATGAGCTGTGCATAATCTTTGATACTTTTCCCCCAAAATAATAATATCTATTTCAGAAGGCGGCTTAATATGGGATCTATTTAAAATTTAAATAAAATGCCGATCATCACAAAGATTTATTCTTTTATTTTTAGTATTTAAAGCTTAAATGTACCTAATTTCAATTAAATATCATGATTCGTTTTGGTTTTAGGCGTATTAAAGTAATTTAAAGGACCGGTTTTTACGGGACCTTTTTAAAATTATGGACCGATTATTACAAAATGGTTTTATTTCTAGCCAAACCAATCTCAATTTACCAAACAAAATCATTATTCGTTAAGGTATAATGTATTTTTTGATATCATGGGGTCTACGGCAAATTATGGAATTATTTAGGGGAACTAAAGTGTTTTCGGAAAGTGGGCTTTATATTGAGACTCTAATATCTTACGGACAGTTTTTCATATTATTATATTTGTTGGTGTGATTTATTGTCTGAAAAAATTAAATTATAGAAAACTTCATACACTTCATACACTAACAAGGAAAAATGCAAGAAGGTTTCGAAAAAACGTTTTTCGTTTGCTAAACGTAGGGGTCGCCTTTTTAAATTTTTAGTTATATCTTAAGCCTAGTACTCTGTTCAAATTCGTGAAAAATATTGAGCTACATTTATTATTTTACACGAAATTTTTGACATGCATCAATGTTACTTATCATGCGAGTTTGTACAATTAGACGTTTTTATTCCTGAACACTATGCGACATTGTTTTGCGTAATTTAAGTTAAATGTGGGGTTTGTTAAATTATTTAAATTATTTAACAAACCCCACATGTATTTAACTAAAAATTATTTTTTTTAATAAAAAATTTAATTAAAAAGAAAGTAAATATGGATAAGAAACTGTTACCGGTAGTTTTATTTTTATTTTTTTTTCTTATTCAATATCAAGTTCTTATTTTTTTTTCCTTTTGATTAAAATTCCACATGAAATAAGTCGCTGTTGTCAAAAAATATGTTGCCAGAAACATTTCGGAACTTTTTCACAAAATGAACAGAGTCCAACTCTATCAACATTATTTCATAGATATTCCGCGCAAGTTTATTCATAAGCGTTTTGACAGCATTGCTCGTGAAATGTTGAACAGAGTACCAGGCTTTAGGCATTTAAAGTCCAATCTTAAAGTATGATTTCTAGTATTTATCCAATTTTTTTATGATTTTTTATATAACAACAATTTCGAGAGTTGGCTACAAAATAAGGTTTCTAAACGACCAATATTAGAAAAAAGGAAAGCCTTCCTTTTGAGTTACGAGAATATATGTTGTGCAACCTCCTCCATTTTTTGAAATAACTGTATATTTTTTTGCTTCAATTATATTTAAAAATGATTCTGCTGGAATTATCAGATAACTTCCTTAGCAAAGGTTTAATAGGGCGGTACATTAATAACGATTAATCGATATTTGACATTTTTAACTTATACGATTAAACGAATTAAATTTTAAAATTATTCGATTAATCGAATAATTCTAAATCCAGAAATTTTATAAATGACGAGATTTTTTTTCGATAATTTTAGAAGAAATTAGTACTTGAGTAAATAAACATTATTTTTTAATAAAACTTGTCAATGTAGCTGCAAATTGTTGCTTAATTTTCGGGCACTTAAATTTTGAAAGAGTCTATATATGTAGTATATACCATTGAATTTGTTGAATATAATTTCCTCTAGAGAATCGATCGAAGTCAGACCCCTGCCCGTGGGATTTTTTCGGCGGCGGCTCGAAGCATATAAAACTTTAATGAGCAATTGTGAGAAGGTACATATTTGTATATGTTTATATTATAACAAAACAATTTAAGCCGTTTTTCGTACTGTAATTCGCTGCTCTTAACACATTTTCGTACATGTCGTTATTTTAAACATTTTGATGAAATGTTGGTGCCTTATAAACAAGAGCTGACAGTATTAAAAGGCAGACATTATTAAAGTTGCACTTTTTAAGGATAGTAAAACCACAAAGAATGTGGTAAGGTGTTCAAAAAAGAGAATATAAATTCTCTGAAGAATTGTCAGCGGCTAACGAATCGTCTTTAAGTAATATTTTATAGTCACTGTGTAAGTGGTAAATTAGTGAAGTTGTTGAAGAACATTTACGTTAATACATTTTTAGACACTTGTTACATTTAGCAGTAATAGATTTATCTTTCGTACAATATTTTGCAACAAACTCATTCTAAATAGAGAAATTTGTAATATGAATTTTAAATTCCGTTGCAAAAATTTACCAAAAATATAAACTAAATTACTCACTAAACATGACATTTGGTTTGTTTATTCGACTTGAAACCATAAAAAATTATACATTGAACAGAAATACTACTTATTATTATCATTCGATTAATCGGTATAGATTCTCTGATTAATCCTTCAGTCGAATTAAACAATTTTAAATTATTCGAACAATTATTCGTCTAAAATTGTTCGATTAATCGAAAAAGATTTAGTCGACTGAACACTCTAGTACGAACAGAGCTCTGGTGGATAAATACTAGAACGAGATTCTTGAGGTTCATGGCCCCAGAGGAAAAACATTGGCCTTCGAGATAATAACATTGATATATCATACCTATAAGATCGGACTGTAAATGCCTATGATATAAGAAAATATGTTAAAAGACGGCCCCTACGTTCAGCAAAAAAAAAGTTTGAAGTGCTCTTTTGCATCTAACTGAAAACATTTTATTTTGGTTTCATACAACCAGTGATGTAATACACTTTTTTGAAAAGTCCTAACGTAGCCAGAACAAATCCCTATTTTTCCCTACACGCTAAAAAAATTGTCTCTACAAAAATCCCCACAACTTTAAAATGATAAAATATCAATACAAATAAAACCAATTGTTTCGATATAAATAAATTTTTTTTACAGTTCTTCCTAGCTAGCATTTGGGTGATCATTTTTTAAAAAAATCCCGTAAATGAGTCTTCTCATATCACTTTTGATGGTTAAAAACTGATTTATCACTTTACCGATTCAAAAAGTATTCATATATGACTCATTGTCAAGCAAATCAAAATAAGCCTCAAAATTGACACAATCATAGAAAAAAACCTCACGTTATCTGTATTGACATTTGGTTAATTTTTACTTAAGGGGGGAAATATAATTTCCATTTAAATTTTGACTTTTCTCCAAAACTGTTTTGATACCCATCTTTAGCAAATTATCTTAGTATTGCTCTGAAAAACCTGGATATAAACTGCGGGCGCTTTGCTTGATCAATGGCTCCCATACTCGTGCATCCGGTATTTTCAATAAGAGTTTTGGACTCGATGCATCCGCCAAAATAGAACTATTACCACATTGTGAGCATCAATTGCAACAAACCTTCTACTTTGACAGTTTTACCGGCGCACTTTCAATAACTGGTAGTGCAACCGACTATGCCTGCGATATGGGCATTTCCGTCAAAAGGTCCACCGTGACCGAAAATATAAAAGTTATTAAAAGCTGATTATTTGACGATATTGTTATAGAGAAATATTTAGATTTTACTAATTTTATAAATTTACCCATAAGTTTGTTCACTTAGATGAACAATCAAACTGCAAAGTTGTGCAAACGTAATTTCTTATTTGTGAGAATGTTTTATTGTGTGTTTTCATTAATATTGTCTTCCTTAAAAGAGTTAATATTTGATAAAAATTATTCCAAAAAAATTTTCTTACATGGTACAGACCATGAAAGAAAGAGTTCGAAGAGAAATATTTTGTTCGGATGAACGGTAGATTTTTATTTTGTTTTAATCATTATTCCGTTAAATTATTATGGAAAAAATTTCACGTCGAAATGTCACGTATCGACCCAGATTTTGGCTTAGAAAAAAAAATTCAGAAGATTTTAAAATCAAACAAAATACATTTTAATGTTACATTGCTACGTAAAATTCTGAAAGTAGTTTGACTAAAAAATTGTGACAGGTTTCGCTGAATTACGCCTTTTTATACATGGCCACAAAAACTACTTGTATTTTTTTTCACGTCCTCCATAAACTTAAGCATAGATAACAATGCTTTCTAAGTGCTATAATTTAAGGGTTAAAAGGACTTAAAAATATTTATTGTGTAAAATGTTATTGCATTTAAGATGCGTACGACTGTCACGTTCAACACTTTGGAATTACCCATATACGAAATAACGTTATGGTACTCTCGCAAATAATTACGACGTAATCGATCCAATGATAACAGTGCAACGATACATAAAGGAGAAGACGGGCGTATGGGTGGCGTGGATTTACATGACAATGGGGTTGCCAATTACTCTTTCGGTAATGAAACTGAAACAGCAAAACCTTCCGAGGGTAGACGGGCTTGCACGTTCCTTTGAAAAGCGCCAATCATCGCCGTTGCCTTGTGTGTACACCAAAAGTCACCAAGTTTTAGTGTGAGAAGTGCTACGTCCACATACACCTATACAATTTTTTCAAATTGTTCCACGAATAATAAGTCAATGCTAACTGTATTTTCAAATAAATACATATGTACTTGAAGCTAAAGCAAATACATATTTAACGAAATACGTACCATAAACAACATAAATAACTAAAACAAAAATTGTACCCAACAAAATATTGCAAAACACTTAACCGTACCAGCGTGTGGTCGAACACACGGCAATTTTCAGAAAAACAACTCGTCGAAAGTGTTAAAAATGGTATTATAAGCCGTTAAAATTATTGGTTAATAGCCGGTTAATCAAAGCATTTCCATTACTATAAAAGAGACCTTAAAATAAAGTTCAAATTACGGCAAGCGATCACTCAAAGGAATTTAAAAATTTGTAATGTTGCCCTATCAAAAATTTTATTAGTATGTTGTCGCAAATCGAAAAAGATTGCCAAATATACACAGTTTTGGCGTTTTTTGAAAAGTCCCTACATTTTAATGATTTTAAAAAATCTGTGCTTTTTTTCCTACGGCCAATTTTTTTAGAAGAAAAGCCATACGAATAGGGATTTTTCCCTACGTATAACATCACTGCATACAACCATAAAACACGTGCCAGCCTTAAACTATCCATTTTTTTGTTCTTTTGTCGGCAGTTTAAATAAAATTTGATACGCATCGCATGCACCCATTTATTAGGAGGAATGCTTTAGATTGCAATAAAATAAGTTTGGACCATATTTAATCAAAGTACCAACATAATAAGGGGGATACAGATCGCGAGGAGTCTATTCCGGATAGATGCTTGTATAGGGTATATGTGAATCGCACCATTTCAAGATGTTTAGCCCTTGGGACAATTAGTTGCTATGTGCATCATCTCGAGTATCTCGAATATTGCGACCTATACTTTGCGCACAATTCAAAAAGTGATTCTGAGTCGATCTTTATACTAAAAGATGGTGTACACAGAAAAAATTATTTTTCGAATTCAAACAAAAAATTTGTAGAATCAAAACATTTTTTGTCTGAAATCGGTCCTACAAACAAATTCGCAAATTCAAACAATTTATTTGCATTTTGTTTACTGAAAAAAAACACTGATTTTTTCAAACAAATAATTTACAGAATCAAGCAAAAAGTTTACTGAAATTCATATAAATTTCAAACAAATAATTTTGCTGAATCAAACAAAAATTTTTGCACAAGCAATGACGCGCACCCAAGCTATCACTGAAGATGAAGGCAGAAGTAGAGCGGCGGCTGGCTTTGAGACACATTTTTTGTTGAAATAATTTTTAAACGAAGTCTTGTTTATACACACAATGTTTTTCTTCATCACTCACTGCTGTATCCTTTCCTTGGCTAAAGAAGTAGAAATGTTACCAAAACCGGCAGCAGACCGACTCGATATGTTTTTCGTCATCATTTTATTTTTATATTTGATGTACATATTTAACTAAACAGTTTTCAAAAATTGAATACGGGATTTTGTTTTTCATTCTTTTTTACCAACTTTGAAACCAACCAAAATTTTGTTTCTTATAATGTTGTTGTTGTTTCTGTTGTTTAAAAAGAATGAACCCTTTTTTTACCTGCTATTGCTTTCTTTTTTTTCTAGTAACCTCGTCGCGCTATTTTATCCTCTTTCTTCTTGTTGTACTTTTTTAAAGCGTCCAAAAATAGACTGTATGTGTTTTGTGTTGTTGTTCTTATATTTCACATAAAGAAGTGTTGCTTACGATCAAATAAAAAAAAATGCAAAAAACGACAACATTAAAGAGCGTTAAATATTTCATACAAAATTATGAAAACTTGAAACCAATAGCGCGTATAAAATATAGTTTTGAATAGTTGTCAACATTTTTGTTGGTTAAATAAAAATCAAACAAAAATATTTATTGAATCAGTAAAAAAATTTGTAGAAATTAAAAAAAATTTCAAACAAGCGTTTGTTTGAAAATAATTTGGCAATAATTTTTTCTGTGTAACGATCGGTTTTTGGGTTTGATTTTAAATCACATTTTTATATTTACCTCTTTATAAAACAAGCCAAATATTTTTAGGTGTGTTAAACATTAGCACAAACGCATAATACCCTCTCCACTAATGGGTTTGGGGAAAAATAAAATATGTTATTCACTAGATCTGTTTGTTGAACCTTTTTATACCCTCCAACACCCCTAGTGGTGAATGATGGTATACTAAGTTTGTCATGCCGTGTGAAACTTTTTGATTATTCATCTCAGACCCCATGAAGTACATATATATATATTCTGGCTGCTTGCGTTAATCTAAGGCGAGTTAGCCATGTATGCCCATCAATCCGTTTGTTGAAACAATCCTCACTTTCGAAAAACTCAAAAGAAAAGATCAATCTTAGTCTCAAATTGTTTCCATTTATCCTAAACAGTTTCGGATTGCAATCCATCAAAATCGGTTCGGTAGAATGAGAGTTATTTATGAGTCTAAATGTGGAATCGCTACCCTAAAATTTTTTATAATATTGTTACAACAACTAATATAAATGATGGTATTACGCACGGATTGATATAACATTTGTCACAAATTCGTTCTATATGACTTAAAATCATATTGTTATATTTCGTGAAGAGCCGTCGATAATTCATTATAGGCCTACCATACTCTCGGAAAACAGTTTAATACGCCTAAAACCGTAAAAAAAATGTTACTGTAATTTGGTACGCCACAGTTTTATTAGACTAGAAATCTCACTGTTAAATATCGTGAAGATCGGTCCATAATTTACCATATGCGCCATATAAAGCCTGCTCTCGGAAAATAGTTTAGTACGCCTAAGACCGCAACGAATAATGTTTTTGTAGCAGAAGTTGGTCTTCCGTAGTTTCATAAGGGTTCAAATCACGGTAGTAAATGTCGTGAAAATCGGTCCATAATTTACCATATTCCGCATATAATGCCCACTCTCTGAAATTATTTAAATACTCCTAAAATCGTTGCAGATATATATGTGTAAATTTGTTATCCTTTTTAACTTCATATGGCCAGAGATGCAATTTTATAAATATAAGTTCATAATTAACCGTAGGTCTCATATTAAGTCGCCTTCTAAAAACCACGTTAAAACTATAAAACGTTATAACAAATTTCACTACTGTAACGAAATTTATTACAATTTAGGCTTTTAAATACCAGAAAACACTCTACAGAATTTTGTGATAAGATGATTATAATTTACAATGGAAGCAATGCTTGTTAAATTGTAGACTAGTTAACTATAATTTACTAACTACTGGTACACTATCTAAAACACTTAGTAAATATAGTCATAATTTAACGTAGATCAGTTATTACTCACCCAATTCGTTTTTCAAGTTCATAAAGATAACGCAATAATGAGAGAATTAAAAAAAATTAATGAATGAAAATTTCATTTAGTAATAAACATGAGTCGTTTTTCGGGTCTCGTTCAGAAAAGAACTATTTTTTATACAAAACACTTCAGACTTTAATGGCCGTTTTCTCATTATACGATTATCTTTTTTCCCAACGAAAACCTGCACATTAAAGAAATTTGGTTTTCTCAATGTCTCATTTGCTTCTATTCTGTCGCAAAGCTAACCAGCACTCATCCGCCAATTATTTATTTTACTTTTATTTGCCGTACAGATAAATTCAATCATCTGACTCCCAACTTTTACATGTATTTTGAGAGGTGTTGTCAACTGAAAACAATGTTTTTTGTCGGTTTATTAAGAAACCCAAAATCGTTAACGGACAGTTTATCGGTCTAATAAATTTATGTGTACATTAAGTAACAGACAGTTTGTCGATACTTTGAGAAAATGGCCATAAGATCTTTAATCTATGTTAAGGCGACCGTACACGACATGTATTTGTCATCTGACATGTCAAATTTCCCACTGCAAAATACATACATGTCGTGTGTTACCTTTTTAACTTTGCTTCTGTAAAAGTCAGACGCAAAGTCATCTGACAAAATTACAATTAGAGCGTGCTCTATTTTCTTCTGACAAGCCATCTGACATCAGAAATCTATGCCGGGAAGAAACCGGCAGCGGCGTCCACTATTGACGGAATCATTAGCCGGCTGAAGTTAATTTGTTACAATATCGAGATATGTTTGATCATCTTACCATTGAATAGAATTTATGTGAATATATATATAAAAACCGTTTTATTATAAAATCCTAAATTGGTATCTTTGAATTAAAAGAAAAAAATGCTAAGATGGCTAAACTATTTTACGGCGTAAATAAAAATTTTCATGGCGGCAGCAAGCTGTTTTAAAACCAAGCACTACTTTGGTTTCTGCAATAACAATGCGAAAAAAAACAGAGACTATGTCAGAAGCAAATTACATGTACGTTTGTGACCGAATATTATAAACCTTATGTAAAAAAGCGATTTTGACAGACATGCACAATTACATGTGACTTGAAAATTTGACATGTCAGATGACAAAAACATGTCGTCTATATGCTCCTTTAACTATTTTTTTTAATTTCCTGATATTCTTTAATTAGGGTTAAGTTCATCAAATTTAATTTTCATTAAATTATTTTCACTGAGGAAGGAATTTTTTACAACTTGGAATTTTATTAAAATTTATTGATAATTTTAAAAAATTCCTGCCTCAGTGAAGCCTTATTAAAGAATATCAGGAAATTAAAAATTTACAGTTCAACTAAAATCGAATTTGTTTTTTTAAGCTTAAAATAGTTTCACGTTTCCTTCAATTTCCTGTTGATATTCTGTACATAACGTAAAAATATCTTCCAAATTAATCTAACTTTACTTACGCCAAAAAAAATTTTCAATGAATTCAATTATGGTGTTTCAAACAATTTTTTTAATTATTCCAATTAATTATCTTAATTGAATTAACAGTGTTGATTTAAAAAAATATTTGAACGTGTGTTTACGTTTTAAATAGTTTCTTATGCTGGTGGTCACATTTCAATTAAACAACAACAAGAAAAGCTCAAACTTACAAATGTGTTAATTGATATGATCAATTTGTTTGCAGGCTGAAAATCAAAATGAAATTTATTTAATAGTACAAATTTCTAACAAATACATTAATTGAAGTTGGTTTTTCATTTTTGCTGTGTATATTCGTGCAAATTTCTTGAAAAAATAACGTGCAAAAATTTAAAAAAAAATTTCTTATTAACTACTTTTTTCTAATAAAGAAAATTTGTTTTAAAATTTGCGAAAGATCAGAAGATTTTCGGTTTCAAAGAAAGTTTTAAGCAAAATTTAAAAGCTCAGGGAAGTTAAATATTTAGTTAATTTAATGCCGGGTATTAATATTTAGAAGATATTTAAGTGAATATTGTTGTTTATTTGCTTGAACAGAAAAACCAGAATTTATATCCGAAACAATAATTTTATTGCCTTTTAAACAATACAAAACAATTACTTAAATTTTATTATTTTTTTAAAAGTAGTTGTATGAAAGAAAGAATTATGTCGGCATAGCGAATAAGGCTGTTACCCAGTGGGAAAATGTAATCAATAGGAATCAAGAATGTTATACATACATTTGATTACAGAATTGATTATTCTTAACCTGGAACATGACCTAGGATTCCTTGTTATTCAAATGTTGGTTATCAATGCAAAATTATTTTGTCTGACTAAATTACCTTCTCGATTCTAGTGAATGCTTTTTTATTCTTTCAAAAATAATAAAACATTATTTTTTTAGTTAATACTGTAATCAATTCATCATTTACCGCTGGGTAGTTAAAGAAGTAGACTTAATTTTAGACAACAAACTTATTGTTTCTCTTCTCAGTAAAATTAAAGTATTTATTTTGTATTTCTTATAACTTCAAAAAAAATTTCGTTTTCTTATTTTGTAGATTCCTGCTTGCCTTTATCCCAAGTGCGATTTTCTATTAAATTTTAACGTCAATTGAATTGTTAAAAATATTTAACAGTAAAATTACCGTTAATATTTTGCAATAACTTTTTAATAATAACGTTTATGAAAATGTTCTATCATAACTTTGGCTATTTAGCTAACTTAACGGCACACGATTAAAAGTAACTGAGCTACCTAAACAAGAGTGGCATGCGTCTTTTAAACATGAAAATTCTATTGCCAATACATTTTCAACAAACAAAAACAAGCTGACGAGAGATCTGCCAAATAAGATTTAACTGCTGAATGGTATAGAATTCCCATTCTGAAGGTTTGTTTTGCATAAATTTGACATAGAGAAATCGCTTACCGCTCTTAGTTAGGCTCAGTAAGAGAATTGTACTACGCTGTAAAGACAAGTCAATCCTTCCGTACTTAAGACAAGCCGAAGCGGTGTCAATAGTACGGTAAGTACGAATTTCCTTAATTCAAGTACAGAATTCTTGATTCAGGTACGGATTATTCAAGTGACCCGTATTTAAAGTAATCCTAAGCCAGGATTCACTTAATTAAAAGTGAGATAAAATGAATCTCAAACTGTGCTTGAGTTAAGAATTTCTAAGATTGGTTAATATCGATTCGTACTTGAAATAATTCGAAAGTGATATAAGATAGATTGATTCTAACCTAAACACTCACCCCAGAGAACCAGAGAGAATATTATTATTTTACTTACCCGACATTATTTTACTTACGACATCTTTATTTCACTTTTGTTGTATTCCACCCTTTCTTTACAGAATAACTCTCAATTATAAGACACCAGCAGCATTCCCGATGTGGTTTTTGCAATCATTCTACTTTGAAAATTTTTTGTTAACTGAATAATTTTAACAAATATAATATGGGAATTTTCGTGTTTTCTTTTACTTTTTAAACATAAAAATAATCTATATTATTCTTCTTGTAGGGATGTTATTGTTGTTTCTATACAGAACAATTAAATCGTTTTTACCTTCTTTTGAAGTGTTGTTATTGTTTCGACAACAAAATTTTACAAAAACACGCGTATGCACGCATATTGTTTTTCGAAAGGTATCCCATTTTGGATTGTTTAAAGTATTTTTATTCGCACTTTAATTTTTGAGTACGGCTCGTACAAAAGTAAGTAGAAAAACCTAAATTTAGTAAGATTTGTTGCTGTGTACAAGTCCCCAGTTCGCAACTTTCCATAATGAGAAGCTTTAAAACAAAACAAAAAAACGATGTCTAAATTGGCTAAAAATATGTTGAAGAATTTAAAAGACGTTGAAAGAAGTTGAAATACATAGTATGTGTATTTCTAAAAACAAGTAAAAGTGGTATTTTCGACTCGATGCCTTAATGTATATACCCTTTACCGAATCTTATATACCGTTCACCTTCACACGGACAGACGGAAATCGTTAAATCAAATATAAAATTTAAAGGGTCTGTCTTAGATCAATATTGTAGAAATTACAAACGACAAGACAAGCTTCTAACTATATACTCTCTCCTGCGGCAAAAGCTATAAAAAGGAAAAGAATACAACATAACTACATACATATTGCACTTGTTCAACAATGGTGTATAAACTCAAAATTTTTATTTTGTCACTTTTTAGAAAAAATCGACACGTTTGTCAACTTTTTGTTTAAAAGTTATTTTTCATATGCCTTTTATGTAAAATTACTACAGTATTGTTGAACAAGTGCGATATGTATGTATATTCAACAATATTGTGCAACATAATTGTGCTAATCGCACAATGTTCTCAAAACTGTGGTTATTTAAATTAGTTGTACTCGTTTTATCTGCTAATTGCCTCTTATAACTCTTAAAGTTTAGGAGCTCTTAAAATATTTGTATGTAACTTTATTATACCAGACTGTTAAAATTTGAAGCAGCCATTTTGGCTCTAAAACTGCTTGATATATACAGTGGAATCTCCCATGAGCTGACACCGAAGGGACCGTTGAAATGTGTCCGCACAAGGGGGCTGTCCGGCCAAGAGAAAACTACAAATTTAAATCAACAAAACTTTGCCTTATATTGTTTGTTCTTATTTAAAGATACATACTTTTATTAAAAAAAATATAAAAAATAAACAATTCAATTGGGTTTAATAACAAAAAATCATTAAATGTAGTTCTATATGTAATAAAAGTGTAAAATGTTTTATGAGTACTATACATATTTAACATACCCACATTTAAATATGTTATGTGATGTAGTAAATATGATAAACCGTGCCCTGTTGTTAAAGCGAACAAATTAAAAGAGTCTTGGTAGGCTTATTTGTAAATTATGACATGAAAAATTCGGAAAAAAATAAGCTAAGTGTCCGTCCAAGAGAATTTTTTTTATCTAGCGGATGTCCGCGTCCGCTCATGAGAAGCGTCCGTTCAAGGGAAAGCGACTGCAATGCTTTTCTTATGGAGCGCTGCCGGGACCTAGCAACAATGTCCGTTTAATGGGGGTGTCCGCTTATGGGAAGTGTCCGTTAAGGGAGATTGCACTGTATACGCCACAGAATAAACAAACATTTTTTAAACGAAATTCTTTGTAACAAAAACCAAAAGCACTTAACCATTTTTCATCAAAATTCTTTTCTAAGTATTAAAACTTTTCGCTTTTTTTTTGGAAATTTTTGGCATCCTAATTAAAACTTGCTTAGAAAAACATCAGATGACCAAATGAAAAAAATATTTACGCAGTGTTTTTACGAAGGGCGCTGTTTGACTTTGTTGCAACATGCAAACAATTTAAGGGTTGTTTGTGTTAACAGTTTAAACGATTCATTACTGCTCGTCTATACCAGAGATAAATGTAGGCAGCAATTTGTTGTATGTACATATTTATTGCCGGCAAGTTATGTTGCAATACAGTAGAATCGCGAAAAAGTTAACCAAAATGTCCCAAGGGTTTTTATCTTTTTCGAACTATTAACTTTTCTAAGCGGGCTTACATTTGAAAAATATACAATAATAAACATGGATCTTTCTGAAATAACACACTTTACGGCCATTTTTACCAAGTTCGGCTATAATTAACTATCGGTTATAGCTGTCAAAACATATTAGTAACCGGAACTTTAATTGAAAGTTAGTTTTAACCGAACTTGGTGAAAATGGCCGTTAAATTACTAAATAAACTCAGATTTTTCATATTTATTCGCCACAGCCTCGAGAATTTCAAACATTTTTTTCTAATTTTTGAGATCCATAAACCAACGCTATTAGTTTTCTCTGAATATCTTTATTAATTTTTTTCAAATTCTCTACTTTCTGCTCATTTCCGATTTTTGGTACGCCAAAATTCGGTTAACTTATCCGCGAGATTGACATTTCCGAGAGTTAACTTTTTCGCGATTCTACTGTAATTGTTAGTCCATTTTTGTTGAAAATTAGTGCTAACATAAAATGTCAAATTTGGTTGACAATTGATAAAAACAAGCAAAAAAGTAAAATAGAAGCAAATTGTGTGTGGAAAGAAATTAAGTTTGTGAAATTGGAGTAAAAGAATTAAATAAAAATTAAAATAAAATTGCAAAAATTATTTTTATTAATATAATTTTTTTCTTATTCCATCTTTTTTATTTAAATTTATACAAGGCGAATTCATCCCAGGTAATTTCGGTACTACAACAAGTACAACTCGTACAAAAACCAAAAGCAATTTGTTTTTGTAAAATCATTGTACAATGTCAAAAACAGAAATAAAACAAAAGAGACACAAAGTTAATAAAAGAGAATAAACAAAATTTTGACATCCAACAGTGATTTTAGCTAAAAAAAAAAGTTATCAGCAGGGCTTTTAAGACCACCTGTAATAAATTCGCCTTGAATTTATATTAATTTGTTTACGCTTGAGTTCTTTTTTATATAAAAATATAAATTTTATTTTAACAAAAAAAAATAAATTCAATAAAAATTAAACAAATTAATATACATTTAAAAAATAAAGTTGAATAAGGAAGAATTAATATTAATATATGTACATATATAATTTTTGGAATATGGCGTCATTTCTATACTTCACCTTCTTCCTTGATTTATTTAAAATTATGAGTTAACATAAATGCGTTTTACCATGCCTTTAACATAAGCTGAGCAATAAAAACTCTGTTATTCTGCCGACGTTATTGCCAACTTGCTGAGATAGTTATCTTTAGTGTAGACCTTAGGTTAAAAAAAACATTATTTGTTGAAAAACAAGAAGGGTTTTAACAAAATCGCTTAAAATTTCCATTTGTGCAAAAGGGCAAACTCTCGAGACTCGTTTCATTAACACCTTTTCCTTTTTTTTTTACATAATTCTGAACAATTAATGTCAGTTTGTAAGAAACGTCAATTCAAAATGAAATTAAAAAAATATAAAAATAATAGTTAAAATTAGTTTTTAATAGTGCATACAGAAAACCAAAAGACTAATGTGCTTATTTTTTTTCCAAGAATAATTGGTTGTGATTTGTTAACACTAACAGCCTGTTCATCGATTTCGAACGTTAACGTTCGCATAAAAAATTATATTTAAAACAAAAACAAAATTCGAAAATTTATTATTGTTTTAAATATAATTTTCTATGCTAACGTTGACGTTCGAAATCGTTAAACAGGCAGTAAACTTTTCATCAACAATTACCGTAAGTGCTGGTTCACACACGTCAAGTTTGTCTCGTCAAGTCTTGAGTTTTTAGGAGAGAGGGGAAAAGAAATGACCTTCTCTTTTCCCTTCTCTCCTAAATGCTCAAGACTTGACGAGTCAAACTTGACGTGTGTGAACCAGCACTAAGTGTTAAATAAATATCTTTGAATTAATTCACAATTCAACAGCGCAAGTTTACGAGTCCGAATTGTTGGGGAAATTAACGAAGTTTCTGTTAATGAATTCTCAAAAAATTTCTTAAGAAAATTAACGTTTACACTACAAAGAAATTTAGAACTTAGTGCTGGTTCACACGCGTCAAGTTTGACTCGTCAAGTCTTGAGCATTTAGGAGAGAAGGGAAAAGAGAAGGCCATTTCTTTTCCCTTCTCTCCTAAAAACTCAGGACTTGACGAGTCAAATTTGACGTGTGTGAACCAGCACTTACGAGATTTCTAGTCAAATCTAGTTGGTTTTGATCTCCTTCGTGAGAGGGGGAAAGAAATGGCATACTCTTTTCCCTTCTCTCCTAAGAGTTCAAGACTTGACGAGTCAAACTTGAAGTGTATGAACCGGCACTGAAAAGATTTTGACGAAATCTACTCAATATCTAGTTATACTTAGTAATGCAACTATGGTTTTCTCTATATAGTGCTTAAATATACTTCCCTGAACAAGAAAAAAATGACAGTTGAACAAAAAATAGCAATGTTAACTGTGAAGAAAATTCACAAATTTTAGCGGAATGGTAATAAAATTAAGAAGACAAATAAAATTTATAAAATAAATGAAGTTAATTGTAAATAAAAAGTAACGTATATTTTTAAATGCCTTTTTTTTTGTATGTGTAAGAATGTATTACACAAAAATCTTTCAGTCGGCTATTTTGGTTATGAAAATAAAATCTAGCTTATGTCAAAAAATTATAATTGGGGTATTCAAAAGGTGTGCTATCATGTTGTATTTTTGCTTTGCAAACAAAAGGTGTCTTAAATTAATAAAACTTTGCTTTCTATGTTTTTTCTGTTGTCGTAATTAATCAGAAGAGGCCTGCGCTGAGCGTCTGAGGCAAGCGGCTATGTTTTTGTAGCCGTCTCCGTTGATGGTATAGTTTTATCCGGCTAACATCCGAATTTAACCTGCGGCTAGCAATTTTTGCAACAAAACACTTGCGGAGTCAAATTAGAACGGCTTAGGACTCTGATGTTTGGTAAACAAACAAAAGAAAATTTATTTGTGGTTTGCGCCGGAAAAATGGAAAATAGTCAGGAAATATCTAATTTAATTTATTGATTCATGGATGACAGTTAAAAAATATTTTGATTTAAGAAAATAATAATTTTTTTATATTTGTTTTTAATCAGCTGATTTAAATTCAAAATAGTACACTAATTTATGAGTCGTATTTTTTCATGTTATTATTTTAAGATATATGACTGAATGACACCCTGTGAATCCCCCAAATGTAAACGCATTAGATTTCGAATACGATTTTAATTTGTTATAAGATGTTTTCAAGGCGAATTCATGTAAACGGTGGTGTCGATACTACAACAAGTAACAACACTAAAAACATAACAATGTATTTTTTTGTTGCTTTCGTTGGCCGATATGTCAAAAACACAAGTAACTTTTGACGTTCCTCTCTCTAATTAAGAAAAAAAGTAGCACAGCTGTGTTTTCAACGCCACCTGAAAGTCAATTCGCCTTGGATGTTTTGTTACATTTTTGTTTAAAAGAGTCAATTATTTAATCTGCATTAAAGCAATCCATGCCATTCATTTAGTTTTCGCTGCCTTTGGGAATATGTATTAGTTTACATTTCTATAAGCAATGCAATGCATGATTATTCGTTACACTACGGGCTGCCAGTATTGGAAATTTATCTCTAAAGTTGTGGCTTTCATGCGACCAAAAAGTCAAAGAAAGTCATTTGGGGACTTAAAAAAAAATCGGGTATTTTTTGGGACTTTTACCCCAAAATTTTACTTTTTCCCATACATTTTTTAAGGAAAAGGAAAGAAATTCCAAAGAAAACTTTATTTACGATATTAAATAAAATTATTGTTGAAGTGATCCAATTATGTGAGCTCAAACTGTTTTTTTTAAATTATTAACTGTTTATAACTGCAGTTAATGTTGTTAATATTAAAACTATTTTTATAGCATACCTTAAGGAGCTCATTAGTTATATTTTTTATGCTTTCAGAGTGTTATGAATTTTCATACTTTTTATACCCTACAAAATCTGGGGAGAGTATTAGGCGTTTGTGGTTATATGTGTTACACATATAAACATTGAGTTAGTGTACCAAAAGACTCGAGGTCACTTTTTTAAATAAGCTTTTATTAAACATCATTGCAAATAACTACTAATCATTTCCATTTTGAAAATATTCTATATTTCTTACTTACAGCCTGCTTTTAAAAATAAAAATATTTGTTTGTTCGTAAAAAAAACGACCAAAATCAGATTTAGGTTTTCTACATATTTTTAGATCTTATAAAAGAACATCTTCGTAAAAAATAAAAACCAAAAGTAAAAAGAAGACGAGAAGTAAAAGGCATTCGCTTAAAAAACAAATAACAAAAAATGGAAAATAACTGGGATATTTTAAAGAAAGAAACCAAATTCTTTAAAGGTTCACTTCTAATTCAAAAAATTTTAGAGACAATGGAACTACATACGCTTAAAAAATGTATGTATGTACATTAGAGTGGTTAAACTTCCATACAAAAAAAGGTTGTGCCGGTCACCCCCTTGAATTTAAGGCATGTCAATGAAGTTTCTTAAACAGTTAAATTTCTTGCCACGCCCCCAAATACAGCCCTTTTTTTTATTTAGCGCTGCCATTTATAGTCCGATCTGATTATATCCTATATCGTTGTTAAAGTTCTTAAAACTAAATAAATATACCTTTTTATTCAAGGGCGTCACTCGTGGATTTTTTTTTTTGATTGGTTTCACCTGATTTAATGTAAGATGTATGTGAAAATTAATAAACGGGCTTAATTTTGAGGCGTGTCATAAAAGTAAGCATGTATATTAAAAGCAATGCATACTTAGTTTTAGAAGGACTTTCTTGGCACTTAAACAAATTGGACATTTGGGGAAGGATCCAAGATGGCATAAGTGGCGCCCAGAATTTTATCTCGGATTAAAAGTCACCAAAGGAAAAAATTAATGAACAACGATATGCAAAATGATGAGATCTGATTTTAAATGGCTGTGCTATGTATATGCATATGTACGTACATACAAAAAACATAAAAGGCTGTATTTTGGGAGAGACAAAAAAATTTCCTGTCTTAGTAATTTCATTGACATATCTTTCATTCTAGAGGGTGACCGGCACAATTTTTTTTCGACCTACCTTAGTGCACATACAGTGTATAATGACACCGTTCTTCCGAAAGTTCCAAAAAACTAGTGCTATCACGCAAATATCTTCTATACATATTTTTATGTTGATGGGCAGCAAAAGATCTTCTTTTATGTACTTCTTTTATTTACTGCTATTATTGTTAAAATTTTCATTCAACATTTTTATTTTTTACTTATTTACTAACACTTTTTAAAGAATATTTTATATGAAATTAAATTTTAATTTTTGTAAACAAAAGCCAGGGCTTACCACAAAACCAAATCTTTATATGAGAAAAGAATGGACATGCACGAATATTTGCTGTTAAAAGTTTTTTAAAAACCAAATTTTAAGCATTATCGTATCAATACGAAAACTGTGAAAAGACTTTTGTTTAACAAAGTCAGGCTGTTAATAGGTTAAATATTTATACCTGTAAAAAGGTTTTGTATTTTAAGTTAACATTTATTTTAACATTCAAATTCGATCTTACATTTTTAGCCTCATATATTTATTCTGTTTCTTGGGTTTTTGGAGGGAAATGGGAAAAGGAATGACATTATTTTTTCCCTTCTCTCCTAAAAGCTTTAATTTTGACGAGTCAACCTTGTTGTGTATGAACCATCAAGTTATCCCTTCAACAATAAATTTCAGTGTTTTTATTAAGAATAAAAATTGGGAATTAAGCACGACTATCAAAATCTCTTAAATTAAAATTTTGTATTCCTAAAAATGAACTGGCAAAATAAAACAAAGTAATTGGTTTTTATTTTTGTTTTTTCTTTACCCACTTACAACTACATTTAGAGTTGACAAAAAATCAACTAATTGTAGTCGGGACTGTAAGAAAAGATAAACTCACTGTTTATTGTTGTTTTTTTGTTTAAGCTTTGATATTGTTATAAGTAAATCTGTTGCTTATAATTCTTATTCGCTTAACAGTTTTGTTTGTTTAATATCTTTAGTGTTTCTAAAATCTTTGGATCAACAATAAATTTCTGTTTATCTATCAATGGTATGAAATGGGAATTTAGCACATTTAAACGAAACCTCGTTAATTCATTTTTGAATCCCAAGACAAACATTGATCTCATTATACTGGTTTTTTTTTATTAAATTTGGCCAAACAATATTTTATTGCAATTGTTAAATCGGCCCATATTTGACCATAGCCCCCATACACATACCTCTTCCTTACAAATGTTGGTATTGATAACGTATTTAACGGCGATTACTTTTATAGTAGCAGCTACGTCAGGTCAAAAATTTGTATTGTTAGTTCCAAAATTGTCCATAGGTCCCATGTATACGCCTCTCCAAAATCGGTTTAAGATGGAAAAAACTAATTTAGATGTTGATATTAGATAATATTCGGCACAAAGAACGCTTATATGAATCTTAACCTCACAGCACAATTTCGTTTTGCCGGTCCATCATGGGTCCCAAAAAGGGTACACTCTCGAAAATTTGTTTTTATATACTGGAATGTAGGATATTTAATGAATGGGCTTGACTGACTATACTTTCTTGCTTGTTTAACTATTGTAAAATATTGAAACATTATAACAATATGGTTGGGTAGCATACCATTTGAATCCCGCCTTTTGAATATAATAATTATCAACGCAATCAAATTATTTCACCTCGAAATTAAATTTTCTGTATTGGAAAATGTAACACTTGAGTATGTATTGTGGAATTTGGCTAGAAATGTTATTATTTTCACCTGTAAAATTATATAATATTTTAAATTTTATAAACCCTAACCTTAGGGTTAATGTGGTTTAATTCTTAACAATATGTTACCTTAATCCCCAACCAATTAATTACACTACACGTACACTTCTTATGTTTCTAGTTTAAGTGCTTGTGGGATTTTAATCTTTCATAATCGCTCATATTGAAATAGTAAATACTGCTTATTTTTATGTCTAACAAAACGTCCTTTAACTGGGAAATAGTATTAAATAGTTTATTGAAATGTAGTTATGTTAAAAGTAAAGTTGTGTTTGTGTTATAGAATTGCCAAAACAACTCATTCGTTAATAATCAACTTGAATTGATTTGTAAAGAAACATATTGATACAGAATAAATGAAACCAATTTATAAAACTTGGAAACAATTTTCGTCAAACTTTTATTTTATAAAAGGTTTGACTTATGATTTCCGTTTTTTGTTTTCACTTTAATTTATCCCCCTAAAAACAGTTGATGACCAAAGTTTTATATGAAACAATAATAAGGTAATTATTTAAAAGTTTTAGGGGAAGTTTTTATAGACAAGGGTAGAATTTGTTTTTTTTTTTTGTTTTGAAAAGCCAATTACAATTTTCTTTGCTAAATGTAGCAATTTATTAAGAATTCTTTGCTGTTCTATTTATTGGTCCCACTAACTGGGGCCTACGTTATACTTACGTAACTTTCATGTTTTGTATCTGAATTATTGAAAGCTACATAGTAATTTATGATTCTTGGAATTTATTCATTAAATTATTTACTAAGAATTACAAATAAAATAACCCGGGTAATAATAATTTATAATATTAATCACAGACATAAATTAGATACATACCCTACAAGAAATTTATCACGTTAGCGTTAAGAAAAAATTAAGATTCATTCATGTAGGGTTTTTAAATGATATACCCTCAGAAGTGAAGCAGACCAGAGTCTCTTGCGGAAATTTAACTCGCAACTTTTGCACCATTAGACTAGCGCATTACTTACTATCCTAATGGGGAACGCAATACTTGAAATTATTAGCCGTTTTTTACTTAAGTCATATACAGAAAAATTAATGTATCTGGTAGTGAAATAAGTGTTTGAAATCATTTAAAATACTTACAAATAAATTTGTTTCTTTATGACAGGAATCTTCGCTTATCTGAACTACTTGACCCCAAAATCTCGATCTGAAGTTTTAGAACTATTGGTCAATGGCTTGAAACGTTTGGAATATCGTGGTTATGATTCTACTGGTGTAGCTATTGATGCTTATAATGGCAAGGATACTGTCATGGTCAAAAGTGTGGGCAAAGTTAAGGTTCTAGAAGATGCGATTGCCAAAAGTAAGTTGAAAAGGTTTTTTCAAAGAAATATTGTTATAAAATTAAATTTATTCTTAATTATTACTTTCAGATTTTAGTGGTAAAGAATATGACGAACCCATTAGTACACACGTCGGTATTTCTCACACACGTTGGGCCACTCATGGTGTACCCTGCGAAAGAAATTCACATCCCCAGCGCTCTGATAATGACAACAGTTTTGTAGTAGTACACAATGGTATTATTACCAATTACAAAGATGTTAAGACCTTTTTGGAAAAGAAGGGTTACGAATTTGAATCTGAGACTGATACTGAAGTTATTGCCAAATTGGTACATCACTTGTGGAAGAAACATCCTGGTGATTCCTTCAGAGAATTAGTCGAACAGGCAATTCAGCAATTGGTCAGTGAAAAAATGTACACAGAGAAAAAAAATATGTTTCGATATTATTGTATTATGTTGAAAAAAGTAATGTTCAATCATAAAATTAACAAAACGATAATCACCTTTTATATAAGAGTCATTGTCGTAGTCCAAAACAAGTCGTTTTTAAAAATTGGTATTATTATTGTCGTTAACGAAATTAATAATAACAACTTTTTATGTATTTTACCTTGTCGTTGTCATGAAATTCAAATGATAACGACAAACATTTCAAGCGACTACGATTTTGACTGCGACAACGGCTTCCGCAATAAGGCTGAATATGATTAAATTAGCCCTTAACTATGTTTAAAATACATTTCTCAATAATACTTTGGTTGATTGTATTCCTATAGCAACACAATATGTCTGATGTCATTATGTTGCAATTGCGCCAACCCTGTAAAGTTTTATCGCAAATGTGATTATGGCAATATTTACACAATTTTTGGCTTGTTTAATCATAAATATGATTGTAAAGGTTTTCAGTTAAAAATATCGAAAAATATTTTTTAGCTTGAGTGAACAGTAAATGACTTTTTTATTTTTTACACTTTGGTACACAAAAAAAGCAGGGGTTCTTAAATAGTAAATCTGTTTAATTGGATTCCTTCCACACATGTCGGAAATACATACCAATAATTTTTTAGCATCACTTTGTTTAATTTGTTTTTTTTTTTTTTGGTGAAATCTTCGTAGTAAAATTTTAATTATTTCATAATTCCTTTTTTTATTTAAAAGATGAGATTTTGGTCTAAATAACGTAAAAAATGGTTTGAAAATCGATATAGTCGGTTAAATAAAAACACGCACTTTTTCAGCAGTTGTTTATATTCGCTAAGTTTCAATTCAATCGTTAATCGTTTAATGAAAAATAAGAACATAGAAATCGGTTAGAAACTAAATGAGTTATTATAGGTTTTGTGATGCCATCAATGTTTATAACCGATACCGTAATTAATACTGATAACGCTCAAATACTGTTTAAATATAAATAACAAATAATTTTTGCCAACAAACATATTTTCCATTAGCATTTATAGTTTTAAGAAGCTATTAAATATTAGCCCATTCACAATCTTTCTCTTCAGAGAATAAAATGTGTTATCTTTGTCGTTTAGACCCAGTTTACTATACATATTTTACCATTATTGTTTGGTTTTCTTAGTTAAATAAAAGTTTTTGCACCGGTAAACCGATGTAATTCACAAAAACCGATACCGAAATAACAAATACTTTAGTAACAATACCGAAAATTTATTTAGGTTGGCAACCTTGGAAACTATTTATACGTTGTTGTGCTACATTTTTAAATTGGCTTGTGTTTTTTTTTTTTGGTTTTTATATACATTTCATTCAAACTTTTGCATGTGTATTGGTGTAATTTACATTTCCTGTTATCACAAAATTAAGAAAAACTGATTCATTTCTCAATCGATTAACGTAAGTACTGTTGGACTTTCAACACAGCCTAGTTTATAAATAAAAAAACATGATTTTCAAGTCTGCAGCTTAAAAATTAAAGTTTTTTTTTAAGAAAACAAAGTGGTCGAAAAAATTTTTTTGTAGATTCGTAATCTGTGGAGTCCGAAAAAGCCGAATTGCTATAAATGTATGTGAAGTTCTGACTGATTTTTTGCTTAACTTTTGTGTCACCGTTTTATTTTATTTCTTTTAACAGGAAGGTGCATTTGCTATTGCCATTAAATCTAAACACTTCCCCGGCGAATGTGTTACTTCAAGACGTGGTTCTCCTTTGTTGGTTGGTATTAAGACCAAAACTCGCTTGGCCACTGATCACATTCCCATTTTGTATGGCAAAGGTAAACGAAAATTTTAAATTATCAATTTAATTTTAAAGTCTGTGTATTTTGTCTGCTGCCAAATATTTGTTTAAATACTTTTGCATTAGATTTTTTTTTATTTTTTTGTTTATAATTTTTGGTATATTGTTCGTTTCGTGTTTCATTGTTGTATTGACTTTCTTATTTTCTTTTCTTCTTTTAATTTATATGTGTTTGTGTGCGTGTTGTGCCTTTGTATCTTCTTTATTCCTTTTATAAAATACGCACCAAATCATCGGTGTTAAATTTTCCTGAAAATTGATTGTCTATTTAACATTCACTTCTTACTTATCATCTTCTGACTTTGTTTCATATGTTTATGTGTGTGTGTATATGTGTGATTTGTTTAACGGGAATCTTACTAAATCGGGATCTCACAAAATGTCTTGAAACCTCTTCCTGTATGTTCAACTACCACTACTATTCCAACTCTAAAAAAATAAATGCTACTACTACTTCTACTACTACATTTGTCATCACTACCACCACCTCAACCTCTACTTCTTACTACACAATACTATTACTTATTTTGCCATCCTTCCGTACTCTTACTTTTGTCCTGTATTCTACTCTACTCCATACCTTTTTCGACGATGTTTTAAAGATGATAAGAAACAACAGACTGAACAAGGTAGTTTTCTTATTACTTCTCAGTTTTTTTATTTATTTTTTATTTATATATTTTACCTTTTTTAAACTGGTGAAGGATTTTTTTGAATAAATTTTGAAAAAGCTTATGACAATGGTGAAAATGCCTTTTATTCCTTTAATACATACGAGTATATTTTTTATATTAAAGAATGTAAATAACATAAAATGGTGAAGGTTTTTTTCTAAAAATATAATAAATATACACCCAATATGAATTATTGAATACTTAAGTTTTGTACAATAGGGTGGAACTTTGAATACAAAATTTTAACTTTCATTTAAGTTTTACAACCTAAAAAAACCGACTTTACTAGACAGATAAAGCAATTTTTAGGATTGTTTTAAAAAAATGTTTGAACCCATCACTTTATTTCACTAAAATACACAGAATAATATTTGATTGAGTATTTTTTAAGGGACTGTTTAAACATATAAAGCATGTTTGTATAATAATCAAATATTTTTCACATTCAAACAAAAATCTTCTTGTTGTCAAACTGCTTGCGTAGTTTATTTGGCCCTTAATCTTTAACACTGCTTCTTAGAAAACATATTTTTTTTTATAGCTTAGTTAACGTTTCATAAATTTTAAGCAAATTCTAATATGAAATTTAAGTATTTGTTTATGCATAGTTTCTTCTAATTGTGAAAACTTTACTCAGTCAAACACTATTAAAATCCCGTATTCCAAGCTGCACGCGAAGGACTGATAAATTGCTGATATTAAAAGATCAAACAAATTTGTGATATTTTGATGCGTAAAAGTGTCCATTTTTATAGGTTTAAGTTTCTTTAGGCCGTATTGGTTAATGTTCAACGTTGTTTAAATAAGACTACACGCAGAGAAAAAACATGTTTAAATATGGTTACCTCGAACAAAAGAATTTTTAAAGAAAATTTTAAAAATAAAATGTTTGAATTTATTCCTCCATCAAGAATCCACAATCATATTATGGTTGCCTCTAAACATGTTATGGTTATATATGCAACATGCTATGGTTGAAAACCAACCATGCTATTATAAATGTTAAACATATTTAAGTTATTTTTAACCAAAACTTGTTCGGAGGCAACCATAATATGGTTGTGGCTTCTTGATGTAAGACTAATTTAACCATAATATGGTTGTCGGTGGCAATACTAAAAATAGTTTTGTTGGAGGTGACCATACTTAAACATGTTTTTTCTCAGAGTGTAGGTATTGTTTAAATAACAAGTACAATTAAGTTGGTTTTTACAAACTAATGTGCCGACAAAAATTTTTTGGTTGGGACGAAGAAGAGTTACTTGAAAACACTCAAAATGCCTTACGTTAATTTCTTCTTAACTTACTTAAACGGAAAAGTTGACTAAGGATTTGATACAAAATTTAACATGGCTAATGCAGAAAACCTATTTAACTAATTTAATACCAAATTTCAGTTCTTGTAAAAAACTTAAATTTATTTAAGAACTCAACGGAATTTTTACAGCCGTATTCATAAAAAAATCTTAATTCAGGTTTCAAATTCAAATTAGTCTTAAGCCTAAAAGAGCGTTTTTATTAGTTAAAGAAATTTTTGTTAGAATGTAAATAAATTTATTAAATACATTTTGAATAAAAAATGATTGTATAAAAGAAGTTATGGACACAAATTTTATTAATAAAATTTTGTTAAAATTATTCTACCAAAAGTTTGTCAACGCCTGTTTTAGCTTTTTTAAAGCCTTCAAAACTGGGTTCATGGATAAGGCTTCACTAATGATATCTCTAAGACTTAGAGTATTCCATAAAAAGAATAGAACAATATTAAAAACTTCAAAGCTAAATTAAACTTTCAATGATTTGTTTGACAAAATGCACTGAAGCTGAGACTTTTTGATTTGTATTAAGATTTTAAAATACTGTTATTGATCTTGTTAGCGTCTGGCTGGTGTGAACCGGGTGTTAATGTTTCCCGGTGGTTCTGTCGTGTGCGGCGGCACCACATGCGGTGGTGGCATCTGGCAACACCTCATGTGGTGTCGTCTGACGTTTTGAATTCGCCTTGTTTTTTTACATTTTGTTACTCTTAATAAAACCTTCACATCAGCCAGACGCCGGCAAAGAAAAATTGTAAAACTGAAAGAAATTGTGAAAAATTTAAAAATTAAAAGTGAAGGGAAACTAAAGCTAATAAATAAAGAAAAATAAATAAAGTGAGTGCTCAAAAGAAAAGGTTTTTTCTTTAATTTAAAAATAAAAAGAGCAACAAGTGTGCAGTGCCAGTGAGCCACGAAAATAAGGGTGGTTTAAGAATAAAAGGCAGCCAGCGTGTATGTGCCGGCAACTAACCTGCCCCAACCAAACGATCCTTGAGACAGTCCCCACGACGCGTCTATCCACTAGAACCAGCGATTCCACCAGGTAACAACCATCACACAAACATTTTGGTCCTTCGCCCGTAAGGAATATTAAAAGGTACGTTCTGTGAAATTTAAATTTGCATACAGTATATTGTGTCGCGCCATATTTGTGTCTCGGGAAAAGTGAGGTTAGATTGCGCCAATTTGAAGCCGCGCAATTTTGGAGAGCCATCTTTTTTTACTCGCTAGTTTACCCGTTACTCGTTGAATTTGTATTTCAATTCCCTTTTGCCTTAATTTGTTGTTATACATAAATAAAAAAGGAAAGCCCAACAAAAAAAAAAAAAAATTTTTGCCCGAATTTGTTTTATTTTATAACTAAAAGGAAAAGTGTTGCCAGCGCGTAAATTTTTTTCTCAAATAAATTTTGCTGGGAATTTTTATTTTATTCTAAAGACAACTCACATATTTTGTTGATCGGTAGAACAAGTGGAAAAGAAAATTATGTCGACTTTTGAAAAATTTATTCGTGCAGCTGATGAGCTTACTAATTTCGAGGCAACGTTAAAAAAGGAAGACTTTTCCATATATACAAATGAGGCGATAGAGTTTGAAAGAAGTGACTTGGAAGAGATTTGGGGGAGATACAAAAAAGTGTTTGAAGAGTGTTCCGCAGCCACGATAGAAATTAAAAAAGAGTTAGTGGCAGTGCAGACAAAACATCCACAGGTTCGAAAAACCTACGTGCGATGCATAAATATTCTTGCAAATGCAAAACAGAAATTAGAAGATGAGGAAAAACAAAAAAGCAAGGGAGCAGTGGCTCCCAACCTTTGTTCAATATCTGTACCCCCTTGTGATACTGGCGTTTTTCATGGAGATTACGTATCGTGGCCCACCTTTAGGGACATGTTTACGGCAATCTACATAAATAATTCTAGACTTAGCCCTGTAGAAAAGTTGTTTTATTTATTTCAAAAAACAGATAGTGAGGCCCGGGATATAAACAGAAATATTGCCCTTACAGCAGAAAATTTTGAAATTGCGTGGGGTAATTTAAAATCCCAATATGAGAATAAACGGGTGTTAATAAATAGTCAGCTAAAAACTTTATTTAATTTGACTCCATGTCAACGAGAAACGGCTGCAGAAATAAAAAGGCTCCAAAGGGAAATTAATAATTGTATTTCGGTGCTAAAATTATATAATGTAGATATTGCCTCATGGGACCCAATTTTTGTTTTTCAATGTTCGTCTCGGCTCTCAGAAAATACTTTGCATCTGTGGGAACAATCGGTAAAAAATAAAACAGAGGTTCCCAAATGGGAAGAATTAAATAATTTTTTGACCGATAGATTTCATGCCCTTGAGAGTGTTTCTGACATTATAGTAGCGAACAATGTAGCTGCCAGTGGTTCCCAAGCAGGCCCTTCAAATAATAACAATATTTCTACGAAAGTTAAGCAGTTTAAGGCTCATCACACAAAAGTTGACTCGAGCTCATGTAAATTGTGTAAGGAGAGGCATAAGATTAGTGTTTGTAATAAATTTTTGAGCATGGATTATAAGAATCGTGTTTCAACATTGAAAAGATTTCGTTTTTGTTTTAATTGTCTTACTTTGGGGCATATGTATGGGGATTGCACTAGTCCTAATAGCTGTTCTAGGTGCAATAGAAAACACCATACACTTATACATAAAGAGATAGTAAGAAATAGCAACAATAATAATCAACACCAGTCAAACACTAATTCTCAAGCTCAGAGTCAAAATAGTCAAAATCAAATACAGTCCACTAATGTTGCCGGCCCTTCTGGTGTAGTTCAATCGCATCATACCTCTGTTGCAAAAAAGGTTATGTTAGCCACAGCCTGGGTTAACATTATAAGTTTTGGTTCCTGTTACAAGGTTCGTGCCCTGATAGATCCATGTTCGGATGAAAGTTTTGTTTCAGAAAAGATACAAAGATTGTTAAAGTTGCCAACTAATCCAGTTTCTGCAGAAGTCTCAGGTTTAGGCGGAGATATAATTAGCACATCTTCTAAAATGGCAGTTTTTACTATTGTTTCTCTTTTCGATCAGAACATGTCTCTTAATATACAGGCCCTAGTTGTCCCTCGTGTAACTGGTAGTATTCCAACACATACTTTTTTGCCACAAAAAGAGATTGAGCTTCCCAAGTTATGTTTTGCTGATGCGAAATTTTATGAAAGTAGTGAGATAGATCTGTTGTTAGGAGGTGATTTGTATCCTTCTATTCTTCGTGGCGGAGTAAGGCATGGTGTTTTTGAATCATTAGTGGCTCAAGAAACCATTTTTGGTTGGATAGTTACAGGTCCAACGCCTGCTAGAGTTTCCCCTCGAATTGTTAGTGTGTCTCATATGACAAAAGTAGCCATTGATGACCAATTGTCGAAGTTTTGGGAGTTAGAAGAAGTTTCTCATAGGCGTGTTTTATCAGAGGAGGATAAAAAATGTGAGGAGATCTACAATTCTACTACCACTAGAAACCCTGAAGGGAGATATACTGTGAGTCTGCCCTTCAAAGATAGTTTGCTGTCGCTTGGTCCCAATAGGCAAATAGCTGTTTGTCAATTTTTGAGAAACGAAAAATCTTTGATGCGCAATGCTGAGCGTAAGGCCCAGTACGATGAGGTCCTAAAAGAATATATAGCTCTAGGGCACATGGAAAAAGCAGAAAATGCTAGAAGTGACCCGGGTTATTATTTACCCCATCATGGCGTTTTTAAGCCTGAGAGTACAACTACTAAATTGCGAGTAGTATTCAATGCCTCGAGTCCCTCTGCAAATGGCAGAAGTTTAAATGATTTGTTGTACACTGGCCCTATTTTACAAGCTGAAATAGTTAATCTAATTCTGAGATGGCGATTTTTTCAGTTTGTCTTTAATGCGGACATTTCAAAAATGTACCGGCAGATTTTTGTAAATCCCACACATAGGCCCTTTCAAAAAATAGTTTTTCGTAGCAGTGATAGCGAGGAAATTGCTGATTACCAACTGAAAACGGTGACTTTTGGCGTAAATTGTGCCCCATATTTGGCCCTTAGAACCATTCTACAGTTGGCAAAAGATGAAGAGCGACGTTTTCCGTTAGGCGCTAGAATATTGCGAGAAAATATGTACGTAGACGATGCCCTAGTTGGTGCTCATTCAATCGCTGATGCTTTGGTGGCGCGGGAAGAATTAATTAGCATTCTAGATAGTGGAGGATTTGAGCTTAGAAAATGGACCTCAAATTCTGAAGAAATTTTGAAAAATTTGCCCCATGATCATCTGCTTAATTCGTCATTTATGTCGCTCGATGAAAAAAGCACTACGAAAACGTTAGGGATTCGCTGGAATGCGGCTGAAGATGTGTTTTTCTTTGTGTGTGAAAAGATAACACTTAAAAACTCGTATACCAAAAGAGAGGTTCTTTCTACCATTGCTCGGCTATACGATCCTGCGGGTTGGTTGGCTCCAGTGGTAGTTGCAGCAAAAATTATAATGCAGCAAATGTGGCTTGATAAGATCGAGTGGGACGAGGCTATCAAACCAGTAGCTCTGCAAAAATGGCAGAATTTTGCGGCAAATTATGCGGATATTGAAAAAATTAGGCTTCCACGTTGGGTTCAGTATTCGCCTGGCTGTACTATTCAATTTCACGGGTTCTGTGACTCGTCTGAGTTGGCATATGCAGCTACAATATATATAAGGGTACAGTTCGAAAATAAAGTTTTGTCAAGTTTGCTCACGTGTAAAACGAAAGTGGCCCCAATAAAAAAGCCATCTTTGCCTCGTTTGGAGTTATGTGGAGCAGTTCTTTTGGCAAATTTAGTCGACAGTGTGGTACCTACTTTTAACGTGAACAAGTCCCCCCTTTATTTGTGGTCCGATTCTACAATTGTCTTGGCGTGGCTTAGAAAACCTCCTTGTAGCTGGAAAACGTTTGTGGCAAATAGGGTGGCTACAATATTAGAAAAGGTGGGGAATAAAAATTGGTGTCACGTAGCGTCAGGTGATAATCCTGCCGATCTAGCAACACGGGGGCTGATCCCTGCGGATTTAAAAGATAATAGGCTCTGGTGGCACGGACCTGCGTGGCTCAACTTAGAGCAGTCTTCGTGGCCCGTAGGAGCAACCGAGTTCGAAACGGCAGAAGAGTCGAAAGGAGCCCAAGTTTTTGTTGCTAGATCGACTGATCAAGAAGACATTTTAGACAGGTTTTCAAGTTTAGCTAGAGCATATCACGTAATCGCCTACATGTTTCGATTTGTTGCCCTGACAAGTAAGAAAAGACGCGAAAAGGTCGAGTATGGTTCATTGAAGATTTCGGCTAATGAGTTGAGGTTCGTAAGAAATCGTTTATTTTATCTCTCTCAACAAATTCACTTCTCAGGGGAATTTAGCTGTCTTAAAGCAAGTAAGAAAATTGATTCACGGAGCCCCCTGTTAACACTTACCCCCTTTGTTGATAAAGACAACATTATGCGGTCTAACAGTCGTCTTAGCTCTAGTACTTGTCTGTCCTACAACGAAAAGCACCCTATTATCTTGGCGTATGGCAGTAGATTGGCTCGCCTGTATGTTGAGTTCGTTCACACTTTAGTCCTGCACGGAGGCCCTCGGCTAGTCTTGAATGTGGTCCGGCAGGAGTGCTGGATCATTCGAGCAAAAAATCTGATAAAAACAGTTTGTCGTAGCTGCAAAGTCTGTGTTCTCTATCGAAAAAAGCTGCAAAATCAAATAATGGCTGCTTTGCCCCAAGAAAGAACCACCCTTTGCCGCCCTTTTACGAATTCTGGCGTTGATTTTGCTGGCCCATTCGAAATAAAAAGTTTCACTGGCAGGTATTGTAGAATCTCCAAAGGCTATGTGTGTCTCTTTGTCTGTTTCGCTACGAAGGCGATTCACCTTGAAGCGGTTAGCGACTTATCTACCCCTGCCTTTCTAGCAGCCTTGGCCCGCTTCGTTGCCCGTCGTGGTTGCCCAAGCTGCATGTATTCCGACAACGGCAGAAACTTCGTTGGCGCCGCTCGAGAAATCGACGCAGACTTCGCCAAGCACGTTAAAGAGCTTCGTGACACGGCCGTAGAGAATTATGGTCACCAGCGCTTGTCGTGGCACTTTATCCCTGCTGCAGCACCTCACATGGGAGGATTATGGGAAGCAGGGGTAAAAAGCGCAAAAATGCACCTTAAAAAGTCAGCCGGTCAGCTTAAATTTACGTTCGAGGAATTCTCAACCGTGTTGGCAAAAATAGAGGCGTGTCTCAATTCACGTCCTCTTGGCCCTATATCAGAAAACGCTGAAGATTTGTCTGCCCTTACCCCAGGCCACTTTCTGATAGGCACAGCTATGCTTACCCCTGCGGAGCCCGAAGAGCTGTCTTCGCCCCTTAGCATGGTAAATCGGTGGCGTAAAGTTAAGGCCCTACAGCAAGAGTTCTGTCGCCGATGGAAGCAGGAGTACCTAAAAGAGCTGAATAAACGCAACAAGTGGCAACACCCTCAGCTAGACTTAAAAGAAGGCGACCTCGTGGCTCTAAAAAGTGAACCAGGCTGCCCAACTGAGTGGCGGCTGGGTCGTATCGTCCGAGTTTATCGCGGCATTGACGCCAAGGTGCGAGTAGCCGATTTGAAAACCCAAAACGGCGTAATCACTCGACCGATTCACAAACTAGTGGCACTACCCTAATATGCACACTTATACATTTATTTTCCGTTTCCCAAATTTATAACTTACACTCACTTTCAGAACCTCATGGCCGCCTTCAACACAAACTTCTGTTGCCCCATATGCAACCGGTTCCACGCGGTGAGACAATGCAGCCGCTTCATCACTCTCCCGGTGGAACAAAAGCTTCGTGTCGTGGCCCAGCACTCATTGTGCTACAATTGCTTGGCACAATCACATACCTTAGCCAATTGTAAAAGCATCGACCGATGCCGACGCTGCCGCAAAGACCATAACAGCTGGTTGCATCCGTTGCCCGAGGGACGTGTGTGGGTGCAAATGACGGCCAACGTGCGCGTGATGACGCTGCCGAGCCGGAAGGAATTCTGGGCCCGGGCGCTTATTGACCCAACCACGGCGCGGTCATCAGTAACCTCCCAAGCAGCTAGGAAAATGGGCTGTACAGTGAGGCGCGGTCGTACCACGCTGATGCTTTTCGAGCGGAAGGAAGAGGGCCGAAGGCTGGAGGTAGAGCTCGTGCTGGAGGATCCGATAGACGGCAAAAGTCCAGCAGCCGACGTCGAGGAAGAGTATTTGGCGATCGGTGACACCTCCTCAGCAAACCGGCACTGGCACCGCAGCTTAAGGTACCACATCGTTCTGGGAGCAGACGTCGCGCGTAGAGTCCTTCTGGGGCCAGCCAAAGGAAAGCCGGGGACGATTTATGTGCAGGACACGGTCTTCGGTTTTGCCTATTTCGGGGAAGGGGTGAAGGTCACTCCCTGAAGACAAAGATGAGGAGATCTTAGTTGCCCTTACAGGCGAATTATTTAATTTGTTATTTCTTTTTTATATATATTGGTTTATTTTGAATTTTGTAAAACGATTTTGATTTCTGAATTCTTTTATTTTTTTTGTTAAGTTTTATCTCTAATTCCTGAATTTCATTTTTTTATTTAATTTTTATTTAACTTTAACTTTTTTGAATTTTTTTTAATAATCTTTTGTAAACTTGTACATATTTTATTTAATACATCCTTAGATTTTTCATGGTTCACTCTTTTTTTCTTTCGTTTTTGTTTTTTTTGTTTATTTCATGGCTATGTTGCACCACCGTAGCAAGGCGGGGTGTATGTTAGCGTCTGGCTGGTGTGAACCGGGTGTTAATGTTTCCCGGTGGTTCTGTCGTGTGCGGCGGCACCACATGCGGTGGTGGCATCTGGCAACACCTCATGTGGTGTCGTCTGACGTTTTGAATTCGCCTTGTTTTTTTACATTTTGTTACTCTTAATAAAACCTTCACATCAGCCAGACGCCGGCAAAGAAAAATTGTAAAACTGAAAGAAATTGTGAAAAATTTAAAAATTAAAAGTGAAGGGAAACTAAAGCTAATAAATAAAGAAAAATAAATAAAGTGAGTGCTCAAAAGAAAAGGTTTTTTCTTTAATTTAAAAATAAAAAGAGCAACAAGTGTGCAGTGCCAGTGAGCCACGAAAATAAGGGTGGTTTAAGAATAAAAGGCAGCCAGCGTGTATGTGCCGGCAACTAACCTGCCCCAACCAAACGATCCTTGAGACAGTCCCCACGACGCGTCTATCCACTAGAACCAGCGATTCCACCAGGTAACAACCATCACACAAACAGATCTCATTAAGTTAGTGAAAGCTTTATGATTTAAATTTGTATTCAAATAAGTACCCCCCTACTATTACAAGATTATTGAGAATTTAAGTTACTAAAGTGTTGTATTACAACAAAAAGGACGAATAATAAATAAAGTAAGAAGAAACATATAAACATATGTTTGTGCTGCAGGTGCAGGATTTAAATGGCTATAAAAATGTAGAAAAATTTATAAAAAAAATGATTTGTAAAATTTTTTGCTATTTTATTATAAAAATAGTTTATACGGTTTTTTACATAACATATACAATTTTGTATAAATATTTTTTAATTATTATTAAAATAATTACATTTATAGTAAATTAACTTTTTTTATCATTTATTTTAAATATTTTATACAAATATACGTTTTTTTTATCTCTACTCGTATATTTTGCCTGCTATTTTAAAATATTTTTATTAATTTTTAAAGCAAATTCACTTTAAAGAATGCATATTTACATACATTTGAAAATACTTTTAATTAAATTTCCTCTTTTTTTCCTTTTAAAACTCTTTTATTACTCACATTGCAAATAAAACTACATACAAAATATATAATTGAATTAAAAAAAAAAACAATAAAAAAATCGCTGTTATAAAAACGCATAAAAATCGATTAAATCCACTAAAGAAACCGAGCCAGGCAAACCACAAGGTAAACAAATAAAAATATCAGTAAATTCATTATTGTTTGTTGGTTTTTCTATTTCAATATTTCAATTTCTAAGAAAACAAAATTCACAAATCAAAATTGGTTTTGGTGTGCAATTTTTTTCTTCTTCAAACATGATATTTTTCCGATCTAAAACTTTTAGAGTGCTCGTAGTTAGACACATTCTCATATATATTTGCAACGTCCGCAATTAGAAATGTAATATTTGCTAAAAGCATACAGAGATTAAAAAGATTGCATACTTTTAAATGATGATTCGAAACTTCACCATTTCCTTTATCGTTTTTATTTTGATTTTCATATAAAACATAAAATTAAACACCCGACACTTAAAAACAACTAAGGCCCAGGCCCACGATGTCGACAAGAACATATCTTTCGTATATTTGTATTGAAAACAAAAAGAAATTTTAGTTTTTTATTATTGTTTTTAATATAAATATGCGAAAGAAATGCTTTTGTCGACATCGTGGGCCTGGCAGTAAATTTACCCTCCGCTTTATAATTAAAATCTTTCAAATCTCTGTGTACACTCTCATGTTTCATTAAAATATTTAAAATGTATGGTCTACACAGCATAAGTGTATTGTTTTTTTTTATATGTATTACCGAAAAGCTTTTTTTGTTTTGTAAGATATTCTAAACTCTCAAAATTTTCACATACTGTGAACTGCCTTTATAATAAATTATTAATTATCTTTAATTACACACTCTACTCATTATCAAAACTTGGTCTTGTATATTATTTTCAAACAATAAAACAATTTTATTGCTGCATGTATAATAGTTTAGTTTACCTCCATATTTTTGGTTTTGCTACAAAAGAAAAAATAACAAGAAAAACAAACAATCATAATAAAATATTAGTATGTAAGAATAAATTGGCATTTTATTACACATTAAGGGCCTGTTCGTCGATTTCGAACGAAAACTTCGTTCGCTTAAATAACATTAAAAACAAAAACAATATTTTTTCGTTTAAATGTAAGTTAAGCGAACGAAGTCTTCATTCGATATCAACGAACAGGCCATGACTAAAATTATACAAGCAAATAAACCATGTTGTTTTACAACCAGAAAAAACCTTTTTAATATGGTCACCTCCAACAAAACTGTTTGAACGAAACATTTTAAACATATTATGGCTAACTTAACCATATTTTGGTTACCGGCTACCATGGTATGGTTGCCTCCGAACACGTTATGGCAAAAAACAAATATATGTGTAAAACTTATAACAACATGGTGGAAGAACAACAATAGAATGTTGTTCTTAGAAGAGAGGAAAATATTATCATTAATTTAAAACTACGCAATTATTTGAATTCAAAATACTTTTGTCATATATAACCATACCACTTTAAGAGGCAACATGCATACGGCTCTGAGTTCTTGATGAAGTTGTGACTTCTTGATATATTTTTTTTTAATTCCTTAAGATAATCCCGCAAAGCTCTACGCTTATCTGAAAGAAACCAAAGTCTTTGGCGGGAATCGATCCCGCAACCCCGGCGCTGATAAACTCGCTCGCTACTAGCGACATAGCCTACCTAAAAAATAGTCTGATCTACTAACAAGATTTTGTTTTTCGTGTTTAATTCCCAATTTTATTCTTGATATTTATTCACCCAAAGATTTTAGAAAAACTAAAGATATTAAACAAACAAAACTGTTAAGCGATTAAGAATTATAAGCAACTGTTTAAATTGTTACAATATCAGATCTTAAACAAAAATAACAACAATAAACAGTGAGTTTATCTTTTCTTACAGTCTCCACTACAATAATTGTTGTTGTCAGCATCGTTTTAAAACTGCAGCCAATGTAGAAAAACTGCAATTTTTTCACTTCTTCATTTGTCATTGGCCAAAAAAGTTGCTTTTATTTCTGATTCATTACAACAGTAAACAGTAGCTGTCAAACCAACTCTAAAAGCGCAACGTTGTACACAAATTTTTGTTTTTTGTTCGACAGTTTTTGGTTTCGACTGCAGTTTTTTAAACACTGGTTGTAAGTAGGTTAAGAAAAAACAAAAACAAGCAAGTTGTTGGCAGCTTAGTTTTTTCAAGCCGTGCATTTGCCAGTTTATTATCAAAGTAATTTTTCTTGTCTACTATCAAAGGTAGGAAATACATAATTTTTCACTAAAAAGGTTTTTGTTTATAGCGCTTAATTCCCAATTTTCTTTCTTGATAAATACACTGAAATTTCATTGTTGAAGAATAAGATAGTTTCTATGTTCATTTAATTGGTTGCTTATTTCAGATTATCAGGAAAACTTTTGCCAAAGGCTTTAGAAAAGCTACAGATATTATGCAAATCAAATTGCAGAGTGAATGAGAATTACAAACACTCAAGTCTTATTTGCAACGATACCAAAGCTTAGACAAAATAACAACAATTAGCACAGAGTGTACCTTAACTTAAATTCCATTCATATCTACGTTTATTTTTAAGCGCTAATATTGATAACGCTAACTTGACACAGTAAATTCCTTTAATAAAGCTTAATTAACTCTTCTTGCTATTTATAACATAATTTCGCGTTGTCATAATTAAATATACTTTTTGTCCTGTACACCCTTTTAATAATTAATTAGTCAACAAATTAGTTTTAAGTCTTAAAAACGTAAAACACAAAAAATAATTTAACAAATTAAGCATGTGTTAAATTTGAAAAGTGAATATAATTTAAAGAAAAATTTCATTAAAATTACTGCATAAATATTCCACAAATACAAACGTACTTTTTAAATAATGCATAAATTGTTTATCCTACATAAATACATAAACATATGTACATAAATTATTTGGTGAAAAATTTTATAAATATTAAATAGTAATATTACAATACACAAGCATAAATGCTCATAAATTATGCTTTTCATTATGCGAAAGTTAGGATTTTCCCTAAGGATTAATATTAACATAACGCATATAATCGATATTGCCTATCGTTAGGTTCTTAACAAAATTAGTTTTTGATTAATATTTTTCTAGATAATTTTAAGTTGCCGAAGTTACTTTCTAAAAATTAATCACAAGCACTCTTCCATAACCACTGTTAAACAATTTTTACAAGTCATCGGAATAAGCTTTGCAGTACCCATGTTCTGCATCTTTAGTGAGAACTTCTCGCATCGAAAAGATACGAAACAAAATATTCCATCGTTTCTCGAAAAGTGAGAAAAAAGTGTGTCTGTAACTCATGTCGAAAACTATCAAAAGAGAATTCGTAGTTACGTTTAAAATGTCATAATATTGCACTCGAAACCGATGTGACATTGCAGATGTTGAGAACGCCAGTCACACATATCGTTGACGGCTGTCAAAATTGAAAAATTTTGTAACGACGTCAGCTAAAACACAACCGTGGGCAATACTAAATAATGTAAAGTTCGGCGGCATGAAATAACTCCCCAATACGGAAATGAAAAAAAATATATGAGAGGCAACAGCAACGTTTTTTAGGGATTTATATACATTTTTTGAGGACTTATTTCATCTTTATATTGGGAATTTATTTCATATGAAATAAGTCCCAAAAAATCTGAAATGAAATAAGTCCCTAAAAATATTTTGGGAACTTATTTCATTTAAAAATTTATTTCAAGATCGTCAAAAAAGCAAATTGTTTTAATGAATAATGGAGTTTTAGGTCGGTTCGCAGAAAAAATGGTAATTTTTTCAAATTTGAGAAATGAATTCGCAACGAAGAATTTTTTAAAAGTATGAATTTTGCTATGCTATGTGAAAGCTGAGGAGCAATGGCCCAAAAACGGAGAAAAAGGGACAAGTTTGGCAAATTCATTAAAGTTGAAAGTGCATCTAATTTATTGCAGGAAGGAAAACTAACCGGTTCTGAATTCCTAGCAAGAAACGTGTTTGAGGGAAACGAAATTTGTATCAATATGAACCCAAAAGGAGACATTTTTTAAGAGTTTCGATGAATAATCGGAAGAAGAAATTTTTGTACTGCCAGTTTCCAATAGCGACAACCTGTGTGTTATATGCCAGGACAAAAGCCCAAACATTGTTCTTATTCCCTGCAAGCATTTCTAATGGTCAAACGGTTGATTGTTGCAAATAAATCTACATTTTGAATTGATTGGGTGTTTTGAATATTTTTTGGGGATTTCAGGAATTGGGCGTTTATTTAATTTTTATTTTGGGGAGTCATTTCATTTCGTTGGGGTTTCATTTCATTTTAAAATTAGGGGGTTATGTCAAATGAAATAAGACCCCAAAAATTAGGGAACTATTTCATAACTTTTTTGGGGACTTATTTCGTGGAGGGTTATTTATTTCATGGCGCCGTAAAGTTCGACTTGCAAGAAAAAAATTTTTTATATTAAAAAATGTTTAAGAATAAAATATTATTAGCCTTTGCCTGATTAACAGGTTTTTAGTGTGTAACATTTTTTTCGCCTCGTTTTTATTCGTGACAGTTCAAAGCAGAAATTTTCTCACAAAAATTTTACAGACACACAGTAATTTCCTTACGTGACAGCTATTACTTGCCAAAAATGTTACAGTCGCTGTTAAGTAAGAAAAACAGTTGTTTGTTGCAATTTATGGCATTTTTGTTTTATTTCTCACATTTTAATCCAAAAGTTTCTTGTCGGGAGAGTTACAGAACATGGGCACAGGTTTGAATTTAATGTGAAGATACGGCATGTATTACTGCGATGCAAACAAAAATTACTGTGTCCTAAGATTCTTTGCTAACCCCCCGTTACCACATGCAAGTACAAGTTCGAAGAACTCAATACTCTCACATTTTTTACTAACCTTCACACAATTTTTGTACTTTCAGCCAATCGGCTGTTTCCTTGATTTTTCGTATACACTACTTGCAAGTTATTACTTGCATTTGGAAATGTAGGGTAAAGCACGAAGACTTCGTTCGCTAAGCTAACATGTAAAACAACAACAATATTTTAGTATGTATTTGTTTTTAATGTAAGTTAAGCGATCAAGGCCTTCGTTTACAACTAGATAAACAGGCAGTTCATTTATAAATTTTATAAGGAATCTTTGATTTCCGGGGAAACCCTTGATGCAAAAACTTATGCTCATTATATGTACTGAAATGAATATACAGTAATATCACTACAATTTACAATGAACTTTGTTTTATTTGTTAAAACAATAAAATAAATAAATTATAAACCAATGAAAATTATTATAAATCGCCAAAAAAAATATTGATTTGCAAAAATCTACACACATTTCAATACAGTTTAAAATTAATGGGAATACATTTTGTACGCCAATATTATGTTCATGCCACTGATTTGTAAAAACAAAATGGTTTTTGTGTGAGAGCTAAAAATAATTGTTTTTAAAGACCAATTATAAAGTTAATAATTTTTTATTTTACAAAACTATTTTCATAAAATCTTATTAATTTTTAACAAGAAAAGCGGCTTATTAAAAATGCCGCTTTATGCATTTATTTTATTTTATGGCTATGTTTTTTAAAAAGCTTAATACTAATAAATAAAAAGTGCTATTTAATATGTTTGTACTTTTTATTTACAGTGAAAATGAACAATACTCAAAATATGTTTCCCATGAAATTATAATATAAATGAAAATAAAACAAAACTAAAAAAATCGTTTGAAACAATTAATTTAAACATATTGTTCAGCAATAGTGTATTAACTTAATATTTTTATTTTTTAATTTTTTTGAATAAATCGACACGATATAGTCATATCTAAACGCTTTTTAAATATCGTGGTATTTAGCCCACTTTTTGGTTATGAAATGGTTGGCTAAAAATTAATTTTCATAGGATTTTTATGCTAAACCAAAAAGTGTTTTTTACTGAAAATTTTTAAATTTCTTCGAGTTAATACAGTATTGATGAACAAGTGCATTATATTATTTTTTTATTTTTGAATTCATATTTTATTAAAATTGTATAAAAAGACATTTATTAATATTTTTGAAAAAACAAGCATACAAATAAATATACCCAGTCAGCATTTGATGAAACTCATTATCATAAATAAGTTTTTTTTTAATTCTCTGCGTGATTATGATTTTCATAACAGCCGTAACTAAATAAGAGCGGAAGGCGGTACGTTTCCTTCCGCTCAGCTTTTACGCTGATATGCCATACCTAAACAAGAGCGTCAACGTTGTGTCACAAACAGTAGTATTAACTTTCTTTTTTAATAGAACCCACATAATTTCTATATATACAAAGAAGAGAAAAAACCGCTAGATTGTCAAAAAATAGCTAAATTGCCATTATTTATTAACAATAGCTACTAAATTCACTATTAAATGCGCTGTCTATATCGGATTTTCCAATTGCAATGCGTTGATGCCGCGCTATTTAGGGATGCTTCATACAAATTGTATTGGCATGAGAATTCTTGACAGCTATAAAGCGCTTCCCGCTCTTGTTTAGGTACGGCTGTAAGTGAACTCATTTTCTGAAAAAAAAATATTTCCACGAAGAAAGTTTTACCGTACGTGGGATTTATTATCCGCTCTTCTAGTTAGTCTTGACTCGTGTTTCTGATTTAGAACGAGTACTTTTTGTTTCGTTTTCGGCTACATTTGTTGGTATTTTTCGAGAATTTGTTCAGTCCTATTTCTAAACATTTAATATGCCTATTTGAGTCGTATATGTAATCGTCAGTGTGCCTTTTAAGAATTATAATACCCTTCAATACTTACGTAAATGGTATACATATAATTGTCCTTACGTTTGTACTTTCTATCAACAATATTGATCTTAGCGGAGTTGATTTAATGATGTCCGTTTTTCCATCTGTCTGTGCGTTTTAGATAAGCTGGGGACTAAAATGTTATGAACTGGCAAATAGGATTTTGTTTTGTTGTTTTCTTATGAAGACAATAAAATGAATTAATTGGTTTTTTAATTTTATATTTTCTTTTTACCCACATACAACTACAATTCGAGTCTGAAAAAAGCCAACCAATTGTAGGGGAATGTAAGAAAAGATAAACTAACTGTTTGTTTTGGTGTTGGTGTTTTGTTTAAGCTTTGATATTGTTACAAATAAGACTTTGAGTGTTGTTAATTCTTATTCGCTTTAAAGTTTTATTTGTATAATATTTTTAGCTTTTCTAAAATCTTTGGAAACGGTTCCCTAATGAACTGATCTAAGCAACCAGTGAAATGCACATAGAAGCTAGCTTTCCCTCAACAATAAATTTCAGTGTAGATATTTATCAAATATGAAAAATTGGGAATTTAGCACGTTATACGGATATCCTATAAATAATAAATTTGGCCGTGTACCGTGTTCCAAGTCACAAATTTATCATAGAGTTTAACGAATTATAGTATGCTTATTGTGTACGAATCGTCAAGTTGTTTAGTGCACATTGGGACAGATAACTTTGTAAAATTCTACACGATTGCTTTGTAGAAAGCATTTAAAAATCGAGTTGCTTTGTAAATAAATAATTTACATACACATATTAGTTTGGAGCACTCGATACACGATAGTCCAAATAAAAAGCAAGTGGTCTCTTAATATGAGTATATATTGGCCATTAGACCATAAGTTATTTGTATACCGAATTTATTAAAAAGAGAAAAAGTACCAAAAGTAAAATTTTTGTTTGTTTTTAACATCATAAAATGCTTCCCTTATACCAAATTTTTCGAAAAGTGAAAAAGTACCAAAAGTACCAACTTTTCCTGTATGTTAATGTTGGTCATAACCTGTATATATGTATATCAAATATGTGGAAAAGAGAAAAAGTACCAATTTTATCTCGTTTTACACCTTAGAAAGTACCAATTTTATCCATAAAATGTAGCCTATATTTAAATCTAGAACATATGCAATCTGGTTAAAAATTTAACAAAAAGAGAACAGTGCCAATAATTTCCCCGATTCAGGTATTAAAAAGTTCCCTGAATTTAAATCTGGGCCATATGCTATCCGTCGACCAATATTTATCCAAATCCATTAAGCGGTTTTCTAGTGATTGAGCCACAGGTTAAAAAACATCTTAACATCCAAATATTTAAGTATACAAACTTTAACATTTATCATATAAGTAGGATGATTACTGTACATTGCGTTCCGGAAAAAACGTATCCGTCACTTACTACATATGGAGGGCTTAGAGCTTTTTCCAACCAAGTCAAGAAAGATAATTCAAAAATATCTTGATGTTAATATCTGGAGCCATTGATTCCATTACCATAGGAACGCAACACATTTTGATTAAGTTCGTTACAGAACTGAATAGAGTTAAACTTTGCAGAGAATTTCGCATTAGTTTTGAAGAAACAACCCAGTTTATATAGTTAAAAACTTCCTCGATTGGAGTATGGAATAGTACTTGACCCTTAACTAAACTTCAATTCGCATATTTCGTTTATGATAAATAAACCTAGAGGAACACATGGATATATAAAACGCTGGGAAAATGAGTTCGATGACCCGTATATTACAAATATATGTCACCGAATTCCTTAATATGGATCGATTAGTTATATAGGACCCCATTAACTTAACTTATTCTAAATCAATCGAACAGGTACAGAAACAATTCATGCTCTTCTCTCTTCGCGGATTATATTTCCACCTACTAATCTTGCTTTCATACACAGCTCGACTGGCTGTGATAAAGCTCCCGACTTTAAAACGTCGTAGAACTATGATGAATGTGTCGTTTATTTTGAACATTATTAACGGTGATATCAGCGCTGGATTTTTAGTTAAACAATGAAAGAATAAGAAAACGAAAAAGTTTGTTGGTATTTTCGGTGTGCGGACATCGATCGAATACGTCGATTCAGAATATGATTCAGAGTCGATCGGTATACCAAAAGTTTGGTCTAAATTTTTATATTTTTTATAAATCACCCTCCCAACCAACGGTGGAGCATAAACGAAATATTATTTCAAGTCACCTAGATTTTCTTCTTATGATTTTGCACATTCTGTTCTTTCAGATAATTGAGTATTATACCCAAGAGCAATCTATTTTCACGTCTTCTTTCAAACGCAGGCTGATTAATCAGTTTTAGTCATCAATAATCATCAATTTTATGATGTTTTCTTTTCTACAAAAAAGAGTGATATTTTATTTAAAAATGTGTTCGTTTCTTAAAAATGTTTTGCTCTCTAAAAGGGAAGCATGTTTTATTTTAAAATATTCACCCTTACTTTTGGCATAAGGAATTGAATTTTTCGCCCAGAATAAATCGAGAGTGTTGTTATTTAATAACGGCGACGATTGCCTCAAAAAGCAACAAAGCTACGCGAAAATTGCAAAAATTCGGAAAAGTTTGCGAAAAATTGCGAAAAGTTTTATTATTTCAAACGAGCCTTAAATTGATAAAAAGTCCTTATAACTAAAAGGAATGGAAAAAATTCGGAAAAATTGCTAAATTTGCAAAAATTTTGTAACAGCGGAATAATAGCAATGTCTAATATTTTTTTAAAAATCGTTAAAGCTGTAAAGAATCACAACCCTTGCAGTTAAAAATCGCTTATATCGCGAACAAGGCTAAAAATTGCAAAATTAAAACAAACTCAAAAATCTATTTATAATAGCTAAATCAGTTAAAAAAAAATTGAAATATCCGAAAATAACATAAAAACACTTTATACATGCACCTTTTTAGAAGGCGATATTTGTTGTGTAGAAAAGAAAACACCATAAGTACTTTAAAACGCATTTCTGGAACTTTGTGAAAAATATCTTCTAAGTGCCAGCTGGGTATTTTGTTGATTGTTTGTTTTGTGTGTGTGTGTCCGCGTATTTGTGTGAATATGATAATAATTGAACATTTATTTGTGTAAAATGCCAATCAATTATAATAATAATTTTTAAAAATAATAATCCATGAAAATGATTTAGTAAATGTATTGTTAAATATGAATGTCTATAGAATTTTCAAATAAAAATGTAATCAATGGTAATTTATTTTACTGTTCCAAAGAAATTACAACAAAATATAGGAGTGATACATTTGATTGGGTGGAAATTTATGATTTCTTTGTTTGATTTTCCTTCATTCCTTTCCTATATAAAATTAATTGGCTGTAACGAACTCCAGGAGGTCGGCCAGCAATAAATGCCTGTAACAAATTTATGGTTGATGTAGAACTTAAACTAAATTTTGCTAAAAATTAACATCAAGAGCAAAATCAGCCACATTTCAATTGTAAAAATATCAAACAAACTATTTTATGGATACGAGTATAACGTACATACATATAAACATATTTGCAAATATTGGAAAATTCAACAGTTACACACAGAAAAAAATAAAAATTTTTTTGTCTCTTATCACCAAAATTATATCAAATTCATAGAATCAAGCAACCAAGTCGTTGATTTTGCATCTATTACCAAAATGGTTACATAGATTACTAAAAATTGTAAAAATTTTAAACTGTGAACAATTTTTTTTAATAAATGAAATATTTAATTTTCATTAAAAATATTATCAAAAAATTTGTCGTTTCAAACAATGTGTTGATTGATTTAATTAAATATTGCACAGGTTTTGACAATTCTACAAGTTTAATTTTTTTTTTTCTAATGAAAAAAATCAATTAAGATTTTTTGTTATTTAACTAAAAATTTATTTCAAAACAACTACAATGTTTATTAAATCAGCATTATATTTTTTATTTTCTTTCAACAAAAAAATTTTAAATTTAAAAATTTTTTCTGTGCAAAAATCAATTTTTTTAAGTACATATGAAGTATTATTATGTATTGATGTAGAAATTTCCTAATTAGAAATTTTAAATTTTAATTAAAAACTAAATAACTGCATATGTATATGTGTACATGTGTATGTAAATATCTACTAAATAATGATGCCACTGCGGTGGCAGAAAAGCTCTTAAAATAAAATAAATTCCGGTTAAATAAAACACACCTGTATAATTAATTTACTGCACAAATGCAAATTTTTTATGTTGTTATAAAAAGTTTCATTTTGTTATAAAATTTTACATAAAAACCAAAATTTTCATTTAATGTTGATGTGTGTTTGCATATCGGAACCTTTTAATACCCGTATGTATTAGTTGAAACTGAAGTAACTGCAAATTGAAACAAAAAAACCGAGTTAATGCATAAGGCGATTTCTTTACCGTATAAAGGTTAAATCCATTGCTCTTAATTTGTATTGCATCTCACATAAAATAAAAACTTTGACATTTTCGCCACTTTCTCTCATTATCGCAGGAATAAAAATATTATTGGGTCATCTCGAGTTTATCAAACGAAAAAAATCAGCTAGATAATAAATATTATATACTGTACCTTACTGTTCTGTACGGTAGAAATATGAAAAACGCCACCTTTTTTTCTCTGCTTGTGATCTTCGTACACAATAAAAATGCCGTACGTATTCAACTTAACATAGAGATCAGAACATTTCATTATGTTCTGTTTTTCATAAAAAAAAAATACTTCGTCGCGTTTGGTTCAGAAGATTAATAGATTCGTTCGTTTCAGTTGTGCTCAGCGCCTTTTGCCTGGCAAAGTCAGCACACAATTTTTTACTAAAAAAATGCATAACGCACGGACTGGTTCCTCTAAAGAACGTCAACTACAAAATTTTTAAAATTTTTGCAAGAAATCGATGAACAGTGGTCATATCTACCACCATTTCGTCAGGCGATCATTGTTTTAGCCTACACGCCATCAATGTTCTCTGGCATATTCCTTAATCCATTTTTTGATATCTCGTATAGAATCTGAGATATTTAGCATCGACTTTGGTATACATTATCATTTTTTAGGTTTATTGAACATTATATTGCTACATATGACAATTTTTTGCATATGGAGCTTTGCGCCATTCGAATAATGAACAACGTAGGTAAAAATAAACCGTCACAATAGTTAAAATTTATTTGGCAAAATGTGAAACTTGAGATGAATATGGAACCCACAGCTAATTTTTGAATATTGTTTGCGCTAGCTTACACATATTTTCTTTCCATATTATGTTGCATCTGCAGTTCGGAGCTTATAGGAGAGAATTTAGCAATTATCACCATTCTTAATCATACCAATCTGTCCTCATAACCTCTCTATCAACTTCATTGTTTTTCCCATAGATTTACTTTGCTCCACGCCAAAGAAAACATCATAATAATGAAAATTGATATGGAGCACAAAACGAGAAAATGTTATTTTAGGAAAACCATTCAAACTTTGGATATATCAAATGTAAATTCATGAAAATGTATAGTTTTTTTAAAAGCATACGTAGCAATCAATTATCTGTTGAGTTGTTATTGAGAAAATTGATTGTTAACCTATTTTATCGTTTTTCTCAAAACCGACTTGATGTCGTATAGGCTAAAACAATAATAACCTAACGATTTTCTCTACTTTTTCGCCAAAAAATAGAGTTGTATCCCCCTTCTTGATATAAAAGTAGCTTCTCTAGCTTTTGTTGGACCAGATTCAACAATAGACAAATACTTACATATTTGTAGTTGTCGCCAAATATAAGCTGAATCCATATCAGTTTTGTTTCAGCTAAAGACAACTTAAGCCTGGTTAAATATTAAAATTTTCATTAAAAACTATAAACAGTTCAATAAAATAACAACAATACTATTTAATGAAAAATATTTTAAGGTGTGCTAGTGTTTATGTCACAACGGTTTGATGATATTCTATTTTGTGTTGTCTCTTTTTAGTTGTTATATGAATGTTTCTTGTGCTATTCCCTGCAAATAATTTTGTACCACCTGATCCCCCCTATCGTGAAAAGTTTTTTTGCGCGTAATTCGTTCACATTTCCCTTAGATTTTCTCATTTTATTTTTGCTAGGGAACGGAACATGTATGTAAGTTGTTCCTCCTATAAATCGAATATTAAGGGCTGTATCCGTTAATAAGGCACAAGGCGATATTTTGGTGAACAAAATGCAAAACAACAGGTCGATTTCCAGCGGATTTGTGAAGCTTTCGAAAGACGTGGTAGCATAATGTTAAAAAATATTTTAATATATAAAATTTAAAAGTGCAAAAAAATAACGTTATAATCAAACTATCCCTCCAATACTAAATATTTTGCTTTATTATTTTAACTTTTCTTTAAAATATATACGTGTATATTTTTCAACAAAAATTTCATTGATTTTTATTTTTTTTTTAATCATTCTTCCTTTTTACATTCACTGTGATTCACGATTCACATGCGATTTACGATTGCTTTTTTCCCATCGAGGGGAATGAAAATTTCATGGGAACAAAAATTCCACTTGTTATTCACGATAGGGGTGAATATAAATGGCTTAATAAAAAGATCAATTATCGAACTAATCTTGATTACTAAAGCTTTGTAAAGATATTCGGTGAAATAATCTTATCCAGAACATTTCGGCAAAGCTATCTTGGTTTTAGATGACTTTAAGAATATTTTACAATAAAATGTTTTGTGTTTTTTAAAAAAATTTAACCCTTTCACTACCGTACTCTAAGGAGTGATTTTTTACAAATCTTAGTAACTTTTTCATAAAGATGTGATACTAAAAAGCGCAAAAAATTTAAAAAAAAATTAAGTATCTCTCTGAAATAAGATATGTCCTGGGATTATATTTCCCACTGGTTTTTTTAAACCTCATATATTGGAAATATACCATCGGTAGTTTGCATATGACAACAATATTTCGTACGAGAATTTATTCTGAATCACAAGCCCTGAAGTCTCCAAGATAAGAGTCACTAGAATGAATTATCGTATAGATTTCTTCTGTCTATCACCAGATTTGTTTTTATTCTATTTATTATATTTGCATAAAATAACATAAAAAGGAAAAAGTCACTTTCAATATGAACGAAAAATTGGAAACCACATGCGTATTAAATAGAGGTTACCGCCAAATAATTGTAAAAAAAACAATGTACTCACTAAACACACTCAAAACAGCAAATTATGTTAAGAAAACACCTCAATCTACCAATGGGACATTCTTTTATTCACGATGGTAGTGAAAGGGTTAAAAATCAAATAAAACAAAATTTATTTGTGTACTTGATTTGGTTATTTCAAATGCTGGATTTATATACACCCTACGCGTGCAATCGCTGCCAATTAAAATACAGTCATATAAAAATACACCAATACAATTTTTAATTAAACAACTAGTTTTTCTAAAACTTGTATAAATAAACTCAATAAATTGATTTTAAATATAGGTTAATTAAATATTAAAATATTTGGTGGCATCTATTTACAATGTGAAACAAAAACTGTGGCATTTTAATTTTATTTATTTTTTTTTTAAATCAGTAAAAACCTATAAATTAGGCCCAAATTTTTAGTCATTAGTTAGCTGCTAACAATAGTTTAACAAATAAAATATTATTTCAAATGATGGTTAACTACCTATATTTTTTATTATTTTAATAAAGTTACCATTTTTTTGGTCTGATTAAAATTTTTACTTAAATAATTATTGAAAATATGTATGATACTTTAGTTAAGCAATTGTTATCATCAGGGAAACCAGAAATATGCTCTAGAAATACGTTTTATGAACATTAAATAAACAGTTAAAACTTGAAAATATGCCCTCTAAATTGTTTAAAATATTTTTTATTTATTACTTTTTCAAATTCAACAATTTAATAACAGTTCTAAAAAGCCCAAATTTTCGAGATTTTACCCTATTTGGAAACGATGGGCAGTCACCGGCTCACATAAACAAAGTCACATTAAGAAACTAAAATTCATATGAGAGTTGTTTGTGCCGAACATTATCTAGATATCAACATCCATAAGAGATTTTTTTATCTTTACGGGATTTTAGGGACGGATGCTAAATTGTTTATTAATGAAAATTTTTCAAAGGAAGTTAAAGCTGTTTATAGATGTGAAATGAACCGAAAAGAACTTAGTTTGCAGTAAAACATTTTTCGGGCGAATTTAATCTTAAAACCAACGTAATGAGATGGTTTACGGACACAAAGAGTCTAACTTGGAAAAAGTTTTTATGGGGAATATGTAAAATTATAGACCGATTCATAGAGATTCATATTGATGGATATATACATAGAATTTTTCTTTAGTACAATGAAAGTGTTTGTACCAAATTTGATCCAATTATCTACAAGATTACAATTGTATTTTGCGCCCAAAATTAACATGGACAAACAGCTAGCCAGACGGACTGATGGTTACCGTTAGATCACTTTGAAAGTAATTATAAATTGATCGGTATACGAAAAGATTGATCCAGATTTCTATGTATTAAACATATCGACAAAAACGTTTCCTAAATTTTTCCTTATTCATATATAGAATTTTAAATTAACATTAATCTTTAATGACAACCTGCTTTGTCTCACAATTTTCGAGTAAAAATTAAATGTAGATGGTGAAATTGAAGCAACACCTTGGGTATACAGATAGATATTTAAAACAGAAAAGGTGGTTAAAAAAATTTAAAATGTATCAAAATATGCCTCAAAAAAGCAAAATATGCGCTAAAAACTTAAAAAATGCTGCAAAAACACTCTGTTTACCAAATATGCAAAAAAAAAAATGCTCTGTAAGGCGAAATATGCGAAAATATGCACTAACAACTCGATGCCAAAATTCATAAAAAGTTCTAAATCGGATAAATTTAAAATGTTTCTGCCTTCATTGTACGCACAAGGAAAAACATGCAATTGCTTATTTTTGGTTTCCCTGGTTATCATCTTAGTTTACTAATAGTCAACTAATGACTGTTAGTTAGAGCCTTAACGGATAACAAACGCAAGGGCCAAATAAACGACACCAGCAGTTTGTCAACAACAATTGGATGTTTGTGTGAATATTAAAAATTTTAAATATTTACATAAACGTTTTTCATATGTTTGTGAAACCGTTTGTGTGGGTTATTTGGCCTTTGAACAGGTTTAGGGCACAATAACATGTTTTAAATTAAACAACGTTAAAGTTTACATTAGTTTAGCGACACATAATAACCCATAAACTGTTGCTGGGCTTAATGTGTTAGTTAGCTAATGTGAACTATAACTTTTTTTGCATAAGGCCGTAAAGTTATCAATACACCATCTCACAAAATTAAGTTTTTGTTTTAATGTATTTATGTGTATTATCTATCCAAATTCATAAAATATTATTATTTAATGTATTTTTTTCACACTGTATTACGCATATTATTTATTTAAATTTAGCCACATACGTGTGTCTGGTTTTGTTTATTTGCTGGTTTTTATATAAATTAAAGTATTTTGCTTAAAACAATATATTAAACAATATTAATTTGTACATAATTTTTATTATTGTCCATTTTATTAACGGTTTTGTTGGTACATTTATTGTGTAGAGTATTTAGAGTGAAGCTCTTGTTAAGTTGAATTTTAATGCTAATTTATCATTTTGATTTTAATTTATTTAATATCAACCATTAAATTAATGCACATCTATTCGACTGCCAATTGATGAACAAATATTTTAAATCTACTTACGGATCATGGATTATGCAAATATATTTCAAAAATATAAAATAAAATGCTATTTAAAAAATGGTAACACAACGTAACGTAACGTATTACAAACTAATGACATTTGATGATGTTGTAAATACCATATCAAACACATCAAATGCTTAATGCTTCCTTTATATTACAAAAAAAAACACCACTTATCATCCAACGCCAACCACCAAAATTGCCTAATAATTATTTCTACTGCCACACTACCCACAACTTCTGCCACCATTATCATCATCAATTATCATCCTGTAAAATAAATCAAAATTGTTGAATTCGATAAAACTAAAAGATCATCGTAAACATTTGCAAAATCGTGATTTATCAGTGTTGCCACGTTCAGAAAGTACCTCGGAATTTATGCCTTTGGACAAGGAAGTCGAATATTTCTTTGCTTCGGATGCCTCAGCTGTCATTGAACACACCAACCGCGTGATTTATTTGGAGGTAAGTTGAATAGCTTTTTTTTTTTTTAATTTAAAAACACTTTAACTACAAAATTTTGCTTTCTTATGATTCCTTCAGGACGATGATGTTGCCGCTGTACGCGATGGTGCCTTAAGCATCCATCGTCTTAAGAAGTGCACTGATGATCCTCATGCTCGTGAAATTACTACCTTGAAAATGGAAATTCAGCAAATAATGAAGGGCAACTATGACTACTTCATGTTAAAGGAAATTTTTGAACAGCCCGAATCCGTGGTCAACACAATGCGTGGTCGTGTTCGTTTTGATACGAAGTCCATTGTCTTGGGTGGCATTAAAGAATACATTCCAGAAATTAAACGTTGTCGTCGTTTGATGTTAATTGGCTGTGGTACTTCATATCACAGCGCTGTTGCTACACGCCAACTACTCGAAGAACTTACCGAATTGCCTGTCATGGTGGAATTGGCTTCAGATTTCTTAGATCGTAACACACCCATTTTCCGTGATGATGTGTGCTTCTTTATTTCTCAGTCTGGTGAAACAGCTGATACATTAATGGCTTTGCGTTATTGCAAGCAGCGTGGTGCTTTAATTGTTGGTATAACCAATACTGTTGGAAGCAGCATTTGCCGTGAATCTCATTGTGGTGTCCATATTAATGCTGGCCCCGAAATTGGCGTTGCCTCTACTAAGGCCTACACCTCACAGTTCATATCGTTGGTTATGTTTGCCCTGGTAATGTCAGAGGATCGTTTGTCATTGCAACAGAGACGTTTGGAAATAATCGATGCTCTGCTGAATTTGGAGGAGCAGATTCGTCAAGTTTTGAAGTTGGACTCGCAAGTGCAGGAATTGGCCAAGAATTTGTACCAGCACAAGTCACTTTTGATTATGGGTCGTGGTTTCAACTTTGCTACCTGCTTGGAAGGTGCTTTGGTAAGCTTGAAAATAGTTCTTTTAAATTTTGACTTTACTTTAGCACCTTTCGCTTCTTTTTGCTCAACAGAAAGTAAAAGAATTGACTTATATGCACAGTGAAGGTATTATGGCTGGTGAACTTAAACATGGCCCTCTGGCTTTGGTGGATGACTCCATGCCTGTTCTTATGATTATCCTCCGTGATCCCGTCTATGTCAAGTGCATGAATGCTTTGCAACAAGTTACCTCCCGTAAGGGCTGCCCCATTATTATTTGCGAAGAAGGTGATGAAGAAACGAAATCTTTCTGCTCTCGCAGTTTAGAAGTACCGCGCACCGTCGACTGTCTCCAAGGTATTCTTACTGTCATTCCTATGCAGCTTTTATCCTACCACATTGCTGTACTACGTGGCTGTGATGTAGACTGCCCGCGCAACTTGGCCAAATCTGTTACCGTAGAATAAAGTGGGTTAGACAAGACTGCCGTTTGTATATTGACATTAAAGCTCAATGAATTTTATTTCATATGTATATTTACTTTAGACAAGTATATAAAATCAACATTGACTATGAATTATATGAATCCATAAAAACATTTTTATTTTTTGTATCCATATTGCAGATACAGCTACAATATCTGCGCATCATATATAAATATTTTTGTTAGATATATTTTGTATATGTATATATTTTGTAAAAAAACGAAACAGAAAATTTAATTTGTTTATTATTTTAAATTTAAAAAAAGTCTAAAAATTTATTTTATATAATCTTACTTGAACTTTATATTATTAAAATTTCTTTCATAAATATAGATATAAATTTGTAAAATAAACATTATTTAACACGAGCTTTTGAATTATATAAACGATGTTGGTCGCAGGTCAGTAATGGGAAAATATCACAAATTTAAGCGACAATAATCCCAATAAAAAATTTTCTTGTTTTGCGAAGCACGTACAGTAAATTTTAATTAGACATACAGAGATGCATTAAGGTAAGTGAACGAATGCGGTTAAGGCCTATATTAAATTATTGACCGACAATCAGAAAGTGTTATGCATCTTTGTGGCAATTTTAACTAGCTTGAGTAACACATCACGACTCGTAACAGTTTAAGCCAAACTTAAATAATTTTCAGGAGGGGAATTTATATTCGAGCCATGGTAAGTTATGAACCATTCATCCCAAAATCCAGCAGGGTGATTTCTGGTATTAAAAAACATAAATTTCAATTAATTTCAATACAGCGCACATATGGGTTTTTTGCCAATCTAGCCGGACATTAGGCAAAAAATTTAATTTAAGAAATGTAAAATTTAAGTACGCAGCTCGACAGACAACAAAGTTCTGCATCGTATAGTGAATTTTCAAGTCTTTTGCTTGAGATTTGTGGTTTTGGGACACTGTTAAAGTCAGGAAAGTTTATTAAATTGCAGGCGTTTTCATTGACTTTTTATGGTTTTGGGAGGTTTACAATATATTTTTTGTGGGTAAACGAATAAAGATTTTACATACATTGATTTTTTTTCCTGTGAAACACTATATTGACAGCTACTTATAAAATTTTTTAGAAAAATTTTATTAGAAATTTTTATTATAAAAAAATTCGTTCGAAATTAAAACGATTTTTTTTGTTCACTTTTTTGTAAAAAAAAAATATTATTTAAGTTTATTTTTATTCGACCTTTTTATTATAACATAAAATAAGTAATTATTTTAATTAATTACTTATTTTATGTTAAAAAAATATATTAAAAGGTTTTTGAAAGTGGAGCCAGTTGAGTTCTTAAAAATGTTATACATCACGGCACAATTTAAAATCTCTACTTTAAAGTTAAAAAACACGATGCGCGTTGTTGCGTCATTTTTTTATGATGCAGCGGAAAAATAAGTTTTAGCGTTTACAGTGAATTTCAGAAGGCTTCTTATTATGTGATCTAAGGTAAATTATGGACCGTATATTACAAAATTGAACTAATTTTTTTCTGGCCACATGAAACTAAATTGGAAGAAATTTTACCACAATAAATATATCTCCAACGATTTCAGGCGTATTTAATTAATTTACCAGATTGGGCTTTATATGGGGCCTGTAGTTAATTATGGACCGATCTTCACGAAATTTAACAGTGTCATTTCTAGTCGTATAGAACTGTGACGTGCCAAAATATATTATGATAGCAATGTTAAATACGGTTTTAGGCGTACTAAACTGTTTTCCGAGAGTATGGTTTATATGGGGCCTAGGTTAAATTCTTTACGAAATTTTACAGTCGAATAAATCGAATTTTTGCAAAATCTTGTATCATTCCGTACAACCATTTATGTTATTTTTTGTAAGAAAATGTTCAATTTTTTAGGGTGGTGGATCCAAATTTTGATTCAAAGCTCTGTTTCTATTGCACCGCTTTTGCTGGATTTTAATCCCAAACCGCTTAGGCTAACTAGAAGCAATTTAAAACCAAGTTTGTTCATTTCTTTGAAAATGTTTTCAACAGATGGAGAGACGGACATGGCTAAATCGACATAAAATGTATGGGGTCTGAGATGAATAATAAAAAAGTTTCACACGGAATGACAAACTTAGTATACCCTCTTCACAACTAAGTCTGTGTTTATACGGCTCATGTTTTAATGTCATGATTGCTACTTTATAGGCGAGTGTGACGAGGGGGTTTGCTTTTTCATTCGCTGTTTAATTTTGTTTTTGTTTTCAATATCAAAAAGCACACATGCATACGCACGACTATACAAAATAAAAAGCATGTCGTCAACATGACTTGAATCGTTTGAACGCCAATTCATGTTCAAAGAAGAAAAAGAAAGAATCAAGTCAATTGGACAAGAGCCGTATGAACTCAGACTAGTTGTAAAAATAAGCTTTCAATGTGTGATAATGATGGGCCAATTGTTCACACGATTGTCGGACATCTAACAATATTGATGTTATACAGTAAACTGACAACGTTTTCATACAGAAATTGCAAGTTCACCCGGTTGCTTTAACACATTTTACCGACAACATAAAAAACTTTTGTGCTGAATCGATACATGTAAGCTTTGTTTCCATTAAAAATTGATATCGTTGATATCAACATCGTCACATAAAATGCAAAATGGAAGTTTTTGATGGATTTTTGTTCGTTTATTAAACTTCATGTTCAAAAAAAATTTTAGATCCCTGCCATCAAAAATGGCGACTTTATAATCTTGTTGTTATGGATTTTGTTAATTTTTTTGCTTTTCCTGTAAAAAATAAAATGCGTGGTTACGCCCTTTTGCATTTTAGGGGACGATATACTATTTGACACAAATAAGTGCTGGTTCACACTCCTCAAGTTTTGGTAGTCAATTCTTTAGTTTTAAGGAAAGAGAGGAAACGCGAATTAAATTAAAGGCTAAAACTTGAAGAGTTTGAACCAGCGGTAAGTGCCGGCTCACACACGTCAAGTTTGACTCGTCAAGTCTTTAGTTTTTAGGAGAGAAGGGAAATAATCGTGTTTAGCAAAAACGAGAACAAATACCACACTGTTTACAAATCTATTACAAAAAAGGTTATTGTGATATTTGTTTCAAAAACAATCGTTAACATTTTTAATTAGGACAACGTGTATCTACAAATTTTCGTCTTAATACACCTACGGCAAACATCGTTAGTATGATTGTTTGGTAATATTGCTCTGGTTATCCTATACTGACCATTGGTTACAATAAGGAACAGTCGGTTATGTATCTATAAATTTTGTCTTGATATCATACTGTCGGAATGCAGCGACTATCTTTTTCACTTGCTTATAATATGCAAATATTTTTAAATTTTTTAATGTTTTGTTTTTAAGCCATTTTTGTTTTTTAGTGCCTATTTTCCATTTTTAAGGCTTATTTTAAAGTTTTGCTGCACATTATAATTTTGCTGCACAAAATAATTTTCGTGGGAATACAAAATTTAATTTAAATTATTTTGTTATTCGTGCTTAATTCCCAATTTGTATTATTTAATAAAAACACTGAAATTGATTGTTGATGGGATAAGCTATTCCTATGCGCATTTCACTGGTTGCTTAGGCCAGATCATGAAATACTTTTTTTGGTTTCCTGATAATAAGTAGTAGTAGGCTGTATATAGATACATATGTGACTGCGCATAGAGAAAGGGACCAGTAAGGTAAAGGGAACAGTAAAAACCAACTACACAAAACAAGATGTAGGGACGACTTACGCGCGTTTTCAAGGTTGACCAACACGTTCCTGACGTCATGACTCATGAGATGTGTCGCTTTCAAATGAGTCCAATACCAACACGCTCAGTGATGGTACACCAAAGATACACGTATTTAAATCTTCAAATGGCTTACCTGAACAAAACCCTTGGGTCCCTTTCTATTTTGCGCGTCACATATAAATTAAATGTCAATTATATTTTTTTTATTAAAAAAATAATTTTGTTGTATGCTTTACGCATACAACGATTGTATTGGTTCACGAAATAATACAAAGTAAAATGTTCTTATTAACTACCATAACTTCTAGCCACAGGTTTCTTGCTTGTTGTACGATCACGCCACCTTCTCGCAATGGCATGTGTAGTTGGTAGACATAATGTCAGCGTTTTTCATGGGAACGAAGTTACGTTGCTTTTGGAGTGTTGAAATTGTTTTTGTGAGTTTTAAAAATTTTTGGTATTAACTCCTCCCTCCTTAAATACAATCGTCCCGTTTGACTACAATGTGTGGTGATCGTAAATACTTGATGTATTCTTTTCGTTTTTCCTCTCTATTTCTACTGCTCTTTCCACCTGTTTCAGGGGGTTTCCTTTTTTTCCATCTCCAGTGTTTTTTTTTTGTTGATTCCCAAGAATTTTCTTCGATTTCTGTCTTTTGATTATTCATCCACCTTTTTACTGTTATCCAGATGATAGTACAGAGGCCTGCAACTAGCATAAGCGTGCTTGTTGTCGTCAGTACATTATTCTTGTTTTTTAATGCTTCCAATCTTTGTATGTTGCCCATATTTATTTTTTGGATTCTTTCTAGAGATAAAACTGCTACCGTTTTTGTGTTGGATGCTTTTGGTTGCAGAGAGGCTGGTAGTGGTTTTCTTCCGCTTAATTCAATTGAAAAGAATTCTCGATCCTCTTTAAGGACTGTTGCGTTGTAATACTTGATCAAGTATGTTCCATTTACGTTCATTACTTTATTTTTGATTTAAATTATTCCAGCGTATTGACTCACAAGTATAAGGTCGCTTCCGAACTCTTCAACGGTGGGTATGTGCACGTTATTAATCTAAATAAATTAGTAATACAATAATCTTCTTTTAATTCTAATACATACTTGTTATTACACATTGTTAGACCATTATAATTTTTACAATTGCTTTTGATTGCGAACAATTCATTGTTACCACTTAAAATTTTGTCAAATTAAATTTTATCATTAAATTTACAAGCTGTACTGGCTTTGGCAAATACGTTTAACAAATATTTTTTTGAGTAATTGGAATGCTTAGAATGTACAAAATTTCTTTACTATTGGTTACAATTTTGACGTTTCCAAAAGTTAATAATTCGTCTACGATAAATATTGGTATATTGTAATTTGTTAATACATTGTTTAAGATTTATCTTTCTGTTTTTGATAAAATAAATGAATTTACAATATTAGCATTTGCCCATTTTATGGCGTATTCGATATTTTGCAGTTCTTTTTCGATTAAAATTAGTTTATGCTCTAATCTAACTGTTAAGTCGATATTCCAATCCTCTTTTCGAACCCTCAATATCTCATTAGTGATATTAGATATTTCTTGTATTTTATGATCATCTGTTTAAATTCGTGGCTATCCGGGGTTCCGGCAATCCAATTCCACGCGGTGCTGATCACATCGATCGATCTTCTTATTATATTCGGGCTCAGACGTTAGAGGAGCCCCTTATATCGGAGGTCTGCTGTGTTAAAAACGGACGGAGAGGATGACCATATGTAAAATTATTGATCAAGATAGATTCAAGGTCATATACTAGTTCTCGATATTGTTCGAGATCGATTGAATGTACCACCTTAAAAGTACCATTTTGTCTTCTGGCCATGCCAGTTTGAATGGTTACTAGTCGGGAATTAGAATAATCAAGAATACTGAATTTTGCCATTACGGCCGCCAAAAAAATCTGAAAAGAATGCAAAGAAAAAGAAAGGTAAGAGATACTGAAGCCTAATACCTTATGTAACTTTACTGGATGACACGACCTCTTTTAGTGACGATGGTTGTGCCGCGATTCTCCTTAACCCTCTCCTCTTTAAAACGTTTACTTAATTTAGTGCCTAGCCTTTTGTTAGATTTCTCGTAAACTAACTGGCCAGGAACATGTTCCTTAACCGCGTTTCTATTTTTATTATGGTAGGCCAGGTATTTTTCTGGTTTTCGTTTCAGTCTTTCGGCATTTGATAGTCTTGATGTCTCATAGTACTGAGGAGAAAAACCGACAGTTCTTCCGAAGAATAAATCTACTGGTTTTCTGTTGGTGGTTAAGTGATTCGAGTGGTAATATTCATTGACGGATCTTTCCAATAGTTCTTCGAAATCTCGTGATATTTCTTCGTCCTTCAAACATCTCATTATTTCCGCCAGAGTGTAATGAAACCGTTCTATTTGTTCATTTGGTTCACTCTTATAGGAAGGCGTCGTAAAAATATTTATCTTAAATTTTCTTTCATCATGAACGTGATAGAGGCTGAATGCAGTGAAGGTTCGTTGTCCATAACAACATTCATTGGAACTCCATAGAAAAATAACAATTCCCTTAGTGGCTTTCTAACATCTTCGGTAGATCTCCCATTAAATTGTCTAACTTGGACGTATTTCGAAAATTTGCCGATTGAAGTTAATATCAGTTTCCTATCAGTTGAAAATAGCCTATATGAACCGTATGACCGGGATAAGCTGGCATCGGTGTTTCGCCTAATTCAAGCGTATTTGGGTGTCTTTCGTATTTGTTCTTTTTACAGGTTGAGCATAATTTTATAAGTCTTTTGATTCCCGGAAATAGTATTTTTCCAGAATTTGTGCTTTATTCTCCCTTTCGTTACGGTGTGCCCCAGTGTGTTCTTCTAGGATTATATTCTCCTGGTAGTTTTCGGATGTTATGTCTTCGACTTCCATTTGAGTAAATCTGCACATATAATTCGAAAAATATTCCGCATATATGTTTTGAATTTTTCCTATTATCGGAGCGGGAGTTTTGATTCCGTTTATGACCAATGGATTTAAATATCTCTTAAGAATGTTAATAAGACTCTGTTCATCATACTGGGGCTCATTGATAAGATGACGGTGTATTCCTGGAAATATGATTTTAAATTGGTATGACGGTGGGTTGTGGACGCATAAAAACAATTGGTTCTTAAAGACGTTTATGGAGCTTCAACACTGGGTTCGAGTCAAGGAGTTTATCTAAACGTTTATACAGATCATACCCATATGGACTCTAGATAAGGCATCTGCTACTACATTTACTCTTTCCGGTTTATACCTTAGCTCATAATTGTATTTTTCTAAAAAATTGCACCTCTTCATTTTTAAATTGTTGTTATGGTTGCTTAGGGCATATGTTAGGGGTTGGTGGTCAATATAAATGATAGTTTTTTTCGAACCATATAAATAATTCCTTAGTGAATTCAATGCCCATATAATTGCCAGCATTTTCCTTTCATTGGTGGCATAGTGCTCCTCCGTTTTGTTCAGCGTTCTGAAAATAAACGTAATGGGTCTATCATTTTGGCTTAGTACTGCTCCAATTGCGAAGTTGGAGGCATTCGTGATTAAGTGAAAATCTTTCTCAAAATCAGGGTACGACAATAAAACTTCACGCGACGCCAATGAATTTTTAAGCATAACAAATGCATTTTTAGCAGATTCATACAGTACAATTTTCGTCTGACTTTGAAACCCGTCCATCTTATTCGCTTAAAAGTGACGTCACTGGTTTCGTTAGGTCAGCGTAACCTCTGATAAACGTTCTATAGTACCCTGAAAGACCCAAGAACTATCGAAGTTCCTTCAGAGTTTTAGGGTAAAAAAATTTCAAAATCGAATCGACCTTTCTGGGATTGGTTCTAATCCCTTCCTTTGACACCTCGAAATCCAAAAATTATACTTCACGTTTGAAAAACTCGCACTTGTCTAGCTGGATTTTCATATTAGCTAATTCCAGTGTTTTGAATATTTTTTTAGCATGTTCCATGTGAGAATCTTCGTCTTTGCTACATATTATGATATCGTCCACATATATGTAACATATCTTTCCGATAAATTCCCTTAAGATATCATCCAATGCTCTTTGAAATATCGAGGGTGCATTATTTAGTCCAAACGGCAATCTGGTATACTCGTATTTTCCGTTATTAACCGCAAAGGCTGTCTTATCCACATCTTCGTCCCTCAAAGGTTTATGGTGAAAACCGCTTTTGAGATCCAACACTATGAAATATTGATTTCCACCTAAATTGGATAGGACATCATTTATCTCTGGGATAGGATAATGATCAGCTTCTGTTACCATATTTAAACGTTTAAAATCTACGACCAGTCTGTACTTATTTTCTCCCGAGAAATCCTCCTTTTTCGGTACGACCCAAATAGGCGAATTATAAGGAGACCGTGAAGGTCTTATAATGCCGCCACACAAAAGACGATCTAAGTCCTTTTCTACCACGTCCTTCAAGGCCGTCGTGTATGGGTAGCGAGTCGTTTTCAGTGCGTATTTCCCCTGTTAGAGTAGTGGTGTATGCCAACCTCTCGTCAGAGTCTGCAAAAAGACCACGATGTTGGTTTACAATTTCTTCCAAGGACTACTTTTGTTGCTCTGATAAATGTTGAGTCCTTAACTGAAGATTATTTACATTCTGTGCCGAGCGTTTAATCTGTATTTTCTTTCCTCCCCGAAATGTGAAGTAATTTTCCGCTGTGTGGATTACGGCTGAAATTTCCTTCAGACTATCGTTTCCTAGTATTCCATCAAATGACGATAACCCAGGCGAAAGGAACTTCATCGATTCCAAAAAGTGTATGATGGGTTATTCTTATATCACCCGCCACGGAACTTACCCCAAATATTTTCTCATTATCGATAGATTTTTCCTCAATGTCTAGTAAAAATGTCAGTATCTTCCCGTCCCCCGTCTTCGCCTCGAAAGAAGGTAACGAGGATCAATTTAGTCTAAAAATAAGCGGCTACCTGAGTGCCCTAGAATTTCTTGCGATTCCTCAGCTGTGAAATTTTCCGGAATTTGCTCAAAATAGTTTTCAATATAATCGGGGTTATCATATCCCATTCCGTTAGCTCCACCTGCTTCCACTTGGTAATTATCGGAATGGTCCCATTGTTCATTAGGTACTGTCTCAATATGGAAATTCCTTTGGACCTTATTGACTGGTCCTTGAAAAGATGTCCCAGCAGGTCTTTTAGGAAATTGGTTCATTTGTGGTCGATTCATTTTATTAACCCTTCCAGTTTAAACTGATCGATCCACATCCATAGGTTCCACCGTCGCGACGGTGGCCTCCGATAATTTGGGTATTGAGTCTGGTTATTCTGACTCATAGGTCCGTTTTGAGTTCCCGGATTGGATTGAAGGTTTGGCACTGGACTCTGGTGAACATTAGCGCGCATATTTCGAAAACCGGGGTATAATTTGCGTTGTAATTCAAGTTAAAATTTGGTATAGTATTTAACCGAGGTGGCAGTCGTGGTCTAGTTGGCATAACACCAACAACATATGCCAGCTCGGGCTAAAATCTCCGACCACTTGTGGACGAAAGTTCGCGATACCGATTCTGTCCCTCTGCGTATTTGTCCCTGAGCATAATTCATTCTTAAAGTGATATTGTCCAACTTAAGGCATATGGGGAGTACCTGAGGCAGTGAATTGGGTTCACGGACACTTAATTGCCTTAGAAGGTCTCCATTAAGATCCCTAATAAAAGTATCTAACGACTTCTCTCATTTGGTACTCCAACGTACAAATATTCCTTTTATCTTAATAGTGCATCATCAGAAATTTTTTAATGCTACTCCAATTTAGTGGAGTCCTATTAGACTCCAATGCTATGTCCGCATCGCCAGTGATCTTGGTACGTATTGTATTAAGAATAGCATAACATCGCGCTGTTCCCTTTACAGATTCATACAACTCGAGGACTCGTCCACAGACTTCTTCCAGGAATTAAACTCGCCTGGCCTTCCGTAGAGTTCTCGAGTTGATTTCACTTTATCTGGAACTTTTTCCAGTTCGTTCAAACTGGTGGACACACTACCGATTGGTTGACTTAAGCCCTCGTAGGAATGAATTTCGGGGCGTACCTACTAATTCTCTTATCATTCCTCTAATTTCACTCTTCTGTATCTCATTCAGCCCCAAAGGGGCATTTGAAAGAACGGACGGACGATTATTCTGTGCCATAGTGAGGGTCCTATTAAAGCTCTCAGTAATCTCGTCAATCGAATCCTCTATCATTAGGATTTAGAAATTTGGAATTGGTGATTTTACGAAAATAATTTAATTCTTGACACACTTTTTATAGCGTTTACAATTTAAAATTAAAATATCTTTTTATAAAAAATTTTCTATAACTGTTTATTGAAAATATTAATTTTTAAGGTTACTTATAGCTAAATCTTACATAATAATGATGAACTCCATTCCACTTTCATTCGGATTTTGCACTCGAGTCATGTATTGTGTCTTCTTCTATTTTGTTTCCAATCTTAAAATGTCTTTTCAGTTCTAGTTTTTATTATATTTTAATATTCACTTTATTTATGGTGTTAAAGGTGTTTTTTAGGAAAAGTCCTTTGATTATTAGTCCTTATATATTTTAATTTTTTAGTACCAATTTTTTTTTTACTAAATGTTACTATATTTTTACAGTATTGTTCTTTTAATTCAATAGTTGCACTGATACTTTTATTTTCCTTTAGGACTTTGCTCACTTTAATTTTTATTTCATTAATTCTTAATATTCTAATTTCTTTTTAGGTGTTCACATATTTTTTAATTCATTAATTGCATCGATAACTTTACTTATATTTTTATTTAGAATTTTTGTGTACTTTAATTTTTATTTCAATTATTCTTAATATTCTAATTTCTTTTTATATGTTCATATATTTATTATTTACGGTATTGTTCTTTTAATTCACCACTTTTTATAATTTATTACTAAATGATCGCGGAACGAAGTTACATTGCTTTTGGACTGTTGAAATTGAAGATGCTACGTCAGCTTTGCTGGCTTGCAAACTAATTGTTTTTTTTTTGTGAGTTTTAAACATTTTTGGTATTAACTTATCTGTATGTATATATATAAACGAATTGCCAGTAATAAAAGGTATACGAACAATTTACTGCATAATAAATAATATTCAAATTAATTCAAAGTTTGTTAAATATATTTAATAATTTATTGACTTAGAGCACTAAACTGTACTCAATATAACATTTATTATTTATGCACGAGTTTTCTATATGAAATAGAGCTGTGTGCGTGAATGGTTTTTGAGTCACGCTCACTCATTGCCGCATTTAAAGACAATTAATAGGTTTACGTTCACGTTCTCTTTAATGTATTACCAAATAGTCGCAGGCGTATTTTAAATTTGCCAACCACGATAAGGGTGAATGTTCCATTTATTCTACCATTCGCGTGGGTTGTTCTTCTATTTTGCAAATGGCGCCGTGCAATAAAGCCATATGGCTTTATTACCACCATCCAAGTGCAATAACATAATAATCGATTAGTAACCAAAGTGGAAATAACGCTATAACATGTAATTGTTATGGTTTCAAATTGTCAAAATAATGAGTCGCCATTGTCAAGTGTTGAAAAATATGGTACAGTTTGTGGAAGGGGGAGCGCGTCCGGTGGGCGATCGCGGCGGGACCGCCACACTATGTTTACAAACTCCAAAGCATAGCCGGCCTTTGGCCGAGCGCAAGGATTTTCTCCTCTATGGTATAACTAAGACTGGCTTCGCTAACTAAAGCTTCTTTGCCTCTCTCACGCGCTATTAATAGTTAAAGAAATTAAAATGGCTAGTGGTACTAGGGTAGCCAGATTTTAAATTCGGAAAAACAGTACATTGAACACAAAAAACAGTACAATCAAGAAAAAAACAGTACATTTTTTTGGCGAAAACACAACTATTTATTTAAATTATTATATATTTAAAACTTTTGATTGAATATGCAACAATTATATAATGAAAAACACTTGAAATGTGTAACGTTAAAGGAATGATTTCCGTTTTATGGCATTTTATACGTATATGAAATTTCTCCGTTTGCCTTAAAAAAAACACTTAAACGAATCATTTGTCCTAAATGTTTTTTTTTTTTTTTAATTTGAAGACAGGAAAACCATTCCTGTAAGCCATATACGAATGGAGAAAAGCCTAACTTAGCTTAAATCAATTAACTTGTTGTTTGTGTAAGTAGGACTTTCTTCAAGCATATTTGTATTTAAAGCAATTTTCACCACACACATAATTGCACAAATCATATAGAATTTGAGAAAATGTTTGTGTCCCAAGTTCATTTTCCAATTTCAAACAATTTTTAAATTACACTGGTTTACACTAAAAATATACATTTGATGAGATGTGATTTTTCTTATGTATTTTCTTCCGCTGAATTCAAAAATCAAGGTTAAATTTTTTTTTATGGAACAGTTTTGGACTTGACAAATTATACCTCGAGCTAGATATGTTCTATTGGGTCGTTCTTGGTACCAAATGAAAGGTATTGAGATGACGAACAAATATGTATAACTGGATCTTTGATTGGTAAAGAGGTTCAAAATATATTGATGAAAATATGGCAAATTTTCAAAAAAATCATATTTTACAGTGCTTCTGTGCCGCTGGAAAAGTACAAATCGTCGAAAAAACATCTAGTTTCTCTTCATGTACGTCAAGATGATACTTATACGCAAGAACTAACACCAACCAGAAGAAAATCGACCGAAAAATGACAAAGGTATAAGCTATTGAGTGAAACAATCCAAATCCCATATTTTTCGAATATTTTATTTTTTTTTCCACAATTTATTGGGTTTAAACGATTTTAATATATTTTTGACCGGCGGCTTGCATCACTAATATGCATTTTGTTTTGACAGCTTGTATAAAACGAAGTATAAATTTTATTGAAATTATATTTATTTGTGTTCACCAAAATGCCTAAAAGAAATCGGGAATTTGAGTGCGTAAACAATCCAAATAATTTTTGTTACGTATGTATGTGGAAAATTTGTCGCCCAACCAAATAGACGTAGATTCACCGATTCATTACAACAGAATTATCTGCAATATTTTGGAATAGCACCTGCAACTTTTCATGAGCAATGGACACCAAATAATGTTTGTTTATCGTGCCATATAACTCTTGCCGCGTGGGCTTCTGGTTCATCGCAGTAAGATTAAATTTGTATGTATAAACAATTCAATTAGTGATAAAGTGAATTTTTTTCGGTTAATTCTGTTTTTTTTCGGAACTAGACGATACATGAAATTCGGTGTACCGATGATATGGAGATAGCCGCTCTGCCATTCGGTGGATTGTTACTTTTGCCTGAGCAAATCCACTGGTTTTGGAAAGAATGCCAAATGGGTTTATGCGACAGTAGCATCTGATTCGCTTCCAGTTCCACATTCAGGTGAATTTCCTCATCCTAAATGCCCCGATTCAACAATTCAATTTTTGGAATCATCACAAGAGACAGACACAAGCAGTGATAATGAATTTCAACAGGAGTCGCAATCGAATTATTTTACGCAGCCTAATGATTTGGTGAGAGATCTCGACCTGTAAAAGGAAAAAGCGGAGTTACTTGCATCTCGCCTGAAGCAAAAGAACTGTTTGGCTGCGGGAGTAAATGGAACATGTTACAGAAAACGTGATAAACCTTACTCACAATATTTTAAGAAGGTAAACGACATATGCTACTGCAACGATATTCCTGCATTGTTTGAGCAACTCGGAGAACGTTATGGTCCAAATGAGTGGCGCTTGTTCATTGACGGTAGTAAGGAGAGTTTGAAAGCAGTTCTACTGCATATTGGAAATGAAAAACCTTCTATCCCCATCGCTCATGCCATCAACACTAAAGAATCATACGCCACAATGGCCAGTTTGCTAAAATACATTCAATATGAGCATCACAACTGGAAAATATGTTCCGATCTTAAAGTCGTCGGCATGTTGTGTGGAATGCAGGGTGGATATACAAAATATTGCTGCTTCCTTTGCCTGTGGGATAGTCGTGCTCGTGAACATCATTATAGAAGAAAACACTGGCCAGAAAGGGAGAACGTAACAGTGGGCAAAGACAATATTAAATACGTGCCTCTTGTCAAAAAAGAAAATATAATCCTTCCAGCGTTGCACATTAAACTTGGCCTCATTAAAAATTTTGTGAAGGCCTTAGACAAGGAAGGCCAAGTATTTTCCTATTTGAAAACCCTTTTCCCGCAGCTTTCTTCAATAAAAATCAAGGAAGGCGTCTTCGATGGTCCACACATAAAGAAATTGCTAAAAAGCACAGATTTTCCAAAATATTTAACACCCGTTGAAAACGAGGCCTGGAAGTCATTTCAGCAGGTTGTTGCCAATTTTCTTGGGAACAATAAAAGCTCTAACTACGAGGGAATTTTTAAGGATTTACTGAAGAACTACAAGAAGATGGGTACGGAGTGTCATTATTTAATTTCATTCCTGCTTGTTTTCTATTGTATTGTTTTTACGATTTTATTTATTTCTTACAGGTGTAAATATGTCTCTCAAAATCCATTTCTTACATTCGCATTTAGATTTCTTTCCGGACAATCTTGGTGACGTAAGTGACGAACATGGCGAGAGATTTCACCAACAAATTAAGACCATTGAGCGGCGCTATCAAGGATTTTGGGATGCAGACATGTTGGGAGACTATGTATGGTTTCTCACTAGAGAAACGAATCCCAAAAGCAACCGAAGACAAAGCAAGAGCCTCAACTATTTTTAACACAAAAAAAAGTCAACAATGTATTAAAATCGTTTAAACCCAATAAATTGTAGAAAAAAATAAAATATTCGAAAAATATGGGATTTGGATTGTTTCACTCAGTAGCTTATACCTTTGTCATTTTTCGGTCGATTTTCTTCTGGTTGGTGTTAGTTCTTGCGTATAAGTATCATCTTGACGTACATGAAGAGAAACCAGATGTTTTTTCGACGATTTGTACTTTTCCAGCGGCACAGAAGCACTGTAAAATATGATTTTTTTGAAAATGTGCCATATTTTCATCAATATATTTTGAACCTCTTTACCAATCAAACAAGTGAAAAAAGGTCGAAAAAATGAGAAAATGACCATATCTCCAAAACTGTTCCATAAAAAAAAATCTAACCTTGATTTTTGAATTCAGCAGAAGAAAATATATCAGAAAAATCACATCTCATCAAATGCACATGAAGAAAATTTCATTATGTAAACTAGTGTTATTTACGGCCAATTTTACCAAGTTCAGCTATAATCTATAAAATCCAAAAAACATATGGGGTATTCAAGTTGTGGTATCATGTTGTATTGTCATAATGTTCTACAAAGGCTTAGAAATATTGTTGTTGCTTTGTAAACAAAAAGTGTCTTAAATTAATAAATGTTTGCTTGCTATGTTTATTGTGCTGTCGTATTTAATAAGAAGAGACCTACGCTGAGCGTCTCAGCCGAGCGGCTATGTTTTTGTAGCCGTCGCCGTTGATGGTATAGTTTTACCCGGCAAACATCCGGATGTAACCTGCGGCTAGCAATTTTTGCAACAAAACAGTTGCGGCGTAATATTAGACCGGCTTAGGACTCTGAATAAACAAAATAAACAAAAAAAATTATTCGTAATTTGCGTATAAAAAATGGAAAATAGTCAGGTAAGACTTAATGTAATTTATTAATTCATGGATTAGAATTAAAAAATATTTTGACTGTAGGAAAATATTTGTTTTTTATATTTGTTTTAAATCAGCTGATTTAAATTCAAAATAGCACACTAATTTATGAGGGGTTGTTCACAACAATATTATTTTTTCATGTTATTATTTTAAAACATATGACTTTATGACACCTTGTGAATCCCCCAATAGTTTGGTGTATTTTTATTTAACAAAATCTGAAAATATTAAAAAACAAGTTTCCTTATTTCAAAAAAGTTTAGGTAGAGAAAAGTGGTCCTGAAAGGAATTATATATTTTAAACATTTTGAACACGGAGAAGTTTTAAATTTTTACGTTTTCAATTTCACGTGATTGATTTCTATTTCCAGAACTTGCCCGAATATTAAAAAAAAATTCTAGGAATTAAAGATAATTGTGTCGGAATAAGTATTAATTTAGTATTTAAAAAATATATGGCGATTTCTTATCTGAAAAAATATGTTACAGTATATACATACATGTAACATTTTCTAATGTTAAGTGTTACATGTTGTGCAATTTCAATAAAACACAATTGGCTGCATTTATTTGCAACTATTACACTTTCATCATTAATGTACTTCATGAGCGATTTTCAAAGCTTTCTAAACGGATTCTGCACGCAATTACGGTTTGGAAACAAATATTAATATCACTAATAGCTTAGAAAAATTAAAACATTTATAATTGCCGTATTCACAAAACCCCAATAGTGAACTATGTATTTTAATACAACATAGAATTGATACAACGATACAAGGGGTTTTTTGAATACGGTAAATATCAATAGACTTTTTCGATTTTAATGTGTAAATATTTTTATATTTTGTTTTAAAACAATTTTTTTACAAAATTATGATCGGTATGAATTATAACAAACCAATTAAAACACTGGTTGTACGAACAAAGTAGTAAGTACCAAAGTTGTAAAACAGGGCAAGTATTAAGTAAAAGTAAGGGAAAAATATGCAACATACTTTGCATGTTTTTCATCAACATATTCACAAAAGAACTTGAAAATTTTTGCCACAGTTGTATTTTTTGAACAAACGAACACAAAAAAAATAGACCATGTAACATTAATGCAACATATTTTCCAGAAAAGAAATCGCCAATAATATTTTAAACAAAATTTCGATTTTGTTTTTGCCTTTCTCAGGTGTTTAAAGAAAAATAATATTGGAAAAGGTAGCCAAAAAATCATATGTCTTAAAAATAATAACATGAAAATATACAACTGCTGCGAGTCACCCATTATAATTAAGATTTCTACTGCGTGTTTATGAGAAAACAATGACCACAGCGGAAAAAGTCTTATTATTTTAGAGCTTTTTTGTTTGAAACACAACTCTTTTTTAAAATATGTACCGTTATATATTAGGATATTTTTAAAATATGACTTTAACAGGGTTTTTCCTAATATCTTGATTTTTTGTAAACTGAACAACAACAAAAAACAGTTCAAAAAACAGTAAAAAGTGTAAAAAACAGTACATTTGCGTACTGTTTTGGACATAATGCATAAAACAGTACAATTGCAAAAAATCAGTACATGTAGTGTTAAAAACAGTACGTATGGCAACCCTAAGTGGTACACACGTGACATGAAAAACTTATGTCACGTGCACACCTTAAATGTTGAACATCGTTTGTGAAAATAGTAATTGATAAATTGTTTATATTTATTTATTCATTCGTTCACTCTTCGCTCATTTAGCCAATAAAATGTGGGTTTTTTCAATGAAACTAATGATGCAATGAATAGCACACTCATCCCAACTAAGGAATTGTGAGGGACAATTTACATAGCAAATAAATGTAAGTTCGAAAGGACTCTTAATTATTCTAATAATTAATAACTTTTAAAATGTTATGAAATCAAAAATTTTCAAATTCCATGTGGCAACAATTATTAAATATGTATAAATTTGCAACATTTTCTTTCGAAATAACTGTAATTAAATTGGTGTTTAGTTGAAATTGCAATTAATTAAAATCACTATTAAAACGTATTTTTTATAAATCAGATACGTTCTTATGAAGGACCAAAGACTTTTAAATTTCGTATTCTTTGCATACGCATAATGTTTTTATTTTTTAGATTTATGGCCGGTGGCATTCCCCTACTGAGTAAAAACTTTTATGTTCTTTCCCCCTTTTTATTTATACTAAAATTATACTCTGTTTTTAACATAATTCTAAGGGTAAGTGGCGCTTGATTGACCTTAGAATAAGGAAGGCATCAATGCCTTTAAGCCTTCAACATTCAGTTTTTCATTTTTCTTTGTGACGATAGCTTTTGATGCGTAAAAAGGTTAATGCGTAAATAATATGGCCTGGCTTCAGATTAAGTATATTTATATTTTTTCTTGATTTTTGCTTCTTTTCTTCCTTATTGTTTGCTTTAGCTAGTAGAATCACTTTTTGTTTGTAATAAAAAACAAAACAATGCCCTTTTTAAAAAGAGCAGAAGGAAGGGACTAAAAGCAATATTTGAGTTTCTCTTAAATATTTGGCCATATATTTACTTATATATTTGTTCAAAATCACATTTTGCTTTACTTTAAAGCAAATAAAATCAGGGGGATTAATGTAAATATTTAAACATTCAGTTACTCAAATAAATTTTAGTATGTTTTGTGTAGGTACCTTTAGCATGCATTAAAAGATTAGTACCCTTGAGAAATCCATAAATGGTGCTGGGACAAATTTTATATTTTCTTGTCATCTTTTATTTTACAACACTAATTGGATTTTAATGTTTCCTTTTCGGGTGTTGGAATTTATAATCCTTGAACTTTTTTAGAACAAATTTTTTAAATATATACTTATTACACATATGTAAGTATATGCTATTTGTATGTCTTTAAATACATACATACATACGTACATACACGCAAAGAAAAAACATGGTTGTGGTAAACATATTCTAAGAGCAACATATTATGATAAGATTCATGATTGTAGTCACCATATTACGATTGTTATTAAATCATATTATGACCAAATATGTTCGTAATATTACATCATAATATTTTTCCCTTAATCATATTGTTATCCTGTTAATCATAAAACGTTAAGAAGTTATAATATTACTGTCATGGTAATCATAATAAGATAAGAAGTAATCATATTGTTGCCATGGTAACCATAATAAGTTAATAAGTAATCATATTACTGTCATGGTAATCATAATAAGATAAGAAGTAATCATATTGTTGTCATGGTAACCATAATAAGTTAAGAAGTAATCATATTACTGTCATGGCAATCATAATTAGCTTAGAAGTAATCATATTATTGTCATGGCAATCATAATAAGTTTAGAAGTACATAATCATATTATGATGCAAAGTGATATGAACTGTTATACATAAATTTTTTACATCATAATATGATACAACTTTAAACGTAATATTTTTATTGGAAAAAAATACTTATGATAAAATAAAAAACATAATATAGTTACTGTAATCTTTTTGTCGTAGGTCGAAATTATTTATAAATTATTTTATGGAGTTTTCATTATTTTTCTCTTAAAATAACACAAAACTTACCAGTAATGGTTAATATTTTGCACCAATATTTCACAAATTTTTCCACCACTTTAAGATTATTAAAATTTTTAAGCAAAGATATTTTATTTTGTGACACTACAACCCTTTTTTAATGTTTTTTCTTTATTTTTTTTTCAATTTCTTGTTTATTTTAATGGTTATTTTTTTGTTATTTAGCCACTCACTAACAAATAATTCGATATTTTTATGTAAAACACGACACAACTGATACAAAATTATTTTACAAATGGCGATACCAAAATATTATTAGAGTAACGATATTTTGATTGCATCTTAAACTTATTATGATAAATGTATATAAAGTTATCATGTTATGGCTATTAAATATCATGTTATGGCTGTGAGTAATATAATATGTTTTGAAAGTTATCATAATTTAGTTGTTAGAAAAATAATTATTTTTCGGTCAACAATACTCAAATTTATAATTGCGATAAACATTAATATGTTTACAGTAACTATAATATTGCTGATATTTAATAAAAATAACAATTATTTGTGTACAACAACAATATATTGTTACAATAAACACAGTGTGGTTGCCGTAACCATGCCCAACCATATTTTTTCTCTGCGTGTATACTTAAACAAGCTTAATTAATTAGGACACATTTATTCTTAACATATTTTATTAACGCGAAAGTATTAAACTTGTTTCTACACGGATAAGTTTCTAATGAGATTGTCGGCAATTTGTCATAAGAAATAATATTATAACTTCATATCTAATTTATAAAATTATTTTCTTTAATGAAATTGCAAACGTGTTATGTTGTTTATCAAAGTAGATACAATACGAGGGTTGCTGTTAATTTGTTGAGCACTGAAATCACAAAGTATTAAAAGGTTTCAAAGGAAACATAACTTTCATAAACATATGTACATATACATACCGAGCCCTTATAGCAAAAAAGATGTAACCAACAAAAAAAAAATTTTACAGGAGAAGGTTTTTTTTAAATATCTTTGCATTAACTTTAGTTTTTCGTTTGAAATTGCTTTAGCTCTTATTTCGTAACGGTACTTCCCAGAGATATGAGATTTTTAGAGATGATGCAAATGATCAGAAATTATCGAGTTTCATTTCGAACATTCCAAAAAAAACAGATTTGCTAAGCAATAATTTTATATCATGTAATAATTTCAATTCAACACGAAGTCCTAATGGCGGTATTACTTCTTTTAAGTCTTTTTCTTTAAATACGGCAAACTGCGAAAGGTGACTTGTGCACTTTTACTTTAGTAAGTCATTTTGTATTAGTATTTCATTCTAACCTCTTAAGTAATCGAAAACAACTTCCAGATCAATAGATTTGAGGAAGGTTTTAAGTTTTTCATCGGCACCATCATTACTGTCTGGAATTGGACTAACTTCAGTAGTTACGACAGAGTTTTCTATAACATAACTCTCCCCCACATCCAAATAAAACAAATTGTTGTCTTCGTTGAATATATTTTGCTCACTTATTTCTTTTTCCATTTTAATTTTGTTAATAAATGACCGCACTTGTAAAACACTAAAAACTGAATGTAAAAATACATTAAACAAAGCAGATGACAACTTATGTTCTCCTTTTATGAAAGGTTTGTTCTTAATTTGTGAACGGAACGCTCTTTTTTAAGAACAGTTTGTTCTTGATTTGCTACCGCATGTTACTTTGGTAATTTCTGTTCTTAATTTGAGAACGATTCGTTCACTATTTGTAACCAGGCGTTACTTTTTCCCATTTATTTCTTAATTTGACCACAGTTCGTTCTTAATTTGTCAACAGGTGTTCACAAAAAAACTGTCCACCCTTCGTTCTCAAATTGATACCAGTGGTTCACAATTTTAGAACGTATTTTTTCCCTCTGTGTAGATATAACTTTGTCATTCCGTTTGTAATTTCTACAATATTGATCCTACACCCTATAAATTACATATATTCTGGGTCCTTATGAAAAGAAAAGTTCAAATCCGGTTGTCCGTCTGTACGTCCGTCCGTCTGTCTGTTGAAATGGGTTTTCCGCAGCACCCAGAAAAGACGTTCATAACACAGACATATTTAAAATGTTATTTTTGTATGAAAATCGATATTCAGTTTTCTCAGTAAATTGTGAATAAAATCAAAAGTTGTGCACCGATTACAATAAAACAAACCTCATTTCATTCGAAATTATGTTAAGCTTAATCTTTTTAGACCAAAACTGTGATAATTTTGTCGAGTTTTTATTTTTAAAGAACGAAAAAAATAGTTTTTTTTTTAATTTTCCTAATTTTTTCTTCAAAACTCAACGAGATCTCTGAAACTACAGAGCATATTTAAAGATAAAAATAGTATTGTTGCCGAGTTTCGGATTTTTTTTTAACTGAATATGGTCAACCGTTTTCAAGAATTTCAAATTATGTAGTGAAAGTGCCTTAATTTTAGACATAACGGTATATCTCGAAAACTAGAGCTGATAGAGAAAAATAACGATTAGATTTTAAATCAGCGACCTCAAATTAGTATGAATTTGCAATCTAATTCCAGACCGCACAAAAAAAGTCCAATTTATGTTATGATGTGCTAAATTCCCAATTTTAATTCTTTGATAAATACTAGGGAGATCGATTATTCGACTTTTTTCAAAACACGGTTTTCGAAAATTCCGAATAATTGCTATTTTAAAAAAACCGGTTAAAAGTAACCAGTTAATCGGTTTTAGTTCGAATACATAAAAATGCAAAAACCAAATTAGTTTTTGTAATAAAATGTTATTTGAATAAAGAAAAAAACGATTCACGACGGTAAGGAACTAATAAAATACATAGATGTGACTTAAGGTATGTTCAGACCTAACAAATATTTGACGAAAAAATCCAAAAAATGCGTTGCCAGAAAATTGATCAAACAAATTGATTGTTTTTAACAACTTCTATTTATTTACTAAAATTTATTTAATTATTATTTCTTTATTTGTTAAAGATTTTCTAATACAACAAGATACATTATCTTATAATTAAATTACTATAATCAGAGAAGTTAGTTTTAACAAATGTAAGTGTCCTGATATATAAAATAATTCTGATCAACAATTTCAATTAACAGAAAACTTAATTAAAATACAAAAATATTTGAATTTTACAATTAAGTAAATTATTTCGCTTGCTGTAAATTTTATTGAAGGTATTTTTAAATTTAGTTGCGTTGGTTGAATTTTGTAAAGATCCAGAGACGTATTGAATATATAAAAAAATGCTGCATCACGATGTTGAAGTTGGACTAGGGTGTTTACTCTCGACGACCTCATGAACTGTAGACGGTCAAATAGATATTTTAGTTTCATTGTCGTCATTATTTTGTGTAAGAACCAATGGTTTTTTAATTTTAGTCTTCGAAGCTAAAGCTGATTATACGACAGTAGTATTGAGATACGTGATCAAATTTTTTAGACTATAAATATAGCGTACAATGTTATTAAATGCCATTTTAAGCCTCATAAAGTCTTTTAAGTTACATCCAGAAAATATCTCTGATGCATAAAGAAAGGGAGGTAGAAGATAAGTTTTTGCCAGCAAAAGTCTTACTTTGGGTGGTGTAAAGTACTGCACAGTCCACAAATTCTGCAGCATACTGTACACTCTACCACATTTGGTTAAGATCGCAATTTAATTCATTTACGTATTTAAGTTTTTTATCGACCTTTTCCTTATTTAATTATTGATTTGTTTAGAAAATTCTAAATCGGGCTTATTAAGGTCATGTATTCTATGCAAATAAAAGATTATTTCATAATTTATTTTTCCGACGTTTCGTTGGAGATTCCCAACATCATCAGGGATATTTTATTAGATATATAATCTTTCGTCAATAGTTCTGCATTTTGAATATTTAACACACATTCTGTTTTACATAAACACAACATAAAACATAAATTTAATTAAACAAAACAAATGCAAAAATATATGTAATTAAAAATAAAAAATATCACAGTATAATTAAATTCTATTAAACTAAGTATCACAGAAGCAGAATCAAACTAAACAAACTTTGGAGTTAATACAATACTCAGAGCTTTTTAGGTACATTTGAAAATTATCCGCATATATTTAAACACTTGAATAAGTGGTCCAAGTATAGAGTCTTTAGGGACACCTCTGACAACTCGCAAGGGATTCGAAATAGTCCCTAAATTTGAGACACATTGCCACCTACTAGTTAAATATGTATACAACAATTTCACAGCCACTGAAGAAAATTTAAGCATTAAAGCCAGTTTAAGCAAAGTATATCATGGTCAACATCATCGAATGATTAAGAATGATCCAGTAAGACTAAAAACGATGTATCTCCATTATCAAAATCACCACTTGTTTCCTCAACAACATCAGTAAGAGCAGTTATACAACTGTACATTGGTCTAAAGCCCGATTGACGTTCTGTCAATTGATTTTTTTAGTTTATATATTCAAATACTTGTATCTGTATTAAGTGTTCAAAGACTTTGGAAAGATATGGCAGGATCGAGAAAGGGCGATATTCCTTATCTCTCTTATGCACGGGAACGATTTTGGCAATTTTCCATTTATTTGGGAAAATGATTGTGGTGATAATTGTATTAAAAAAATTGGTTATAAATTGTAATATCCATGGAAGAATAAGTTTTATAAGCCTAAGATTAATGTTATCCAAGCCAATCGCGTTTTATTAAAGCTTCCTATATCCTTCACCAACATCTAAGGGTGCAGATTGTCATAAAAAGCGGCATTAGCTAAGGGCATGGGTATAATTGTGGGGGAATAAGGTAGTTCCTATGCGCATTTCGCTGATTGCTTATGCCAGATCATCAGAAAACTAAAGATATTGTACAAATAAATTTGTAAAGCGAGTGAGAATTACAAACGCTCATGTCTTATATGCAACGATATCAAAGCTATTAAAAAATGGACAAGAGTTGTAAAAATACTGCCTTAACTTTGATTTATATATATTTTTTTCATTATTAAATATGTTTTATAGGTGCTATTTTGCAAAGTGTAATTTTGATAAATTTTTTCCTTGAATCAAATAAACAATTTGTTGACCTAAAATTTTATTTTTAACAAACTGTGTTGTTAAAAATTTGTTTGAAATATTTTTTTTCGGTACGACCCACAATGTAGAAAACTGTTTATTAGAAAATACATTATATCCAATGAAAAACGTGTGGAAGAATGAATGCCAAATAACAAGAAGAGAGTGTCAAAGCGAATGATAAAATTAATTAAATTGAAAGTAGTGAACAACATAAACTACAACAACGTAAAGAATTACAAACATAAGCTGATATAAACAACAAACGTGAACAAAACAATTGAATTCCATATAAACAGAAGCAACAAAAAAAAGTTGATAAAAAATATCAATCCTGAAGTATGCAGTGTACAGCTGGAACCAATAACCTTAGAAAAAGCATTAAAAGGGGAAGAGTGTGAAAAGTGGATCTCAGCAATTAAAGATGAATTAAACTGCTTATATTAAAACAATACCTGGATTCTAGTAACACGTCAGCCAAATATGCATGTGGTTTAAAATAGCTGGGTTTTCAAACGAAAATATAAGACCATTGGGCAAATGTTCACAAAAGCGCGGTATAGACTATGATAAAATCTATTCACCAAATGTGAGATATGAGTCTGTGCGTTCATTGCTGTCAAAAGCTGCGGCACGTGATATGAGCATTTACCAGTTTGATGGAAAGACGGCGTTCCTACATGGTGAATTGGAAGATACTACATATACATATACATACATGGAGCAATTAAAGAGATTAAAGAGTGTGTATTTTGTGTATATTTTATTATAATTCAACAGAAGTGACAACATATTTAGGGCCTGTTCGTCGATAACGAATGAAGACTTCGTTCGCTTAAATAACATTTAAAACAAAAACAAATTATAAAATATTGTTTTTGTTTTACATGTAAATTAAGCGAACGAAGCCTTCATTCGTTATCGACAAACCGGCCATTAGTACTTTATGTAGATGACGGATTGGCTCATAATTCTTTCATTCTAGATCTTCTCAAAGCATTGAATTATGAGTTCAACATAACATATGGCCCCGCAGAGTCGTTCGTTGGAATACAGATTCGGATTTGTAGAAAAACAATGAAATTAAAAATTCATCAACAGGATTATGTTAAAAGAATATAGCAACGTTTTGTGCCATGGTGTCGACGCCGGGTATTCGTTTTTCAAAATCTGATACTAAGTGTGACGAAAACATACCCTTTCGATAAGCCATTGGATCAACTAGTAATATATTTGATGGGCTCTACGCGACTAGACATAGCTTTTGGCGTTGGTATTTTAAGCCGATGTTTTGAAAACCCATCACGACTTCATTGGCAAGGTTTAACACCTTGAATATTTGAAAGGAACAAATAACAAAGTAATTTCGTTTGATATTGGCCCGAGCTGCAGCAATTTAGTAATGTACTACAATGACCCATAGCATGGACTATAAAGAAGCAAACAATCACAGCTATTCAGTATTTAAAAGGTGCTAATCAACCAGCAGACATTCTGACGAAGGCGCTATCTGAAGAAAAATTTAACTCTTTTCCAACTTTATTAAAAACGTTATTGCAATAAAAATAATATACAAATAATTTACGAAAGCGAGAGGAAATATCAAATATTCTGAATTTTTTGTAGACTTTATTATTATTAAAAAAATGTTATCCTATTTTCCACATGCTTTATAAAGTCTCTTGCAATTTTAATTCCATCAGGACAATACGTTGCAAAATAATACATTGAAATAAAACTTTAATTAATCTAAAGTATTTACAACAAGAATGAAGAAAGTAACCGTTCGAATTTCTTTACGAGTCATAAAATGAATTATAAAATTTGTACTTTTTTACTTCTAGGGATTTATACCACATTTACATTAGGCCGAAATCTTGTAGATTTGACTTAATATCTTCTTCGAAATCTAGTGCGTTTACAATAGCGAGATTTTGTTTTTATACCTAACAAGACAATTGTCAGTTAACTGACTAAAAGTTTTTGCGTTACACACACAAAGACAAAAAGAAATATACATTAAAAAATTTGGATTACCTTTTATTAATAATCTCCGATATTTATTTTATCAATATTATTCGTCTTTTTTATTTTTTTACAATTTTTATAAAACTTTTCAATTTTTTTTTTGGCAATTTTTGTTTTGTTTTTTTTTTAACTGCCATTTTTTCTTGTGCAGGGAAGTATTTATTTAGTGCTATATTGAAAAAACCATAGTTGCATCATTAAGTACTACCAGATTTTGAGTAGATTTCGTCGAAATCTAGTCACGAAGTAGATTTTGTTTTGTATGGGAAATCAAGTCAAAAACAACAAGATTTGGCTCGAAATCTCGTAAGTACTAGATTTAGCGTAGGTGTAAATGTAGTATAAATAAAGAAAATATATTTAGGGTATTCACAAGGTGTGGTGTTAAGTCATATCGTCATAATGTCCTAAATAATATTTGACAAGTGTTTAATTAAAAAACTGTTGTGTTTTAAACAAAACAAAAATTTTAATGCTGTGTTCATTGATTGTCATAACTGCAAAGTTGAAATCTAAATAATAATAAGCGGTTGTCCACAGCAGTCATATTCATGTAATTAATATAAGACATATGACTACAACTTTATGACAACCTTGTGAATCTCCCAATTGTATTTTGTATTTGTATTTATTAATTTGAATTTCTAATACAACAAGATACAATATCTTATAAATTACAATATTAGAATCAGACAAGTTAAACAGAACATTGCAAATAAATAACTTAATTCTACTTAAAACTAAGTTAAATTGAATTACGAATTTGAGAATCAAAAGGCTTTGAACAATATTAAAATCATAATAACCAAAAATAAGCATTTAATAATAATTATGACAAAAAATTACGAAAAATGTTTAAACAACAATTCCCTAAAATGTATTGCGTTGCTTGTGCGTTGAGTATCCCTATGTAGTCGGTTCCAGAGACGAATGGTAAGAATAAAAAATTGACGCTCAGAAGCATGGTCGCGGTGACGGATTTGTATAATGTAGTTTCCTCTATTCGACCTTGCAAACTGTAAACGTTCAAAAAGATAATTTGGTTCTTTCGTCATAACAATCTTGTGAAGAAGTATAAGATTTTTGAATTTAAGGTAATTACTAAAGGAAATTTTTAATACACGACAAGAGAACAGGGACACACGATCAAATTTTCCAAGGCTAAAAATGTAACGTATAATTTTATTGAAAGTCGTGCAGAGTTTTAAGTTATCCTTCGTGCCACATCCGGTAAAGAGCTCGGAAGCGTATAATAGAGTCGGTAATAAATACGTTTTTGCCAGAAGTAATCTTACTCTTGGCGGAGTGAAATATTGTGTGCCCCAAAGACTTCGTATCATACCATAAATTCTGCCGCAAGTTTGGTTAATATGATTGGTCCAGGTAAGATTTCTGTTAAGTATAACACCAAGGTTTTTTAAAGAACAAACTACATCAATTTTTTCGCCGCCAAGAAAAATATTTATATCATCCTCTATTACCACCGACTTTTTCGATATAATTATGCACTTCGATTTCTTCGGATTCAGCCTCAAACCATTTGCCGAGGCCAAGTAAATATTTTTCCTAGGTCATAGTTTAATTCCTGAACTTTAGAAGCAATAGTATCCTTAGAACTACTGAGATACAACTGTACATCATCAGCATACATTTGAATCTTAGAAAAGTGTATCTGAAGTGGAAGATCATTTGCATATAAGGAGTATAGCAGTGGACCAAGAATGAAACCCGGTGGGACACCCCTTGAGACCAATAATGGTTGCGAAACAGATTCATCATTGGCAACAGATTGAAATCTATTAGACAAGTAGGATTGAATTGAATTTGTAGTATTTTATTTGGAATTATTTAAATTTTTTTTACCTGAAACAAATTGTTAATATGTCAATATATAAACATGTTAATTAAAAAAACTGTTAAAGATAATAAAAAAGCTTTTAAAAAAATATTTAATAACTTAGTTATTTTTGTAATTTTTCTGTGTCCTTTCTTACTTTTTATTTTGAAAACACTGTTGATTTTTTCCCTAAGAAAATAGTTACAATGCTATAAAACCATTCATGATGTGTATAAATAAAATAAAAAATATGTATGTGAAAAGAAATTAAATTATGTGTTTACATTAGGACAGAACAAATACACATTCTCATAGAAATAAAAGCATGAAATCAGACATGAGATTCTTTCCCAGTAAGTATTAGTAGGAGTTGCAAAAAGTTTTTTAAAGTCATTTTGCTTTAATATGCAAATTAAATCATTTGAAATTATTCTCCCACAACAAAATTTGTAAAAGGAGTTAAAAATTTAAGTTTCAAATTAAATTCATATTCGAATCAATTATCTCCAATAGATTTTGGAAAAAACTAAATTTTTTTAAAGCATATTATAATTAACAAATCTAAGATCATTTTATTTCATTAAAAAATTTTTAAATTAATAAATTTATTCATTTGTATAAACTTTTTAACCGTTTATAAGTTCGTGGTTCCAAATATTAATAATTTAGTTTATGTATACAGAGTTATATCGGATATTGTGTACCAGTGCCTTTTGCAGAAACTGAAGCGCCTGGCTTAATATACTTTACTCGGAATGTTAGAAGCGACTTAGAAGTTCTAAGTTAGAACTAATGTTTTTAATTTTTGCATCTTTGATTTTACTTCTAGACAATTTTAGGCCTTTTTTCTTTCTTTTTTTCTTCATACGGTGGCGCATAAGTAACGTTATGATATAGTTAATGTAGAATTTTTTTTCTGATTTTATTTAACGTTGGCATTTATTAAAAAATTTAATCTAACTTGGAAAAATGTTGACATTATGGTTTGAAGATAATATCTTTTAAATAGTGACCATTGTTTGCTTCGACCTTACGTGCTCTTTACAGGGCATTCGCATAACTTTTTTAGAATTTCATGTCCCATTGCTCTAACTTCTTCTCGGGTTTTCGCCTTAAGGTTACCCAAAAGAAAAAGCAATTCAATTTTAAATTTCAACAATTTCGGAGCAAGGATTCGTGTCGCATATATCCTGAAATTAAAATATGTCTTTAAAGTTAGTAAAAAAGCTCGAATCTCATGAACTTTTGCATCTCATGAACACATCACATCAATAATAATTTTAACAAATTTTATCCAAATAAGATCTTGTTTCAAAAATCTATAAAAACTGAAAAAAAAATTTTATTTCTTAAATTAATTCCGTACATAAAACAATTATAGTAAGCTCAATGTGTCTATCAAATTTTTCTTATTCGGTGCAAGGACACCTCTCCACCTCTTATATATCCTTAAACTTGAAAAAAGCTACAAAAACTGTTAGAAATATTAGAAGCTTTATTTAAGTTCCCACTTGCAAGAACATGTGTTTTGATTAAATATATTACAAATTTTTAAAACGTAAACAAAAATGTTTTTTTAATGAAAATTCGTATAATTTGCAACATTTTTTTTTTTAAATTTTAAATTTGACTTAAGATGATTTGTCAAAATGCCACAGATATTACAACCCATCCCCCCATAATTTATAGCTACACTAATGAATTTGTATGATTCAGTGTGTTAAAACATTTAAGTTTAATTGTGCATCTATCTATCTAGATATGCTTTCCCTTTTATAAGACAATTTTTGAGTGTTTAATTTCTATTTTATATCAATATTATAAAATATTTATACAAATGATTTTTTTTCAAGTTATTAATTATATTACGCCATGAATTCATTATTATAAATTAAACCAGGTGCAGTATATATATTTCACTTTCTAGCCAGTCAGCTTCAAATCTACCTCTCATTAATTTCTGCGATCGGTTTTTCACAAATTGAACTACTTTAAGAATAACCACAGGTTAAAAATATCAGGATTACGAAGGGATTTTGGCACTTAAAACTAAAAAATTGTGCAAGAGGTGCAGCTTAAATTTTTATAAGTTATAAAACGCACACTCACAATATTCTGTACGTAAAATTTACTGAAATTGTAATATAAAATAAATGAAAGTTCAGTTAAAAACCGGTCTACTTATTTTTCATTTATTTTAAACGAAAAGTTCATTTAATTTTTACTGTCCTAAATTCAACCGCAATTTGCGTAAAAAACAAAGGAATATTCAGTTTTTTTTATTTAATTCAGTAATTTTCGTTTACTCCACCAAGGAGCCGAATTTCTAAAAAAATACCAGACAGACACCTGTCCGCTTGTTTATCTAATGAGATTGAGAGAATATTATTATTTACTTACCCAATTACACACGTATGTTTTACTTTTGTTGTACTGACCCCGTTGTTTACAGAAGAACTCTCAACTATTAGACACGAGCAGCATGAGCGATATGGCTTTGCAATTATTTTACTTTAAAAATTTGATGTACGTATTTAACAAAAATCTTTTACCAAATAGAAAATGGGAATTTATTACACAAAACAACAAATCGTTTTTTGTAAATAACTAAAAATTTATTTTTGGTGGTTAAATTATAAAAATATAAAATATCTGAATATTCATTTGTATTTGCGGAATATGTAGTTAATTTTTTGACAGTTAATTTATATAAAATAACTGAATATTCATTTCTTTTTACGGAATTCGCGGTTAAATTTTTGACATTAAAAATTAAATGAACTTTTCGTTATTTCAAATTAAATTTTCATTTAATTTTACATAAAGAACAATTTAATTTAATCAACGGACATAATTAACTGCAACTGAAAATCCGTATTAATACGCACTTAGTTTTTTGAATGAATAACTGTTAAAATCAGTGAAAAATAAAATTGCTTGGAATTTTAAATGTTAATTTATTTAAAAATGCCTAAACGGAATGCTTCTTAAATAAACTACAGTCCGCTACTGTAATAATATTGTGATTGCACTTGCAGGAATATTTAAAGAATATTTTAAGTAATTTTTTAATTCACTATTAAAACGTAGCTTTGTTGAAAAATCCTGGTTTTATGCTACGCCAGTTTTTTGCTAACAGTACTTTACATATGATCAACAATTGCAAACAATAGCTCTGTTCCACATGCATAACGAAACAGTCCGAACTTGCACAAAGTTACCCAAAAGCGTTCCACATAACAATTTTTGTGCAATAAAGAGAGTAATTGAGAGAGTAATTTTTTTCATTTCCTGTACAAATTTGCACGAACTTTTTCTTTGGGTAAGTTCGGACAAGAAAAAACAATCAGCTGTTTTTGTTTACATATGAAACTGATAAATAATTCAGGAAATTTACAAGTAAAAGGAAAAGTTTAGTTTTAATTAAAAAACATATTAAAAAGCAAAATGTAAGGTTTTTTGTGAAAAATGAAACTGCTTAAAACGTTATTGCATACATATTTTCCTTAATCTTTAATATAAAAAAAAGAAAATATAAAAAATTACAATGATGCAAATGTCTTAGTTTTTTAATGTTATGACTTTTAAGCGTCTTAAATCACTTAAATAGATCTTAATTTGAAAAGTAAGCAGCATTAGTATTTGAAAATGTTCAAAAATGGTTTTTTGCGTTCCAGCAATTTTGGGTAGTTTCGGCAAATTTAGAAAGTAATTTTCATTTTACTCTCATTAGTCCGAACTTGCCCTAGATCTTGTGGAACACACCTAATATGAGTGGTGTAATTAAAGTAGATACCAGGGTTGCATTATTCATAAATTTTTTTAGTGACCGTTACAAAAATATTTTGAATTTTTCACGCAAATACAAGTTATATTCTTTAATCTTTTATGTTGTATGCAAACTTTAACTTTGAACTGAAAAATCTCTGAATTATTTTCATTCTTATTTTACATATCAAAAAAGCATGACGTTTTAACTATTTTGGCCAAGATCGTAACAGTGTGCGCTGTGGCCAGTTAAATGCTGGAAAACACATTTCGGGGATTCACAAGGTGTGCTATCAAGTCATATCGTCATAATGTCCTAAATAATATTTTACAATTGTTTAAAACAAATGTGGTTGTATTTTAAACAAAATAAAAATGTTAATGCTGTGTTTATTCATTCGTCATAACTGTACAGTAGAAATCTTAATTATAAGCGGTAGCCCACAGCAGTCATATATATTTCTTGTAATTATTTTAGGACATATGACTTTACAACTTTATGACTACCTTATGAATCCCCCAATTATTATTAAATGGCCAAAAATCTTGTGCAGGAGAGCCATATTTGGACAAGCTGTGTGACCTGTGGCTCCATCTTGTTCGAACCACAATTCTGGATTGTTCTCCACCTTTGACCTTGAAACATTTTTGAAATTTTTCCCAAATGCCATTGACAGAAACCGCAACTTGTTAGTCGTTTTCGAAACAATAGGGTCCAATGATATTTTCTAAAGTTATACCATAATAGACTACACATCTTAATTGGTGGTTCATTTGATGTTCAACAATTATTCTTGGATTTTTGATGTTTATGAAAACCATAAAATTATTATCAGCAATCATAATATGGTTGTTGTAACAATATAATGTGTGTTCTAACCATAATATTTATGAATAATTTCCTTAAAAAAACAATTTAGTTATCTGTGAATATACAAAAGCATATTTTTCGTGGCATGGCTTACTTTTTTCTAACAGTCATGCAAATAAAATAAAAAACCAATAAAAAGGTTCACTTGGGGATGTATTTTAAATTTTTGGATATATCTACAGCGAGTTGTTTCCTGGGTGAGAAAATATTATTAAGCAACAATATTCTTAATAAGCAAGGAGGTATAGTCGGTTAAGGCCGGCCCTTTGATACCCTCCACCGCAATATTTACAAACATCTTTTCGATAGTGTTCCTTTTTTGAGACCCATGGCTGATAATGCACCCGCCAAAACCAAATTATTGTATGAGGGTGTAATACATATAAGAGTTCTGTTTGCCAAATGTTATTTAATATTGACATATTTATAAGATTTAATCGCCTTTGACTATTTTTAGGTCCTTTGGTCGATTCTAGACCTACAAAATATTTTGCCATGACAAAGAAGCTATTGTAAAAGTTATTGTCGTTAAACTTTATGTGAATATCACATAGTATATAAAGAAGTTATCGCATTAAAATCTTTCTTATGTAGTTTTTGTATGGCAGCTATGGCCAAATATGTTCCGGTTACAAGCAAATTTGGCAGGATGTTTTATATTATAAAATAGTTTTTTTTTTTAAAATTTAATCTAAATACCAACATTTTTTCGGAAAAAAGATTGTATGGGGTTTACGTGATCGATTGCCGCCATTTTCAATAGGCTTGGTACTTATAACAATAAGGACATACGTAGTACGTACCAACAGAAAACAAATATTAGTATCAATTTGTTTTTACATCTCTAAACATTTTTGGAGTGAAATCATTATAATCGGTTAAGTAGAAATTTGAGGTACACAAATGAATGCGACCACTTTTATTGGCGTACTACAAAAGGCTTTTTCTGCAAAACATATTCTTTTTGGACCTCTTCCTTGGATATTTCAACAGGTAGTGTAAAATCGTTTATAAAGTCAAAACATAGAACTTTCAATTGCTAGCATTTGTTTCCTGATGTAAGAAATTCGATTCTATTTAAAAATCAAGAAAATCAGACTTACGGCCAATTTCACCAAGTTCGGTTAAAACTAACTCTTAATTAAAGTTCCTGTTACCATTATGTTTTGACAGCTATAACTTATAGTTAATTATAGCCAAACTTGGTGAAATTGGCCGTAATATTAAAAAATGCTGCTTGATTTCAGAAATATCTTTCTTGTTTTTTTTTTAAATTAAACTAATCTACTTTTGTATTTCTTGTTTTAAGAAATTTTTGAACATATACCAAACAAGTGAATGTACGTATTAATCTCCTTTACATAACTTATCAAAGTTTGTTGCAGACACTACAACAACACCAAACAAGTAGTTAAAAACGGCTTGCTTGTTGTGTGTAGAAACAACAGTACAAGACGACAACACATTTATGTTCATGCTTAAAATGTAAAATTCGAATTACCCGACTAATCTGTTATGACACCCTCTTATGGTGTGGTGTTATTAATGTTAAGTGTTTTCTAGTTTTAAGTTTATTTATATGAACAGAATCTCTCTGTCTGATAATGTTAACGTCGCGAGCAAACGTTATTTTATGCATCTTAACGAAGAGTTCCATTATACATCTTCCTTTTCAGTTTAGCATGTAGCTTTTCCACTTGCATTGTATACCAGAGCAAATAATCATATTTCTAAGATCTTTTAATATAATTTTATTTTGTCGTTTTTGTATCATAACATATGTTCTGAAAAGACTCACTTACTTAAAAAGAATTGAGAACTCTTGCTATTTAATGCTAGGTCGACAAAAACATTTCTTTAGCAAATTTATACTGAAAACAGTAACAAAAAACTAAATTTTGTTTTTGTTTTCAATATAAATACGCGAAAGCAATGTTCTTGTCGACATCGTTGGCCAGGCAGTAAGTTTATATTTTCAAGTATTCATATATGTACATTAAGTTTTTAAAGTAAAAACAATATCGGGAATAATGCTGCTGCTCATTTCCAGATTATTTTAAGTACGACTTCGGGATTGTATATGGATAATTTTAGTATTTTGCTATTGAAAATCCGTACTGGAATCAACCCTTCTGTACATGATTCAAAAAATCCGTACTCGCCGTACTATTAATACCGCTTCGGATTGATTTGAGTACGGATGGATTGATTTTTCTTTTGAGTGGATTTTTTTTAAAACAGCCAAATCTTCCTTTTGTTTTATAAAGCCGCAATAAAGATTTTGGAACGATGTCGCCTCTACTTTATGAACTAGGGAGAAATAAGCTGTGGCCAAGGTTATATAAGATTCGGCACAGCCGAATATACCACTCTTACTTGTTTTTATATTTTCCCGTTGCTGTTTCCCTTTTTATTTTTATTTTGCTAAACAAACATTGTAAAAAATTTATGTTGAATAAGCATTTTTATTTCAGTTTTATTATTTTTATTTGAATTCGTTTTCAACGGATTTTTTGTTTTTGTTTTATTTTCCGCGGCGTATTGTTCGCTTTTCCTTTTTATGTTTCCAGTTTTTATTTAAGCCCAGCAAGTGGTTGTTGTATTGTGAAACATGTCCTGCACACAGGATTTCATTTATTTATTAGTTTGGCTTGTGTATTAGTGTGGTACGCGTGTGCCTGAGTTTGTTTGTTAAAAAGAATTTGTTTGTTTGCGTGCAAATATATAAACGTACGTTCGTACACCGTGAAACACATGTAGGCCAAAAAAATTTTACGTCTTCTTTAATATCGTTTTTCAGCATGACCAACGTATTTTAGACCTTTAAACAATGTACAGCTTTTAAAATGTGTATCCTTGCAATAAACTTAGATAAATGCGATAAAGAGACACACACACACAGATAGCAAACGAACATTTGGTAGATGTGAACAACTTTTATTAAATTTTATTATAAATATTAAAACTGACACTTAGTTCGGTTTTGGCTTTTAAAATCTACTTGATTTGCACAAATTCATTTTGTTTTATATTTATTAAGTTATGTTGTCTTTTTATGGTCTCATAGTCGCCGTCGATGTTTTATCTTTATTATGAAATTTAAATTAAAATCAAGTCACAATATTTTAATTTTGTTTCGTTTTAACAATTTCAAATCAGTTTTTTAACAATAAAACTGAAAATGAGAGATTGAATTCTGCATACTAAAATTTTTTTTATAACAATAAAATACGTAAAATGTTTGATTGAATGTCGAATAGAATTTTTGATTAAAGTCGTTTGCGTTTATAAATTTAATTTCTTCATGGCTAATAAAGTAAAAAGATTAAAAATATCCTCACACAGAAAACAAATTGGTTTGAAATCGGTTGCAGTAATAAGATATTGATCAAGAAATATAATATGTTATTGCTACTTTTAAAAATGTGTAATTGTAACTGATTTTTAACACTAATAAATATCAAAACGTAATTCTAACTGAAATAGGATTCTTTCAATTCTTTTATTAGTTATGATAATTAATTTCATTTAATACTTAAAATTAGTACGAATTGTGTTAATCAAACCAAAGTAAATGCAGTGCAAAACTGAATATTGATCATTACTACGGATGCGATTTCCATTCAAATGCATGTTTTTTTGTTTTTAAATGCATATTTTGACATTTTTGAGTGAATTTTTTTAATTTCCATATAATAAAGAAAGTTCTAAAAAAAATTTTAAATACACAAAAAAAACCTTCCAAATATTTTTTTAAAATCCATAAATAAATTCTTTTGGAGCTTTGCTTTAAATGCCCGACAAATTCAAAGAAAATCCCAAATGTTTTGCAAAAATAGATAAATATTATAACAAAAAAATTAACAACATTAAGTTTCTATAAATGTTTTCGTAGCAGCGATAAGTGCAAAATAAGAAAAATTTAATTACTCTTGTATATTATTAATTCTATATTTAACTTGTTGTTTGTTTAAAAATCAACAATTCTTAAACATATGCAATGGCCGCAATGTTATAAATTTAACTATAATTTTTGGATTTTGTTTTATTACGGATCAAATTCAAAATTATTTTGGTTAAAATTGTATTTTGAGACAAAAATGTACATTCAGATTTTTCTTAAAACACTTCTAAAATTTAAATTAATTGTTTATAAATAATGCTCTTATGTGCTGTTAACAAATGAAACAATCAATCGCCTGTCATTTGGAAACAGCACATTAATGTTTTGATATAAAAGCTTTGCATTCGGTAATTTCTTCTCAAAAACGGTAATTTTTAAAGGGCCGTAAGGTAATAAAAAAATAAAAGTTAACATCACTGCATCTGAATAGTGGCGATATGGCCAACTTGCTAGTTTTTGCTGGTAAGGCATTCATTTACTTTTTAATTTTTTAAATGAGAGAATGGGAGAATTTTGTAAATTTTTAATTTTCTTTCCAGTTGCATGTTTCTGCTATCAAATGAACACATATTTTATATGTATGTCTAATGCCCGTAATTTCTTCAATAAGAAAGCTGGTCGTGTTTGTACCTAACAGTTATCTTTACCTATTTCAACGTTTATTTTGCCTACGTGTTTTTAATTTTAGTTTTCTTTACAAATATGGCATAGACTTCTATGCACAGCTAGATTTCTTTTTGTAGAAATTACGGGTATTAGTCAAAGTCGATAAGTAAAGTTGGAAATAATTCGCCGCTACCTACAAATGTACATATATGTATGTATGTAAGTAAAAACAAATTATAGAAACTTCAAATGTAATTTTCAAATATGAGCATTTTGACATTGACCTTTAAGAACAAAGCCAAGGATATTATGTATACTTACTTAAACACTATTTAATCTATGAAAAATATCGATATAATTAAAAGTTATAACAAGAAGCTATAAAATAATTTAGCTTTATTTTTTGGCTTTAAATTTCCTTTTTTTAGCTCTATTTCAAGCATGATTTAGCTTTATATTTTTTAAAAATCTGGTCACACTGATATAAACACTAAAAACCAGGGCTGTCAGACTTGGGGATTTATCCCCAAAGTTGGGGATTTTATGCAAGAAAAAAAGGACAAAGGAAGTCATTTGGGGATTTTTTGGGGATATAAAAAAAATTCGGGCATTTTTTGGGGATTTTACACATTTTTAATATATTTTCACTTCTTTTTTTATTTGCTCTTATTTTTCTTTGTTTCGTATATAAAATATGAAACAAGTAGCAAAACTTTTATTTTACTCTTATCAACAACTAATACGATGTAAATGGTCCTAATTAAGATTGCCATTTTTATTAAATGTGTAAAACGTACTTAACAAACTTTTGTTTTCATTCCTGAGCAGGGACCGTAACTGTTATGACTTTTATCAAAAAAATCAAGAAATAAGAGTTATTTTTGATTTTTATATTTTTAAATCAATAATAAAAGTTATTTTTGATTTTTATTTTTTTAAATCAAGAAATAAGAGTTATTTTTGATTTTTATATTTTTAAATCAATAATAAGAGTTATTTTTGATTTTTTTTTTTAAATCAAGAAATAAAAGTTATTTTTGATTTTTATATTTTTAAATCAATAATAAAAATCAATTCAAAACTCTTATTTATTTGTTGATGCCGAATGTATTATAATATGCTGCTTCATTCAAATTTCTATATGAATATAATATATTATCCAACATTTTTTGTTTTTTCGAATTTATTCTATGAGCTAAATTTCAGTTATGTATTTTATAAAGATTTTTTTTTAATAGTCCTATTCCTTTAACTTTTTAGGAATGACTTTATACACTACCAGACTATTATATTTTATCTTCTTGTTACATTTTACCTGATGATTTATTTCTTCAAAAATTGAAAAATAACTCTTATTTCCGGTCCCTGTTCTTGAGTGATTGTTTTAAAAAGAAGAATTTACTCGTGTCACACGTACACATTCGCCGTCATATCAAAATTTTTTGATTTTTTATCCAGCATCGTCGGTATCACACAACCAAACACATTTTCACTAATACTACCATAGCGCTTGATGAGAATTACTCGACTGTGTACAGACCCCTTAAAACCGTTGACAACTTGTCTTTCCCAAAAATAAGTAATTATTAAGGACAATGTAATAAAGTTTGCCAAAAAAAAATACTGCGCTGTTGGTAAGTGCTTATGATGCATCCTAGTAATAAATAAATGGCAGATATATGCATTATTATTGTTGATTTTAAGGATAGCTTAAACCGATTGAACAAGCTCTTAATTCTAATTCATATGAATTGGCTCATTCGTCTTCAAAAACAGCGTATTGCTTGTAACTCCTCATTGGAATCGCCTAAAAAGGATTTTGTAGAACTGTGAGTCTTACTTCTTGTGTCAAAAAAGGAAAACACCAGATAATTTTAATTTCAATGAGTATTACAGCTCCTTGCTGCCTGTTTATTTAAAGTAAACTTACATACTAACAAAAAAAAAACTTAAACGGTAATTGAGTGAATTCAGTGGACACAAAAAAAACACTCATCTTCAAATTGAGTGGTGAACAAAGAAAAAATTAAAAACTAAAGTTCTTCATCACACCGAACAAAAGGTGTTACTTAAAAATGAAATAAAAGATAAAAGAAAATACGAAATAACGCAAAAAAACATAAAAACCTGTTGAAGTCACTTCAACAGATTTAAAAAACATTCCGAAACCAGTCGCTACAAGGTTGGTTGGTTAACGTGGTAGCACGCACAGGTCCAGGCGCGCAGCAAGTAGAGCCGACGGTGGCTCCGTTTTGACACCACACAACTCGTCAAGAAATTGGAACCCCCCGATCAAACTTGACCCAGGGGCAATGCCGAGGTGGCTAGAGCCAGCCCGTTGCGTTGAGATATTTCAGCAGGCTGTTGAGTCCCACCCGCGATATCTCCGAGAGTCTCTGTAGAAGGCAGCAGCTGCGGCAGCATTCATTGAAAGGGAGGCCGAGTCTCATAGCGTGCTTGCCGATCGTCCAATGACCAGTAAGCACGTATGTAAGTCTTGACACGTCCTTCCGACTGAAATTGAGAAGTCGCTCAGAGCGACCTATGTCATATGTGGGCCACGTTTTCCTGGTAGCCCTGCAGCCATCTAGTTTCCTCCATTTATCGTCAGCCATATCCAGATAGTGCCTGAAGATTTCGCTCCTGATAGTTCCCAGGGGTGTTGCGACTGGCACAGCCTGTGAAATATCAAGAGCGGCTCCAGTTTTGGCCAGCCCATCCGCCTGTTCATTGCCATAATGGTCCCTATGCGCAGGGATCCAAATTAAGGTAATGTCAGATAGACTGCCCAGTCTGGACAATTCTTCCCTACACTGGTTGACGAGTATGGATGTTGTTTTGTGTGACTCCAGTGACATCAGAGCTGCCTGGCTATCGACGAAGATGCCAATTTTGCCGCTGATGTTCCTACCGTATAGCGTTCTGCATGCCTCTCTGATCGCCAGTATTTCAGCCTGAAATACGCTGGCCTAATCCGGCAGACGAAAAGAGAGGTTCACATGTAGTTCCTCCGAGAAGACCCCGGAGCCGACACCACAAGTCATCTTTGACCCATCTGTGTAAACCCTCGTGCGGTATTCCTCGGCCAGGATACCCCTGCTCTATTTCCGTCTTGACCTTGAATTTCCTATTAAAGTCCATACGGGGAATCATATAGTCCGTTGGTCGTTTCAGAGATGTGGGTTGCTTCTGTAAGATCCCTGCATGACCGTACGTCCTCGCCTTCCAACATCCCGATAAAGAGAGCCTGACCGCACTATTGACGGATATGGCCATAAGGTGTATTTCAATTGGAACAAGGTGCAGTATAGTGTTCAGAGCCTTTGAAGGACTAGTGCGTAGAGCGCCTGTTGCTCCAATGCAGGCTGATCTTTGTACTCTGCCCAGCTGAACCACGATGTATTTCTTGCCCGTCGCGGTCCACCATACCAGAGATCCATATGTAAGAATGGGCCGTACTATTGCCGTGTATAGCCAGTTGACCAGTCTAGGATTAAGGCCCCACCTGGTGCCAAACATTCTACGGCAGGCGTAATAAGACACCGTAGCCTTCCTAACCCTGTGTTAAGTATTCAATCTCCATGATAGTTTCGAGTCCAGGATAATTCCCAGATATTTCGCGTGATTCGACAGGGGAAGTTCGCAACCCCCCAGCCGTGGCAGTCTAAAAGCCGGAATTTTTGTCCTTCTGGTGAATAGTACCAGTTCCGTTTTGTTTGGGTTCACTCCCAGCCCGCACTCAGCGGCCCAGTTGCTGAGCGCCCCCAACGCACTGGACATAATGTCACTTATCACATCCAGAAACGCACCAGATACCAGTAACACCACATCATCCGCATAGGCTACCGTCTTAATGCCCCTGTTATCCAGGCCAGTAAGAATCGAGTTAACAACGATGAGCTAGAGCAGTGGAGAGATCACCCCACCTTGGGGTGTACCCCTACTAACATTCTTTGACCTCACACTGTTGCCAAGACATGATGTAACGATCCTTGACCTCAACATGCTCACTAACCATCTAATGATGTACTCCTGGACATCCAGATCAGTTAGAGCCTGTTCGATCGCAGTGATCGTGGCGTTATTAAAAGCGCCCTGAATATCCAGGAAGGCGGCCATAGTAAATTGTTTATATTCCAGTGATCGTTCTATGGCCCCTTCTACTTCGTGTAGCGCCGTCTCCGTAGATCGACCCTTAAGGTAGGCATGTTGACTACATGAGAGTCGTGATGTACCCTCCAGTCGATGCCTTATATGTGAGTCCAGAAGTCTCTCCAGAGTTTTGAGCAGAAAAGATGATAGACTGATTGGACGAAAGTCTCTTGCAGTCTCATGACTACTCCTTCCGATTTTGGGTATAAAAACCACCTTACCCTCCTCCAATTAGCCGGTACATAATTGAGGGATAGGCAGAGTCTAAACATTAACTTCAACCAGTGTGACATACCTCCGTGCGCTCTGCAGCATCCTAGGAAAAATGCCATCCGGTCCTGGGGATTTATATGGGGCAAAACTTCCAATCGCCCATTGGATTCTTTCCTCCGAAATTATATATTCGTCAATCTCGAAGAACGAATCATCGTATACCGGTTCCCCATCAGTAGCGTCCAAGCAACCGGGGAAATGAGTGTTAAGTAGAATGTCAAGTGTTTCCTCCGATGATTCCGGCCAGGTATGATCCGTTCTCTTGACATACGTTGGGTTCGAGTGGCCCTTGGCCAAAACTCTGCTAAGTCTGGCAGATTCTTTGGTATTATCTATTGATTCGCAGAAATTCCTCCATGATCTTCTTCTTGCGACTGCTATTGCCTTTTTATATGCCCTCTGTTTTTCGCGATATTCCTGCCACGCATTACTGGCATAACCCGTGTTGAAAGCCCTACGGGCTTCTTTTCTTAGAGCCGAGAATTCCGAGTTCCACCAGGGAGGGAAGCTCTTCCTGGCCCTCGTGATGGGGCAGGAGATTTAAAACGCCCTAGTCAGGGCGCCACTGAAGGTCTCCTCCACCCCCTCGAGTGCAGAGATTGAATCCCGAATCATCGGCACTCTACTGAGTCTTCGTTCAAGAATTCCGTTAAACTTAGCCCAGTCCATTCGTCTCGGATTTCTAAAGCTTATTTTCCCGGTATTACCTATGTGTCCAATGTCGAAGAGTATCCAGTTGTGGTCGCTACAAACAAAATAAAATAATTTTTTTACTAATAATTTGTATTTGGGGATTTCTTATTAATATTTTTCTTAAATTTAAAATTTGGTAAAAAACAAAAAAAAAATTTAACTTTTTGTTTGTTTTAATTTGGGGATTTTTGAGTACTTTTTTTTAATTTTTTGGGGACAGGAAAAAAGGTACCTGTCAGCCCTGCTAACAACTCAGAAACAAAACAACCACAAATGTCAAATAAGTTCATGTAAAATAAAAACACATTACCCTTGAGGGAAGCGAACTGACACTGAAGTAGTCCCGTGATAGGTCTTTGGTGGTAGGGACCGGTTCCAGTTCTAACACTTTATATGAATAAGACCTATCACTTTTACATGGGGTTGTCATTGGAGGGGGTCAATTGACACAATTTGACCAATCACAGACCTATTCTCAATGAACCTGCTTAGTGTCAGTTACTAAAATGTAGTATTATTTAAATACAATGTAGTATTATTTAAAAAAAAACTAGTCCAAGAATTAAGTTTAAGAGCCAAATTTTAGAAATTACCAAAAAATGTGTCACATCACCGCTGAAGACTGTTCTGTAATTCATTACTTTTTCTACCTTTTTGTTCTTTATAAACCAGTTAAGGGATTGGTTCTTCTTTCACTGGTCATGAGTCCTTTCTTTTTGTACTTGTTCTATTTTCACAAATCCCAGGACCAGTCGCTTGGACCAATTGACACAAATTTCCCGCAGGGTAATTAAAAGTCAGTATTGCCAGTTGAAGGAAAATAAAAAGATAAGGAAAGACAAAAAAACAAAAATAACCGTAATGAGTAAAAGCAACAAGATTATGAAGTACATTAGTATTAAAATAACAAAATAGACTTTGTTTTCAATGTTAATTAATTGTTTTTAATGTTAATTTTTAAATATCAAAAAAATTTCATTTTATTTTCAAAAACATTCACTAACTTCAAAAACACTTTGTTTTGCTTTAAAATACATAAAAAGAAGTATTTAACAAAAAAATTCAAAATGCTTTACAAAAGGAAAATATAACATGAATTAACTTACATACATATGTAGGTGGATGCCGTTTTTAGTTAATTCTATCCAAAATTGGTTATATTTTTTTTCAATGTGGAGATGTGAATATTTTTCTCATTTTGGTTACATTTTTCTAAAATAATAATATGACTTAATGGTAAAATTGGCAACACTAAACACAAGGTAACAGCGTACCTACTTCTATGAATATAACGTAGAAAAAAGGGAATTTTTGCACTAAACATCCAGTATTCGTTGTAAAATACAACCGATATTTTCTTGCTTGGGACTTCAACCTGTTGTTGGCTCGACCTGATTAAACAATGTTCTCCAAGCTCTCGATCTTTTGTGCGTTCTTTCCACCGTCTTCTCCATTTCCCTCATACGCAATCGCTCCATCTAAATGCGTGTTCACTAGTGGGTCCAAAAAAAATTATATATAATTTATGCCCCACATTTTTTTTGGAAGATTATAGGGTAAAGTATTTTGGTCGCTTAAATCGAATATAACCCAAAAATCGGGGTTTCTCGACTTTTTTGAATTCTGATCATTACTAGGCCCATTAGGACGACTTTCTTTGTTACTAAGTAAATTTTTTAAAAAAAAAAATTTCTTAAACTTTGCTTCTCTGTGCAGATATTTTAAGTTTCGGTTATTTTTTTTATTTTATTTTTTTGTTTGTAAATTTTGCATAAATTTGAAAAATAATGCTTTGTAACTTTAATTAAAGTTAAAAAATTAATGATTCAGTTTAAAAGGTTGATAAATTGTCATAAAAAAAAAAATAATTGAATTTGCTCTTACTGTTCTAAAGTAACACCATTGTTAAGTTTTGTACCCATTTTCTGAAATTAAAAATATTTTAATGTGTTTGCCAGTTATGCATCGGAATGGTTTTAATGTTGGTTATTAAGATATTAGGTTTTTTTTAAATATTATGTATGGGTCTTTTTTTGCTCTACCAAAGGTAAAAGGGTATATATATAAGTTTGTCATTCCGTTTAAAATTTCTACAATATTGATGTTTGATCCTTTAAAGTAAATATATTCTGGGTCCTTATGAGAAGCGAAGTTGACTTTACGTTTTCCGTGAGTATATTAATTTATTAATACAAGCAAATAAAAGGTATCCTGATGATCTGGACTAAGCAAACAGTGAAAAGCACTAGGTTATCCCCCCAACAATAAATTTCAGTGTAATTATTAAGAACAAGAATTGGGAATTTATCAAATTGAAATAAAATCTTAAAAAGCTATTTAGTCTTAATAATTTGATTTGTTTTTATATCCTCCACCACATAAAGTATATTCATATATTCAGGCTCCTTAAGTAGGTAATTCTAAGCAGGTTTAGCCATGTGTGTCTGCTTGTCTGTTTAAAACATGCTCACTTTCTAAAAATCCAACAAAAAGAGCCACATTGGTCTCAAATTGCTAAGCAGTTTGGGTTTTTAAACCCAGCATAATCGGTTGAGAAGCATGAGAGTTATCAGTCCGAATGTGGAGCCATCAGAAAATATTGATGAACGAATAGATTTGGCACAATTTTGTTCTAAACGACTAAAAATCATATTATAAAATTTCATGAAGATCGGTCCATAATTTACCATAGGCTCCATATAAAGCCTACTTTCGGAAAACAGTTTTGTACGTCTAAAACAGTAAGAAATAATGCAACTGTAATAAAAGTTGGTACGTCAGAGTTTTTTGGGATTCAAAATAACGCTATTAAATTTTGTTAAGATCAGTCCATGATTTACGATAGGCCCCATATAAAGCCAACTCTCGGAAAACAGTTTAGTACACCTGATTTATTGTAAACAATTTGGTACGTATCATTTTTAAAGGACAAGAAATCACACTGAAAAATTTCGTGAAGATCGGTCCACAATTTTTCTCCCATATTCTGTCTATTCTCGTAAAACAGTTTAGTACGCCCAAAAACGTAATGAATAATGTTTTTGTAGCAGAATACTCGCTCATTCATTTCTTGTAGGGAAGTTTTCGCAGTATGTGTCGGCTCTCTTAAGTTCAATATTATTATTAATATTTTAAAAATTACAGAACCTTAAATTTTTAACAATTACCATTTAACAAGAAGCTTTCAATTTAATCTATTATTTTCATTATAGAACTAGCTGTTCAAATACGGGGTTGCGCGGTATAGAACTGTAATGGGCTTTAATATAATGTGTTTAGTAATCAAATTATTTCCTTTTTTAACTTTTTGTAAAAATATGTTATGAAGTAAAGTAAGTGTTTAGTAAATACAGATATTAATTAACGTATGTATCAGAGAATGACAACAAGTACCCATAAGAAAAATATACAGAGGTATTTACCCACGCTCTTCGTTATTGTGTATGCACATATTTATAACACAAATAATAAGAACAGCTATAGTTGTGCGCTGCACAAAGTATCCCTACAAGAAATGAATGAGCGATAGTCACATTTTTCATTTTGGTGTTAAGAAAATGATAGAAAGAAATGACCGAAACCATGTTTTCTGTCACTTTCGGTAATTTTTTCCTATCATTTTCTTAACACCAAAACAGTGTTGCCAGCGAAATTTTGAGAAACATACATTTAAGTTTCCAAAAAGATAAATTTTTTCCCAAAAATATACATTTTAAAAGAAAAATTTTGAAGAAAAAAAATATTGTTCCGCTCTCTTGATCGATGTTTCTCAAGCTTTTGATAAAGTCTGGCATGAAGGCCTGTTATATAAATTAAAGCAAAATTTACCAGCAAACACACAAAAGTAGCTAGAAAGCTACTTAGTCGGTCGTCAATTTATTATAAAAGAAGGAAAGTTATTAAGCTCACCTCAGCCAATTGGCGCTGGAGTCCCACAAGGCAGCATCCTGGGGCCTCTTTTATACTTAATTTATACTTCGGACATGCCAACGAGCAACTACACACAAACCTCAACATTTGCCGACGATACAGCTTTTCTAAGCGTCCACGAAAACAGTTATGAAGCATCTCGTTATTTACAGGATCATATAACTGAACTAGAAAAATGGCTAAGACAATGGAGGATAATGGTAAATGAGCAAAAATGCGTACATATAACATTCACCTTGCGCCGGGAATCTTGCCCACCTATTACAATCAATAATCAAATAATTCCTCAACATTCGCATGTAAAATATCTCGGTATACATCTGGATCGGCGATTAACTTGGAAATGCCATATAGAGGCTAAATTAACTCAAATGAAACTTAAAGCCATTCAAATTCATTGGCTTATTGGAAGAAACTCTGTCCTTTGTCTCGATTGCAAGCTTCTACTTTACAACTCTATCTTAAAGCCTATCTGGTGCTACGGTATTCAACTATGGGGCACCGCCTCGGCCTCTAATATCGAAATAATTCAAAGGCGTCAAAATAAACTTCTTCGAATAATCACAGCCGCTCCCTGGTACGTTAAAAATTCAAACATTCATAAGGATCTGCATGTGCCATTAGTTAAAACTATGATTACAAAATATGCGGTAAGATATTTGGAAAGGCTTGAACAACACCCAAATCCACTAGCTCGGAATATTTTAAATCATGGCGGCCTCACTCGCTTAAGAAGAAGGGACACTGCAGCACTCACAGAATCAGAAGAGCGATAAACACCCACATATGTGAACATAAACCGTTATGACGAAATTTTGTCTGGCACTGGCTGGACATATATAATGTATTAGGATAAGATTTGACTAATTATTGTTAGTTCATATTAAATATATGAAGATTCAATAAATAAATAATGAACAAAAAAAAAAAAAATTATATATGGGTGTTTCTACATAAAATGACCCCTTATAGCTCAAAAATGAAGTTATTATTTTGAATTTTTTTCCCCGCTGATATTATACAAAATAAATGTATCTGTCATTTTCGGAAAGATTAACTTTTTCTTTATACTAACACAAATACTTACTTTGAGTTAACCATAATAAATGAATTCAAACACAAAAAAACTGTTAACTTCTTAAAATGTAACGACCGTTACTTTTAAAATCCAAAATTTTTTTCGGTAACTAATTTCTTTGGTTTGAAAATAAATATATTCCTTAAACAAAACATTTAAAAGAATTTAATCAGATATTTTACTTAACATATCCTGCGCAAAATTTTACAATACATGATGTTTGTTTCCGACATTTGAAAACAGCACATTTATAAAGTAACGCCCGTTACTTTTTTAATGGCCAAAAAAGTATTGAAATTACATTTTTTGTGAATTCTTTCAGTTGCTGCCTTTACTTGAACTTTCGTAAATCCAAACTGGAGCAATTTTCGTGGCATATTTGGGTAGGTAGGAATTTTTTTTAAAAAACCTCCGAAAATCGGTAACGACCGTTACTTTGGAAACACCCATATATAATATACGAGTTAAGGCGTTTATACTAGGGCGATTATATCAAAAAATTCATATGTATAAATTTCCTGAAAATAAAAACAATAAGGGTCCTCATGATATCGTTTATAAGTCTCGTAATCTGTGCAAACTGTGCATTTTTACGCCCTCGTAAATGAACTGTCAAAAATTGTATGAGACTTCATTTACACAAACTTGGTAAATTTGCCCAACAATTTTGTCTCGTAAACTTGCGCTGTTCAATTGTGCATTTATACAAACAGATCTTTTAATGATTTTAACGTCGTTTTCAATGAAAAATCCAAGTGTCTATAAATCACAAACAATAATTTCTAGCAATAATTTCAGTAAATTGGTCTTTTGGCTTTCTTTGAGCATTTTTAAAAGCAAATTCCTCATACATATTAATCACAAATTTAAACACAAATTTTTATATTTTTGAATTTTAATTTTTAATTTATTTTTGTATTGACGTTTCTTACAAACTGACATTAATTGTTTAAAATTACACAAAAGTAAAAAAGGGGCTTCATGAAACAAGACTCGTAAGTTTGCGCATTTGCACAAATGGCAATTTTACGCAACATCATGAGGACCCTTAATGTTCATATTTCCTCAGAACAACTTCGGCTACCAGTAATCATCGATTTAGGTTGGATCGTATGTTGAAACATCCTTAATGTTCTCTTTCACCATAATTAAAGCTGCTATTGTATTAGTAATGAGTCGGTTACGATAATCAGTCCTATTAAGTTTTAGTTGGCTAAAAATTCTCTCCACACATGCATTCGAAAATGGAAGTACAAATGTTAAACCAACTACTTTTTTCAAATTTTTAAACATCTGTTCATTAACAGCATTTTTTTAATTAAAATTTAATATTTTATTTCTGCACATTTTACGTACAGATTCAAAAGATACGAAACATGTCAGGATTATACATGAAGTCATCAAAAGATACGAAAAATGTATCTTTCGTATCCTAACGGCAACACTGCACCAAAATTAAAAATGTGCCTACTCGCTCATTCGTTTCTTGTAGGGATGGTTATTACTTAAGGCCACAATACACAGATCAAAGTAATCATCAAGCATTGTGGTACACACAGAAAAAAATCAAGTTAAAAACGTCGAAAACAAGGTTGATTTAAAATTTTTCGGTGGTGATTTTGCTTCATACGTGTTTCATGTTAATTCAACCTGATTTTATAATTGCTTGCGAACAACATTTTTTCTTTTAAAATAACTATGATTCGTGTTAATTTCACATTGCAGTAAAGTTAGAACAAAATGTCATTTATATTGAAATAACAATCCGAATCACGTTGAATGAAAGTTATTTCATGTTGAAACAACGTGAATTTCATGTAGAAACTAATTGGTGTGAAGAAGCTTCAGAGACAACATATACATTTATTTAAGAATAACTCAAAACACTTACCCCAGTAACACATGTTTCACTTATTTTGTAGTCTCCTTTGTTAACAGATCAATCAGCAGAATGGCCCGATATGGGTTTCGTCATCATTCTACTTTGAAAACTTGATGTACTATTTAACTAAATAATTTTAATTAAAAGAATACGGGAATTGTCTTCTTATTTAAGAATCAAAATAAAAAAATTAACACTTAACTATGTATGCATGTTAATTTAACAAGATAAACTTTTAATTTTAATATAAAACAGGTTTTTATGGATTCAATATCGAATCCATATTTATTTATATTTTAATATTTTTTTTTATTTATTTTAACCGTGAATAACATTAAATAAGTGTGATTTAGGATTATTTTAATATTTTTAATTTAAAATTAATATGAAAAAATGATAAATTTAAATAATGGGCATACTTTTGCAGAAATTTAACATGATTCTCAATCAACATTTTTCCATGTTAATTTTACATTGGTATTTTTTTCTGTGTGTAGTATTCGTGAAAATGTGTTTGGATGTGTGACACCCACAACGCTTGATGAAAAATCAAAAAATTTAGATATGACGGCGAATATTACGTCCAGCACACGTACACGTTGAATTCGCCGGCTAAACAAGCATTTGACAAGTGTATATACTTATGCACGGCAATATTTCCACGCAACCACATTCAGTAGACAAAAATACATGAATATTATGCAGATGTTATTTGAATAATTGATCAATACCCATGAATGTGTTTTGGTTATCTGCCATACATATAAAATATCCATGTTTAAAAATATATTCAGTATTCTTGGCACTTATGTGTAAAAATTAATGGAGAGTTTTGGAGAGGCATAAATTGCCCTCTTTCTCCCCTCGTTATTCCATTTTTGTTTTTAAAAATACGTAGCTTATGTGTTTATATTAATATAGATCTATCTATGTTTTAAATTTCATTAAGATCTGTTAGTCTGAATTTACACGTTTCATCTTTTGATGGTCAACTTCTTTTCAATTCCCTTTTAAAGATGCCAATATATTCACACGCAGCAATCGGTTTCAACTTTTTTCGGTACAAAACAACAACAATTTTATTAATAGCGAATCAAAGAATAAAAATACAAAGCGTACTGACCGAGTACAGGCATCTCCGTACTAACCCTCTTTCTTCTTTCTTCTTTCACCTAAAAACATAAGAGTTGAGCATCAAAAGATGAAACGTGTGAAAGCAAACTTAAGGTGCTATCAGACGGTATGTATTTTACATTTGTACTGTCAAATTTTCCATCTGTAAAAGTCGTACACATCGTGTGATACATATGAAACTTTGCATGTGTAAAATACATGTGGAAATACATATGTAATTTTTTCGATTAGAACACGCTCTATTTTCCTGTGACAAACATAAACAAAACAACTGGTTTTTGTTTCTTTTTTTTTTTTTATTTTAGATATTACTGCAATAATGCTGGACGCTACAATTATTTTATTAGCAGTTATTACATCCATTTTACTTTTAAAAACTTTATAATTTCAGCAGCTTTATAATTAAAACAATTTATACACTTTAAAAAGTCAGCTTTTGTTCACATTTATAGGTTATGTCATACGGAAAAACATAAGCAGGTGTGATAGCAAAAATTATGAATCGTATGTAAAATGGAAATTTTGACATACATACGGAATTACATATGGGTAAGAAAAGTGACAGAACATATGTAAAATACATACCGTCTGATAGCACCTTTAGATAGTTGCGGAGAAGCAGTAATTACCGCCAACTGTCCCTTGTTGTCTTAATAAAATAAGCTTACCGCCTTAGTCAAATCTTAAAAAGCTTTAAAATTATCTTGATATTATTCTGAATAACAACAGAAAAAAATTTTGCCTTGTTCCAAAATTTTTAAAATTGCATTTGCCATCTCTGCTCTCTCTCTCACATTCTGTATATTTACGTTACTTACCCTGCAAATAATAGGACCAGTCCAAACACGCGTGTAAAGAGTAGCTCACAAGGGACTAGGACTAGTCCAAAAGTAACTCAAACGTATGGAAAAAACATGGTCTATTTAACATTATGATGTCCTAGGGCAGGACCATGTAACCCATCTTTGGACTACAAAGGAGTAGTTTTAAAACTACTGCATTGTGTACACAAGAGGATTAGTTTTAACTTTGTTTAAAAACGAAAACATGTCGTTAAAAAACGAAGACATGTCGTCTCACTACAAACACTCTTTAACAATGACATGGTCCATGCTTTCATTACATCGGGCGAGTCCATGGAGTAGTCCTTTTCATGAAATTGGATCAGGTGGTCCAATAATATTTGCAGGGAATGGTCATAACAATTGTTATGGCCATTACAATCGTATGTGTATGGTTTTGATCTTTACCCATGCATGTCCATACATGTTTTCTCACTAATATTGAAAGAGTACTATTGTCATTCTCTGGTATGTATGTACATACATATGTTTATTTATGTAAGTGTATTATTGATGCTGTTGAAGGTCTGATTATTTACATTAATGATTATACTCAGGGCTGGGCAGTATTTGAAATACATGTATTTGAAATACGTATTTAAAATACAAATACGTATTTTGTATTTGTATTTTAAATACATGGCGTGCAAGTATTTTGTATATTGTATTTTAAATACGTGTCCAGCAAGTATTTTGTATTTTAAATACATACAATAAATAGAAGTAGTTTGTATTTTGTATTTTAAATACATAAAAATGGGAGTATTTTGTATTTGTAAAACATAGTTTACAAAAAATATTTTTCAGTTTATTTAAGATTGTTTGCATTATGATCTACCAAAAACTAAAATCGCTAAAGAACGTATCAGAAGTAGAAGCACCAGTAAAGAAGACGATGATTTTGTTGTTTTCGTAGATAGGAATGATGGTGAATCTAGGGCATCAAATTTGGAGTTGGAATTTGTCAGTTTCCTCAGTGACAAGAGCAAAGACATTATTACTCTTGACAGCTATCCAAATATAAAAAGCGTATAATAGAATTTTATACTATTTTGTGCTCATTAGTACCTGTAGAAAGATTTTTTTCTTCAACAAGAAACTGTTTTACATATTCTACATTCAAAAATCTGATATTTATGAAAGGAAACAATTGTTTTGTTTATAAGTTTTATCTAATTTATTTTTTGGTTTGAATAAAAATAGTTTATTTCGTATTTTAAATACATACAGGTACATGACGTGAAAGTAATTTTTATTTGAAACTAGCTTAACCCGGTGCGCTTCGCTACACTGCTTTCACCACTTTATCGGTTAAGAGATGTTTAATATATGCATCCTATGGAAGGTATTTCCCCCCTGCGCCTACCCGCTTTATTTTTATTTTCAAAGTTTAGTATACCATAAGAGTGACTTCTAGAAAGTTTGAACATTCTCACTATTACAGTTCTTAAGATATGCGATGTTAAACATTGGCGTCCTTTGGGGAAAACCACTTCCCCCGCTGCTACTTTATTTCAATTTCGGGGCTCAGAAGATCGTACTACCAAAAGTTTAACAAAACGCGTTCAGTGGCTCTTATTAATATTTCTATCTATGAGGGGCACTGCTCCTCCCCTGTCTCTCCCGCCCATTTTTATATTGAAATTTATAGTTTACTATAATAGTAGCTTTAACCACGTTTTAAGACCCTCCCTTTAAAAGTTCTTCAGTTGAGCGATATTTAATGTATGCATCCTCTGGGAGGTATTTCCCCCCCTACGCCTACCCTCTTTGTTTTTATTTTCATAAGTGAAGTATACCATAAGAGTGACTTCCACAAAGTTTGAACATTCTCACTATAACAGTTCATAAGATATGCGATGTTAAACATTGGCGTCCTATGGGGGATTCCAATCCCCCGCTGCTATTTTATTTCAATTTCGGGGCTCATAAGATCCTACTACAAAAAGTTCAGCAAAATGCGTCCAGCGGCTCTTAAGATATGCGATATTTAATATTGGCATCCTATGGGGTACCAATTCCCCTGCCCCTATCGAAAAAATATGTAGCCTATTTTATTTTAGGGCTCACGTGATGTTACTGTTAAAATTTCAGGAAAATCGGTTCAGTAGTTTCGGAGTCTATAAGCCAACAAACAAACAAACATACAAACATTTTTCATTTGTATATACATATATAGAATACGTAGAATAAATGGAAGTGTTTTGTATTTTAAATACATACAGATGCGTAAATATTTTGTATTTTGTATTTTAAATACATAACCTGAAAGTATTTTGTATTTTAAATACCGCAGACCATGTATTTTGCCCAACACTGATTATACTTGATCTAAAGCGTTCAAGTCTATATCTTAGTTTTCTAAATTATTGGCGCGTATTCAGAAATCATAACTAAAGTCGCAACTAATAAAACAGAAACTAAAAAATAGTTCATAGATAGTTATAGATCTTATTCATAATTCACCCAATTAAAATGGGTGCCTGTAAAAATATAATTTTTCAATAAAATTTGGTGACTAAAAACACATCTCTAGTTTAGTCTATTTTTTTATGGATGTTTTTGGACGCAGTATAAATGGATGCAAGTGGCAAATGTAATAAAGCAAGTTTATTATTTACAAAATTGTAAGAGTATTTAGAGTTTTCTGTATGTTAGAGAGACAAAAACTAGCCGCCAAAATTGTTTTGCTATCCAATTAAATTATAAGATAATATTGATCAGCTGTTCTTTGTATGCATTAGTTAGTTAACATTTAGTTACAGCTCTACCCATAATTAAGTGTAAACTTTTTCTGCTGAAAGTAACCAACTGTGAATTACTTAAATAGGTACTTAAAATAGTTAACACTTAGTGATAATTTATGAATATGCACCAATATTATTAAAGAAAAAACCAGAGTATAAACAGACAATTTTTCGAGAGTGTAGCATATCTAGAAAGTACGGTCGACCATGGACGACACAAAACAAAATTATGTTGTGAGGCTTAAAGTCATATTAGAGGTCTTTGTGCTGAATGTTATGGCCATAGATATCAACATACATAGTATATACTGCTGCGGTTAGAAAAAGGCAGAATGCCAATTAATTCCTTAAATAATTTTCTACTCAATAATTATAAACTGAGGCGGCGAAGTGGCTGAGGTGTTATCGAATATCGCGAGATATATGTATGTATATTTCGGACGGCAAGCCGATATCAAGGTTGAATGTAGATTGTATCTGAATGCGATTGTACAATATTCTAGGGTAACGCTCGCATTGACACCTGGGCTTAGTGGAAGCCTAGGGAATAAATTGCAGACGGCCTTGCCAAACATTGATGTCTATAGCACGGCATTTTTTCGACATCTTGATCGGCATTTAAAAGTTTCGCTGAAATACTCTCATTGAGCCGTGAGTAATACAAAAGGGCTCATGAGAGTTGGCAGGGAGAGAACACCAGCTTGATGTCCAGAACTCTATGTTCTGGATTTGACACGGGGAAAACTTGCGTGCTGCTTGGTCTTGGTAGGGACCAGATTAGACCGGTGATATCAGTTATGACGGGTCACTGGGTCAGAGGGACCCATGAGGACTGTCTGGGTTATAATGACTACTGCACAAGTTATCATGATTAGAAGGAGGAAGAGATGGTTTTCACTTTCTCTGCTAAGATAAAACATTTTTCGAGATTGGAATTGCCAAGTTTGAAACCGGTCTACTGTGGGTCTGAGGTCGATTTCTCTGTTTTGCAGGAAGTCGAAATGGACCGGTACCCTAATATAACCTAAGCCATTATTGTGTCGGCTGACCATTAAACACGCATACCACATGTAACACTTATTCTTTGAGAAAAGAAAACGCCAGAAAGAAAAGGTATCTTAAAAATCTGCAGAAATGGCGAAACAATTTTTAAACAATATTCTCATTACTGAGCTTATTAAACATCCAAACTATCCTAAAGGAGGGACTAGGAAATAGGAGATGGATCTTTAAGAAAGTATTTTAAAATGCAGGCAAATGAAGTGGAATGAATGCCACCAATTTGGCTTTAAAAATTTTAACCTCTATCTAAGTTACATTGTTTACTTACATATTTAAGTACACATTGATAAACGTGTATACGAAATTGTCGCAAATCAAGAAAAACTTTTCCAAAACATATTTATAAAGTTATGAAAGTAAACAGAACAAAGCTTGAAGTGCAAAAAATAACGAAGAAAAACAAAGAAACAGAACAATTTTGTAAAAACAAAAATTAACTTGTCTGCAGGTTTATTTCATTTTTTAACCAGCTCATGTAAAAACAATAAGAAATTACAACATCCAAATGTAACGAAGTCGACTAGAGTGGGCCAGTGTAGAAGGGTGCAGAGGTAAAAAGGAGAAACACTTTTAAGCGTTATTGTACAATAAACACAAGGATGAAGTTCATGTGGGAAACAAAAAAAAAATAAGAAACTTTGCTAATAAAAATCTTTGTTTGTTGTTAAAGATTGTACAGAACTCCCTTGTAAAACAACACCTGCACAAAATTAACCATAAATTTGTATCCATTCAAACTCGTTTTGTGGGGCTCAGCTGTTTAATTTCTGGTGGCTTAAAAAAATTTTAAAAACTTTAAATAGTCAACTTTTATATGAAAAAGTATAATCATTAATTTAAAACAAATTTCTTTTAAAAGATTTTGTTTCCCTTTTTTGTGGGACTTAAGTGCATAATTTGCTTAAAGTTAATAAAAGCTTATTTTTTGTAAGAATTTGAATACAGAAAAAAATAAAATATGATTTTATTTAAAAAATTTGAACCTTCGGTTATTTCGAATCTGGCTACACTTATGTCATTCTATTCTGTCACAAAATTTAGTATATAAGCTCCGCTGAACGAAATGAATCGATTAACGGTTGATTAACGTTGGTATTAATAGGAAATTTATTTCCAAACCAAAAACAATTGGTCGGAAATTGCACAAAAAATATCATCTTTTCGAAAGAAGTTAATTTTCATCTTGGTGGGTACGTTAATAAGCAAACTTGCCGTATTTGAGACTCAGAAAGCCCACACGTGGTCTTACAGAAGCTAATGTACCCATTACGAGTGACTGTTTTGTGCGGCTTGTGGAGCGGAGGTATCATTGGCCCGTTAAAGAAAAGTGTAATGTCGACAAACCAGTCATTCGAAATACTAGTAAAAGTGCACGAAAATTGACTAATTAATGTTTTATTTGTGTAAGTGAGCTATCTAAAGCGAAAAGCCCTACCATTTAAATTGTTAAATATAGCAAGAAAATTATTCTGTAAAAATTTTAAATCGATATTTTGAATATTACGTCGCTAATTTCAAAGATTTTTTTGGAAAATAATAGACATTTTTTTTATTTTTATGCCGACAAATTATGGAATGTGAGTTGCGAGTATGGCAATACGACACTGGTACAAAAACCTCGACTCCGTCACCACAGCCCTGGTTTTACGAAACAAATCCTTAGAACATGAATTCAATTCAACCCGGCTGGAAAATCTTATTTGACAGATCGCTATCTCGGTTAGTTTTATTAAAAATGTATTGGAAATAGAATTAAAAAAAAATATATCTGTCGTTACTACAATAAACAACAGCTATTAAGATGAGGATAAGAATTAATTAGTGTCTTTCAATCTTTAGAAGACATGGTTGTATAATATTTATGTTTAAAATATTTAGATCGTGGTCGATTGCTTCCGTAGTCACTGCTCTGAATTTATTTAAAAGATTGATAATTTGGATTAAAAACCATAAATAGTTCAACAAAATAACCACAATTCTAATTATTGTTAAAAGCTAAGGCACGAGCTCTATGTGTACATTTGTCCTTCAAGTTGTGCTGAAAAAGGTCAACAAGAAAGACAAAATGAAAAAACAAAAAAATGTACTTTGGACTTCAATAAGAATTCTTGACATAAGTACAAAAAAAACAGATGTTAGGAAAAACATGTAAAATCAATTAAAATGGATAATCATTCAAAAAAGCAAATTTCGATCTAGCAAAGGTTAAAATACAATTTGGTTTAAGGATTGATGTTTGACTATTGACGTTAGCAGCCGTCGATGGCTGCGAGTGTAAGACGGCAAATCCATCTGAGGAGATCAAGTGGTTGTGATGGAAACATGTCATGGTAACCAGCCGCCTGGGTTCGAATCTCAGGTCAGTCAAGAATGAATGATTATCAATAACAATTTTGATTAATTTTCATGTTGTAAAATTCCTTTCTTCATAAAAATAATTTAATGAAAATTAAATTTGATGAACTTAAGCCTGATTAAAATATTAAATATTTGAATTAAAAACCATAAATAATTCAACAAAATAACCACAATTCTAATGATTGATAAGATGTTTTTATTTTGTATAAATCTATTTCTATCTAAAGCTCGCACTCTACAATTTTGAGCTCTTAAGCTTAAAGAAAATAAGGGAAAAGATAATGCCATTTCTTTTCCTCTCTCGCCTTTAAACTTAATACTCGACTGCTAACACTTGAAGAGTGTGAACCCGCACTTCAGTCGATACGATTACGGCTCACTCGGATTCTTAAAATGGATCCTTTGTGATACCCAAAGCCACAGGGGCCGGACTGTATCCACCAGATAATTCCCCAGACATCACTGCTTCGAACCATCCCGACATCCTGGTAAACAGAGAGATCAGTCCTACACTAGATACATCGTCCAAAGTTTAGGTTAGGTTAGGCTCCATGGGCAGCCATCAAGAGACAGCTTACTTGGGTCTTTTATTGGTCCCTTTGTGATACCCAGCGCCAATTCTCATCCTATAGAGCAGTTACTCAGATGGCGTCACTGAAAAATTCAACGAATTCGTCTTTCTAGTGAAGAGAAGAAGCGATTTAAGATCTATCCTGGATAGATCCTCCAAGAAGGCAAACACCGGTTCCCCCAGGTATTTTCCCTTATGCCCCGCAACCCAGGGCATTGACAAAGAAAGTGAAGCACAGTCTCCTCTTCCTCCTCGTTCCTCCTCGTTCTGACAACTTCTACATTAGTCGTTAAATTCCAGATCCATTCTTCCAGCATGAGTCCCCACCGTCCAGTGTCCAGTCACAACCGATATCACTGTTCTAATCTGGTCGCTTCTGAACCAAAGTAGAGAGCTAGTTCTCCGTTCATCATATCCAGGCCATAGGATCCTGGATATCGAGCAGGTGGACTCACAGGTCCACCGCATCAGCGCAACTCTATAAGACTCGCACTCGATAAGTGACTTACAGTGAGGCATTGGAAGGCCAATGAATTGGTTAATGAATACGTACCTGATTACCCGGGCACTCTGAGTGCCCCGGTATCCATATTAGCGTTACTCTTGAATGCTTCGCAATCTCATTCAAAGACATCCGACATTCTACAGTTAACCTAGATGTCGTGTAGACACCCGCTAGGGAAGCAAGGGCAGCTTTGCTGTCAGTAAATATACGTAAATCTCCCGATATGCGATGATACCTCAATTAGTTTGCCGCCCGCCTTATAGCCAAGATCTCCGCCTGCAGAACACTACATTCATCCGGCAGACGAAAAGAAACTTTCACATCCAGTTCTTCTATGAAGAAACCTCCGCCAACTCGTTCACCTTTCCTCGAACCATCAGTATAAGCACCTAGGGTCGGTTCATGGAAAGTACCTGACAGCACATTGCCGTGCGTGCTTTGTGTTACGAACCCCGCGCCAAAGAAAGGCACCGGGGTGCAGAAGTCTACTCCATCAGGGACAATCGTACATTTGATTATCCCGGCGTGTCCATAATCACGGGCCGAACAGCCATGCGCCGCGTGCAGCCGTGCCGCTGAGCAAGGAGCCATCTGTTTGGCCGTAATGTTCACCGGGAGTCAGTTTTATATCGTAAACCACGCCCTCGTGGGAGTAGATCGCATTGATCCCGTGATAATCAACGCGACAAGTCTATGTACTTTCTCAAGCTTCGCGCGGTTCCTGCTCTTATCCAATGCAGTCCACCATACAACGAGCCCGTAATACAGAGTCGGCTTTACTACAGCCTCAAAGATCCAATTGACACACCTCGGGCCCATGCCCCAGTTTCTGCCGATTGCACCCCTACACGCATATATGGCAACTATTGCCCTTTCCACTCTCATCCGGACATTTAGTCCCATGACAGCATGCTATCCAGAACCACGCCCAGATACTTGACACTGTGAGAAATCTGAAGCTGAGTTCCGTTTAATCTCGGAAGCCTAAAGTCCTCGGTCTTGTACTTCCTCGTAAAGAGTACCAATTCCGTCATGATGCGCTGCAGGTGCTGAGTACCACCAAAGCAGCCTCCATACACTGAGACATTACGTTCAAATGTTTCCTTGAGATGGCCACCGCAACATCATCAGCATACGCCACTGTGTAAATCGTCATGCCGTCCATCCTCGTCAACATGCTGTTCATAGTTAAGTTTCACAATAGTGGGGATAGAACTTCCCTTGAGGGAGTACCCCTGGTTACCAGCCTCTGAACTATGGTCTCACCAATCGTAGAGAAAATTAACCTATTCCTCATGGACGGCACAAAAGATTCAGGGCTGACATTTATGACTTAAATATACAAACCCGACATGACCGATATTACTGTCCTTATCTGGTCCCTACCAAAAAAAAAAGTAGCACGCACGTTCTTGCCGCATCGCGCAATGGTTGAGTAATTTTTTTCATGTTTTCTGATCTACAGTTTGTAATAAACAACCTAATTATCATGTACCAAAAATATTAGGCATATATTTTTTTTTCTTTTTTGTCCAGAGACATTCAAAGTTGACCTAAGAGAATGTGTTTGAAATGACTGTAGTTTTTAAATGGTACTTTCTTTCGCTTCATGTTTTTAAAATACTCTTGTAATCACACTATAATGAATTTTTTTGATACAATTGGATGTTTTAAATGATATACATTTTAAGGGCGGCACACCTCCATTCCATAGTCCAAATTTTCGTTGACATTGTTGCATAATTGAAGTCCTATGCCGAATTATCTCATTCTATAGCTCTTGAATTATTGCGGGCTTATCGACGTACAACTTTTCTTTCAAATAACCCCAAAGAAAGAACTCCAACGGTGTCAAATCACATGATCTTGGCGGCCAATTGACATCGTCACCACGTGAGATAACACGGCCATTGAATCCATATCCTTTTCTTCCAATTCGGGCCATAAAAAGTTCGTTATCATCTCACGATAGCGAACACCATCCACAGTAACTACCTGGCCGGCTTCATTTTGCTATTATAAATTGTCCAGAAATATTTATTTTTTCCTAATTCTATAGCTTGTATATATTAATCTACAACGACCTCTAGCACGAGATTTATTTCAAATTAAAGCTTGATGTCTCAGCTAACGATTTTAAAAAATTCAGCTGCCCATTTTTGCCCCTAAGCAATTCCGGTATAAAAAACTAAAAAATGTAGGAAAAATTTCCTTCACAAGCATGTTATTGCTAATGCAATAACAATCTTTTTTTTATTTATTTTTTCTTGTTTGAAATGTTCTTTTATTGTGCACTTAGTAGCACCGTTTTAAAAACTGCAGTCAAAGTGGAAAATCAGTCGGTGTTTGTCAAACCAACTCAAAAATCGAAAAGTTGAACACAAATTTTATTTTTGTTTGGCAGTTTTTGGTTTCGACTGCAGTTTTTTAAACCCTGCTTAGTAGCGCTTGCAATAACTTCTTCCCTTTATTTTTATGCTGTTTTTGTTGTTGTTGAAAGTTCAATATTTTTTTCAGCTGTGATTATTAGTTGCATTGTTTTTGTGATTATAGTTTTTTAGTTTATTGTTTTGAGTTTCTTATCAGCTGTGATTATTAGTTGTGTTTAAATGATTAAAGCTAATTAGTTTATTGTTTATGAAGTGACCAAAAGAAGAAAATTATTTAAATATGGACGATCAGTTATCTTATTATGAAATGTTTGATCTTTTATTAGATTGTGATAAGAACATTGATGTTGTTTTCGGTATTATTTTAACAAATAAAACCAATTTATCAATAACGAACGTAGATTAATTTTTAAAAATTTTTATATAAACAATTTTTACCAAAGTTAAAATCTAAGTGGGCCAAAAAATAGATTTGTTGAACAAAACGAAGATTCTATTCTCATGAAGTCAAACGTGGTCGCGCTTCCAAAGGTTTTGAACTTTGCCAATCTCTTCCAAAAAGGAGTAAAGTATAGCAGTTATGTGATAGTAATTCGACGGAACTAATTTCAACAACTACAAAAAAAATTAATAAGGATGAACATGGTAACCAGCCGCCTGGGTTCGAATCTCAGGTCAGTCAAGAATGAATGATTATCAATAGCAATTTTAATTAATTTTCATGTTGTAAAATTCCTTTCTTCATAAAAATAATTTAATGAAAATTAAATTTGATGAACTTAAGCCTGATTAAAAATATTAAAAATTTGGATTAATAAGGATGAACAATTTTCAAAAAATTTTAGTCCTGAAAAATCACTAAGCCTCATTACTGATGCTTGTTGTATCAAATATTAAGATGGAGTGCTAACGAAATTAGATGTGTACTTTCCTCCCATATCATCAAATTCTTGGTGTTAAAAACTTATACCTGTGAAGCTTTTTAAGCGATCTAGCTTTGTTAACAAGGAAAATATTGCATTTTATGTTGTCATTTTGTATTAGAGGTAGGCGTGCTTGTTAGCAGATTTTCCTAATTTTTTTTCTCTTGATTAATTTAGTCATAAAATTGAAATCAGCAAAAAATTGTGATTCTACAATGATTTTTAACTTTTGTATTATATGGGAAGTAGGCGTGGTTGTGCTCAGATTTTTTTCATATTTCCGGTATTTTTTATCACAACTAAATAAAGCAGAAACGTGAAAAAGGTAACCAAAATGTCCCAAGGGCTTTTAACTTATTCGAACTATTAACTTTTCTAAGCGGGTTTAAATTGGAAAAATATACTATAATAACCATGGATCTTTCAGAAATTACACACTAAACTTATTCCAATGGCTTAGTTTTCATAATCACAAAAAATTAAATTCATTGAAGGTCCACTCTAGTGCACATACATACTAACCATAATATGCATAGCCTTGCTTAACCTAATGTCAGAAATTAACAAAAAGTCTACGCATTTGATTCCGTACGGAATGTGCAATTTAAATCAATTTTGGGTAGTAATTGCGAGTTAAGTCTTTACACGGAGAGCGCTAAATATCAACGAAAAAAAAATATTTAAAATAACAAAAACTGAACAAAAAGTGCAGGTATTTTTGAAAAGACAATTAAATTTAAAATAAATAACATTTTATTAATATTTAAGAGATGCAAACCTAATAAATATATGAATACTTTTTACTGCATATTATTCTGGGTACCGAATATTTAAAATAAAGTATTCATGTATTTTCGTATGTTATTTAACTAGAAACAAAATTAAAAGTCATGTACAAACTCAACAAGTCTAAAATCTTTCACAGTTGTTCATTTAATAAATACATTTGCCACGAATTTATAGTATTTTATAACACTAAGCTTTTTAGCGGCCATATGTCTGAATTAACCTGCAAGTTTTTGAAATTTTTCCGTTCATTTACATTTTTGTGCAAAAGCCAGTTTTGAGAGTAAAATTTTCATATTGCCCAAATTTACTAACCTACTGGATTTTACTGGAAAAGTAATTCATTTAACTATTGTTTATGTAGAAACGAATTTTACAACATGAAATGAATTAAAATTGATTGATAATTTTTCATTCGTGACTGACGCTACTTAAATTGATTTACATCTTCTTCTTTACTTCAGGTTTTTCGTACTTTTTGTCAAGAATTTTTCTTGAAGTCCAAAGTACATTTTTCTGTGTTTCATGATGTTTTTCTTTCTGTTTCATGTTGACATTTCTTAGCACAACTTGAAGGACAAAGTTAAATTTGATACACTTTAGCCTAATTTAAATATTAAAATTTGGATTAAGAAAAAAATATGGTTAATTTTGACCAGGTTATGGTCGACTTCGGTAAATATTGTTGATTGTAACCATATTATGGTCATATTCAAGCATAATATGGTTACCTGCAAACATAAACATTGTTTAAATTTTTTTGCGGGCATGTAACTAACTGTCTTTTTTTTACGATAAAATGAAAATTGATTTACTGCATTTGAATATTATGGCGAAGTGTGTATAAGATTCGGCAAAGGCACATATAGCATCCTTCCTGTGGGACTTTATATTTTACCCATTTTCCCAAAAGTCCGGCAATTAAAATCTCCACTTTTAATAAAACGGTTACTGTATTAGAGGGCCCGATTGTAATTATTGCACAGGGCGCCAAGTTGATAAAGGTTGGCCCTGTGAACGATCCTTAAAGTTTATTTTCAAAGTAATGCGGAATAACGTAGAATTGGAATAAAGTTTTATTTTTGTAAGAAACTTAAAACATTATAAACCTTTTTAAAATAACTCTTTATAACATTTTAAAATAATAATAAACTACACATGTTGTTATCTATATAATTTTATTAACATCAGTATTAATAAGTTTTTATGCGTGTGTATGTAAGTAGCATGTGAGTAAGTTTGAATATATTCACAATTCAAGCATTTGCTAACGCGAAAGTTAGGAAAAATGGTCACCATTTCATTAAAATATTCTCCACTCATATTATAAAACTAGCATTACTCTAATCTTAAGTCGGAAAGTTTTGTTCACCGAGGAAGCGTCGCACAGTGCTTTGTCCCCATATAACGAAGGGACATAAATAGAAGGAGTTGTCAGAAATTTTTAAAATTTGGTACACTAGCATAAAATAGCTTAATTAAGAAAAATATGAATTTTTGGAGAAATCGGTCCAAGGACACGCCTACCTCCCATGTGTCCTGAAATGGAAAAATGTAATTTTAGATTCAAAAATGCCCACAAAACTACAAAAAATGGTCATGCTGATACACACACAACTAGCAAAGTGTGTGTATATTTTGATTTAAATCTGAACAAGGACTCAAGGTCCTGCCATATATCCTTTTTCTTAAAAATGCTATAACACTTACAAAAATTGTCCAATCGTAATAAAACTAGGTGTGAAAATTGATATTTGTTAGATATATATGTATGCCCAATTTTGGTAGAATCCGATTATTAATGTAAAAAATACAAAAACATCATTTAATGAAAAATGAGTTAAAAACGCATAAAATGCTCTTGCAAAAATAACAAGTAAAAAAGTATAATCGTGTCAAGCCCAACCATATGATACCCTAAAGCATAGTATTTAAAAACAAAGTTCCTAGAGTGTTATCTATTTGGGACCCATGGGCAATCATGGACCTGCCAGAACAAAATGAATTTTCTTTTAAATTGAAAACCCTGTATGTAATATTTTCGAACACTCCACAATAGAATTGCTCTTACTACAAACAAAGGCTATTGCCAAAAAAACTTCTGGCACGTACCCATCTTCAATTTAAATAAAAAATTACGGCACTAAGTCACATTTTGAAAACATTCTTTAAACGATGAAAAACCAACGTCATCTGTGAATTTAGCGTCATCTGTGAATTTAGCGTCATCTTGTAGCGACTAAAAGAAACAGAAACAACTGTTATACTAATTTTTTTAATTTATCTTGTCAATTTATCTAATTCAATAGTATAAATATTTGGATTTATTTCTTATTATGTTCCTAGTTTATTTTTTTTAAACTAATTTAATCTATGAAAACTTTAGCAAAAATTACGAAAATAGCATTTTTTTAAATAAATTTTTTTTTCAAGTTGTGGTAAAAATTTTTTAATTGTTTTTCTTGTAGTTATTAGAAAACAGCCTAAATATTCGAAATCAGAAAAAAAAACCCATAGACGATATTTTTCTTTTTTTTTAATAGTCCATCAAAGTTAAGAAATTTTTAGAGCTTAAGAAAATAATAATCATTTTTTAAACCACTAAAAAATATGTATAGGAACATAATTCACCTAAAATTTTTTTATAGATGGTTAAGAATATAGTTAGTTGTTACAGAAAAAAATTTTAATCTCGTAATCCAGAAAATGAATTTTTTACAATTATTTTCTTGAAACCATAAAAAACCAAGGGCATTTGTGATTTCAGCGCCCTCTTATGCCGTAAAATACATACAAACACAAAAAATTTTTTATACATATTTTGATTTTTGTTGTTTTTTTATTTAACGGTATAAGTTTGAATTAATATTTCATAGTATTTGTAGTTAATTGTCTTTTATACTCCTGAAAACTATGAAAATTTGAGCAAAAATCATGAAAATAGCCATTTAAAAAAATTTTTTTTTTAAGTTGTGGTAAAATTTTTTCAATTGTTTTTCTTGTAGTTATTAGAAAATAGTCTAAATATGTATTCGAAATCAGAAAAAAACCCATAGACGATATTTTTCTTTTTTTTTAATAGTCCATCAAAGTAAAGAAATATTTAGAGCTTAAGCAAATAATAAGCATTTTTCAAATCAATAAAAAAACACTTTTGAGCAAATAATTCAATAAAATTTGTTTACAGTTAGCTCTAAATCTAGTTAACTACTACAGAAAAAAATTTCAATCTCGTGCTTTAAAAAACAACAGTTTTACAACAGTTTTCCTGAAGCATGTAAAACTCAAGTAGTTGTTTAGCCATTTTTACTATAAATTCTCAAATTTTGGCGCCCTCTAGCGCCGCCAAAAAGAGTTAAATCTTAAAAATTCTTCAAAATTAATTGAATTATTTTGTTATCTATCGATCTGTACATTTTTAAGTACAATATAAGACTTGTTTTTTTTTTATTTATGTCTATGGGCCACAGCACTGTGCGTCGTATTTGGGATAAGAATGTACAAAACGACTCTTCCAGACGTTTCGTTTTAGTATCTCTATGAACAAGGAACAATCGAAATGTGCCGAATCGGACCACGAGAGGAGATAGGGGCAATTCCATTCAGGATCTATCGAACCGATTTTAATGAAATTTAAAACATACATACATAGATACACATTTATATGCATACATGAGCTTTGCAGTTTTTAAAAAATAGGACCACAAGAGGAGTTAGTGGGCAAATTTTGAATCTCACAAACTTTCTAACCGTTTTGAATGAAATTGAAAACATAGATAGATCCATATTTATATGGCTACATAAGCTATGAAGTTTTTAAAAAATGGGACCCCAAGGGGAGGTAGGGGACAATTTCAGCCTCTCACAAACTTCCAAACCGATTTTAATGAAATTTAAAACATAGATATATCCATACGGACACATGAGCTTTATAAACACTGTGGTGTAGGGTAGCATATGAAGATGAAGTTTTTTTGATTTTATACGTTCACAATTTTTGTTCCTTAAGGCAAAAGCTACAACTTTGTCTCAGAGGGTTAATCAAAATGCCGAACGGTTTGCAAGATATGAGCCTGAGAAAATGATCACTTTTTTGCAAAAATGACACCGAGGCCCTAAATCTTAAAGGGCTCATTAATAAAAGTGCATGACTTTCGGCAAAACTGGGAGACACGATAATGTACTTTAAGGTAAATTGCTTGTAAAGTTAAAAATTGTTTTTTTTAAATACTTTTTAATATCAGCATCAAAATAAATTAGAATAATCGTTACAAAAAAAAAGGTTTCCTTGCAAAGATTCAGTTTGCAGGGTACATTGTAGTCTTGTTTTATTTAGGCTGGCTTGGATACAAATTCTTTCCACATTTGCCAAAGAATGTGGAAAGACCATCATTTGTTGCAAATGCACCACTAGAATTTTTACTATTAAATCTGAACTTTTCGCCAAAAAGTTTGCATATTTATTTAACTTCCTTACAATATATTCGCTACCGGCTGTATCTGCATCATCCTAAATTGCATAAATCTTACTAAAATAAGTTTTTGATTTAAATTATTTTCAGTAAAACTGAATATAGATTTAGCTCATCTTAGAGGTCTAGCCATAATGTGCTTAAGTTGGCTTAAGCAAAGGTGCGAATACATGTTAATTATAAAAGGCAAGCCATATTGAGCTTAAGAAAACTTTTTGCTAAGTTAAATGAAACTGTCATTTGCTTAAGCAAAGTGCGAATCTAATCGCACATTCCGTACGGAATGAAATGTTTTTTTATTTTGTTTTTGTTTTTTTAAATACATTTAAATACTTTTTGTTAATTTTTGACAGTAGATTAAGCAAGGCTATGCACATTGCGGTTAGGCCTTAACTCTTTTTTAAGTATCAATCAATTTTTAAACTCAAATGTAAAGTATTTTATATATTTTAGTTGACTTTTTTTTCTTTTAGTTTTTGTCAAAAAATTGTTTTACTTATGTGGATTAATTTCTTTAATTCGTTATAATTAAATATTTCTCTAATTAAAATGTGTGTGTGCTAGGTTAGTCACACATTACAAACACTGCATATAATATTAAGCATACCTTTTTTTCCTTTAAGTAGAAGTTCTGAATTAAAGCAGTATTTCAATGTGTCCCAAAATTAATTAGTTATACATACAATACTTTAAAAAGGTACCGTGACTTAAGTGTTTATCAAAAATTTTTTTAGCAAAATCGCCAAATCGGCACTTTGATAATTTAGAGGCAAAAAATCGGCAACATTAAGATAAATTGTATGTCTACAGAACCACCACAATTGTTCTGTTTTATACGAAGAACAAAATACTTTCTTGAAAATAGTTATGACCGGTATAGGGATGTTTACTAATACACAAAAACTAACAAAATAAATATCGTTTCTGGGTACGCTAAATTATGTTAGGTTTTTTTCGAACACTGGTTATAAATGATTGTGCCGGCTTACACACGTCAAGTTTGACTCGTCTAGTCTTTTTAGAATAGAGGTGAAAAGAAATGGCATTCTCTTTAAAACAACAACAGATTTATACACAGAGAATTAAAGAGAAAAAGGAGAAAAAACAAGTTTAGATTACGAAAAAAACACAAAGACTGATGACCAGTGGCCGTATTCTGTAATTCGCTAAAGCTAATTCTCTATCGCTAAAAATCTAAAAAAGTTGATTTACCGATTTTTGGCTACGAATGCAATACTCTAACGTGCATTGCTAAATTTGGCATTGCCACACGAATTTTATTTGCCGCAATTTTAGCTTTTAGTTTCATCGCTAAAATTTTTCAATTTTGTATTCTCTAAGGCATTTAGCGATCGAGATTAAGCTTTAGCTAAGCGAATTACAGAATACCGCTGCTGGGCAAACAGGTTTGACTATTTATCGCCATTTTAACGATGTTTCGTTCCGGAATTAGAAAAGTTCCGATTTACTGATTTTTTTCAAAAAAAGGGACTATTTTTTTAGTCTCTAAAATCTGAATAAAACATTAAATTTTCTTTTACGTTCGTTTTTAAATCTTTGAATCAGTACCTTAACAAGATCGGAAGGCGGGACGTTTTCTTTCGCTTAGCTTTTACGCTGATATGCCATAACTATAGCAGATTTTCAACGTTGTGTCGCGAACAATAGTGATAGCTTTCTTGTTTAATAAAACCGACAAATTAGAATAGCTAAATTATCATTATAAATTAACAATAGCGGCAAACTTCAATATTAAACGAGCTGTCACAATCGGTATTTCCAATTGCAAAGCGTTGAGGCCGCTATATTAAAAAACTAGAAAACGCGTGCCGCTTTTGTTTGGGTACGGCTGTAATACTCAAGCCATAAGAAAATCTTCAAATGATTATTTTCAGAGTAAAAAAAACAAAAATTATACACTTTGTTTATCTTTCGTCAAACCATCATCGAATGAACCTTCTTCGACTCTCTGTATAAATCATATTTTCAACAATTATACGGCAAACATTTCAAGAGTTGTGAGATAATATCTACATGAGTCTCATACGATTCTTGACATGTCTCGTTTGATTATCTTTAACCACGTCTTAAACGATTCCCACAACGATTGAAGAAGCGTCTTTCGCTGCGCTATGGAAGAATCTCAGTCGTGTCAAGCGTTACCCGTGTGAGGAATCTTCTACGATTAAAAAAATGCGGCCATCGACGATCAAAGACGCTCTTCATGAGACTCCCAGTATCTCTTACGCGATTGAAAATGCTAGCTGGGTATGACGTAATTATGTTTTTGTTTTAATGTTATTAAAATCGAACAAAAGTTGTTAAAAAAACTAAATATTATTTTTTCTCAGTAAATTGACGATTTCCTCACAAATTTATCTGGCAGCCCTGCTGCTGACTATTGAAAGCATCTCCGTAACAACCACCTTTCTTATTTCTTGTCTCTCCTAAACCCTCAAAAGGCGAGCATCATAATTTGATGCGCGTAAGTCCAGACTTAATAAACAAAAGGTTATATCAATACCGTTCTTTAGATATTAATAAATCGATTTTGTGCCACACCCACTTCGGAAAAACCGCCCACATTTTGCCGGATGTTATGTTTTGATAACCAAGTTGCTTGTTCTTAAAAAACTTTGGTTCTTGCCGTTCTCCATATACATAAAAAAGAAACTACAAAGGATTAATGGGTATAATTAGAGGTAGTCGTGGTTTTTTGCTTACATCTCAGCCATTTGTGGGCCGATCAGGCTTAGTTACAATAGCAAGCAATCAACGGACACACCGACAAATGGACATCCTTATATCAACTTCGCTCACACTGCGCTGTATTTTTATTTCTAAGGAAATGTCTATATTATTTATAGAAGCAGCTGGACAAATTGTTTATATGTAATACTAAATTGATCAGTTATAAATAAATATAAATATGTGAAGAAATGTAGTTAAAAACTTTGTTAAAATATCTCATAATTACACAAAACTTTATTAATAAAGAGGCAGGCCGTCAACGATAATAATGTTAAACTTCAACATTACTTAAATGTACATAAGTACACAGAAAGAAAAACTCTCGGGATAAATCAAGTTTTTTATAATTACTTGATGTACGAGTCGTACTCAAAAATTCAAGTTTGAAACACAAAAAAAAAACGTACTAAAAACATTCCTAAATGGGATAACTTTCGAAAATCAATCCCGAAATTTCTTAAAATAAGTATAAAATTCTAAAATGAAATAGAAAATTAACTGATTGACATGATATTTAAACATTTAAGGGTATTATTGAAAATTTACAAAAGATCAAATATTGCAACTATTAATAATATTTATACATAAGTACATATGCATTTATTTATTTCTTTATTTATTTATTTATTAGTTTAATAATATATGCCACGTATATGTGCATATTATTTCGTATAAAATCAGATAACATAAGTCCGGCGATATAAATATGTCAAGACAATGCGAATTTTTAATTTTTAAGCAATCTTTTGTGAATAAAATTCCTACTAATGAATCTATTTCCAAACGATGGGAATATAACAAACATAAGTGAAAATGTAACGAAGTTTCAACTAAGGAAAAATATCTGCATTTTTAAACCAAAAATCTACAAACCTGTATTTCGGCAATTTTGGGGTGTAAAATCTGCAAAATGCAGATAAATATGCACTTCTGGCATCGCTGTATACAAGTGGTAAATAAACGATTTGCTTGTTGCTTCTCATTTAGTTAAATATGTAGAAAGGATTAAAAAAAAATCATTGCGGGCATTATTCTGGTGTTTTTTCATTCTGTATGCTGCTAAACGGGTAAGTAAATCAATCATAACAAGTTAGAGTGATATATTCGGCTGTGCCGAAACATTGATACCCTCCACCGACAGTTCGAATATTTCAGGAGTGATCACTATATGATATCTATTTATTATTAGTTTTTCTTTATAAAAACCGACGTCAGCAGGGCTGCCAGATAAACTTGTGACTAAATCGTCAATTTCCTGAAAAAAAATAAAAAAATCGTCTTTATCGTTTTGAAATGTTGCAAAAAAATGGCACAACTCAAAATTTAGTTGTTTTTAAAAAACAAAACAAAAACATAACTAATTCATACCAGCTAGAATTTTAAATCGTGGAAGAAGATTCCTTACACAGAAGAAACTGTAGCACAAGCTGATTCGTCTGTGATATTCTTCCATAAAACAGAGAAAGGCGCTTACTTTCATCATTATGGGATTGGTCTGAGATGTGGGTGAAGATTATATAAAGAGTCTTACAAAAAGCATGTCAAGAATCGTATATGACTCGTGTATATATTATCTTTATGCTTGCCGTTCGATGATGCTAAACATACCAAGATTTAAAAACGAGTGTCAGAAAATTTATAAAAAGTAAAAGGTATAAAAGGTAATGTTTTTTTACTGTTTTTCGTCAGATTATCATCAGAACACCATAAGTGGCTGAGTTATAAGCAAATGACCATAATTGCTTTTAATTTTTACCCATTAATTTCTTATTTTAACCCATGTTTATACCTAAACTTTTTGACTTCTTATAATTTTAGTAGAATACTGATAGTGAAAATTACCAAAATCGGTTCATAAGTGACCTTTTTTTCTTTAAAGGAGTATCATATGTGTAAAAAAAGAGCCAGTCGGTTTATTATTTTACTTGGTCCTCATATTCGAATTTATGGTTTAGGTACGATTTTTAATACAGTTGTGAAGGGTGTATAATATTCGATGCAGACGTATACTTGATCCCATTAAGAAATGCATTAAAAAATCTCGCCCATCGAGAATAAAATTAAAATGCAAAAGCATAATCCAAAAATCTAAAATTTTTTTCCTATGAAATTTTGCTTTCCCCAAAAATTTTTCAGGAAAAAGAAAACTTAAAAATGTAAGCTGTCTTGTTTACAAACTTTTTCTGTGCTAGTTATTATTGTCGTATTCACAAAACCCCTTGTATCGTTGTATCTATTGTATGTTGTATAAAAAACCAATACTGAACTATGTATTTTAATACAACATACAATTAATACAACGATACAAGGGGTTTAACATATAAAAACATTTAAATTTTTTTTTTTGGTGACTGAAAAAAATCGTCACTTTTTAGAAAAAAGTCAGCAAATCGGCACTTTGCTAATTTTGAAACAAAAAATCGTCAAATCTGGCAGCCCTGGACATCAGCATTAAAATTGGTTGCGGTTAGACCTAAGTATATTAAATATTATATTCCGACCATCAGAAAGTCTTATGGTATTTGTAGCAATTTTAACTAGCTTGAGCCGAACTAAAATGATTTTCAGGAGGGAAATTTATATTGGAGCCATGATAAGTTATAAACCCAAATTCCTCTGAGTGATATCTGGTATTAAGTTAGGAGTATTTATTTAATTTACCAGAGTAGGCTTTATATGGGGCCTATACTAAATTAAGGACCGATCATCAAGAAATTTATTAGTGTGATTTCTAGTCCTAAAAAACTGTGAAGTATTATATTTTTTCTGATAGCATTACTAATTACGGTTTTAGGTGTACTAAGTTGTTTATTCGGTAGCAGGGTTTATAAGGGGCTTAGGGTAAATCATGGACCGATCTTCACGAAATTTCGCAGTGTCATTTCTAGTCCTATAAAACTGTGACGTACCAAATTTTGCATTAATAGCATTATTTATTACGGGTTTAAATGTACTTAACTGTTTTCCAGGAGTAGGGTTTATATGGGGCCCGGGGTAAATTATGGACGAATCTTCACGAAATTTTACAGCGCTATTACCAGTCGAATAAATCGAATTTGTGCAAAATCTGGGGCCTAATTCTGGCAGTCGTGATCGAGTACTTTCTCGATTCGAAAGCAATTAAAATTCAGTCGATACTTAAGGAATCGAAATTATTTTTTCAGTATTGTGAAACTTAAATTGATGCTTTATAACACTGAAAATATAATTCCGATTCGTTCAGTATTGACTGAAATAATAAGATAATAAAATGCTTTCGAATCGAGAAATTACTCGATCACGACTGCCAGAATTAGGACGCTGATCTCATTCCATGCATTGTTCCACGATTTGTGTAAGTTTTTGTAACAAAATTATCATTTTTGTAAGGTGGAGGTTCACATTTTGATTCGTAGCTCTGATCTTACTGAACCGATTTTACTGCATTATAATCCCAAACTGCTTAAGATAACTAAAAGTAATTTGACCCCAAGTTTGTTTATTTCTTTTGAGTTTGTCGAAAGTGAGTATGTTTTCAACAGACGGACAGACGGACATGGATAAATCGACTTAGAATTACTCAAGGAGCCAAAATATTGTATACTTTATGAGGTCTGAGATGAATAATCAAAAAGTTTCACACGGAATGACAACTAATTGTGGTGGAGGGTATAAAAATATCCTCTTTCTAATTGCTTTTTTGGTTTTTTCAAGCACGAATTTAGAATAAAATCCACTTTTAATACTTGTTTCAAGCGCGTATTAAGATTGATTGATCATTTTCAGATTATTTCAAGTACGAATTCGGGATAATTTAAGTATTTCGCGAATGAAAATCCGTTCTTTCTTTGAGAAAATCCGTACTAACCGTACTCTTAATACCGCTTCGTATTGATTTGAGTACGGATAGATTGAATTTTCTTTTGAGTTTAGAAATTGTTTATATCTAAGTCATAATAAGAACTCTTTCTTGTCTCTTTGTATAGAACACCTCATGTAATTTACATTGACAATCCATTAAGCTGTACACAGTGTTTCAGCCGGAAAACTGCTACGGAAAATTATGTTCTTTTAGAAGAAGTTTAAATATTATTTGAACAATAATTTAAGTGCAAATGATTAATATTTTGTCGAAATCAATTAAATTTTTTAATGTAAAATAATAGAAATATAAATTAAATAAAGCAGAATTTGTAGTTGTTGTGGTTTTAAAAATAGTGCGGGTAAGTTACATCTTATAGAAGAATTTTATTCTTCACTTCTAATATAATACAGCTTTTACTTCTAAGAGATACAAAAAAAGAAGAAGAAGTGCTTTGTAGAGCCGTCTTTAAAGTTTTATTTGTAACGCAAATACGACATTTCCACGTTAAGCAAATATTGCCGAGCATTATATCTTTGGAGATCAATTCAATGAAATCGTGACACTTTGACCGAACTTCCGCAATAATAAATGCTTGCAGGGAACGTACTCGTATTCGATTTTTGTGTTAAATTCGAAATGGAAGCATTAATTTTTCTATCCACACCACAATATTGGAGAGGGTATTATGCGTTTGTGCTAATGTGTGTAACAAATAAAAAAATTAATCCTAGTCGCACCTTTGAGCCAACTGATCGACAAAGGATCGCTTTCTATTAGATAGATTGATAAAATTTGATAAATACGTTTTAATTGCCATAAGGTCGAAGTCTATTAAAAACGGTGAGAATCGGTTCATAATTGCAAAGGGCCCCCATACAAACTTCTTTTCGGAATAGTCTTTGTGCCCATAAACTATGTTATGATGTCGGTATCAAGATTAAATTTGGTCCTAAAATATTTTATTGCAATATGGATCATCTTACCGAATTCATTCAAAATCGGTCTATATTTGTCCATAGCTCCCATAAAAATAACACTTCTGAAAGGTGGAAAATGCCATAACTTTCATATTATTAATGGCATTCATATAAAATTTTGCGTCGATAACTCTTATAATTGCTACTTTATCATTACAAAATTTAGTACTGGTAGGTCCAGAACTAACAAAAGGTGTCATAGATATATATAACTTCTCTCTAAACTCGCTTTATTTTTTTGCCAGGTCCCTGGTTGGCCATGGGATACAATCTCGAAAATGTGTTTTTAGATACTGCGGAATAGGGTATCCAATGGTCGCGCTTGGCCCACTTTACATTCTTACTTGTTGTAAATTTCCATGTGCGTTCTTATATGTGTTGAAAAACAAAGTCATGGAAAATATTGGCATTTTAGCAGCCGGAAACGGAAATTATGTGCTGTATATTTTCAAATATAACAATAAATGTTTGTAAACTTGAATAAACTTTGCATAAAATACTATAATTTGTTATATTCTTATTCATATTGGCACATCTAACCACACACACGCACGCACACTCACTAATACCCACTTTTCAATTTGAAAACATACACTTCTTCTATATTCATACGATTCTTGAAATAAAAGAAATATATTTTTAAAGCATTACATCGTTCTATATTTTATATTACAGCGCATTTTGTTGTTGTAAAACACTACAATAAAATTTTATCTTCGAGTGAAGAAAAACTATTCAGAATTCAGACTCCAACAACATTTCAAATGTATATTTATGTGCATGTCGTATGTATATAGAAAAGATTACAATAAATATGTTAAAGTAAATATTTAGAACCAATTTTGTACTCCCACACATTAATACACTCAAGTATAAACTCGTTGGGCTGTAGAAAAAAATATAACAAAAACATTCAAAGTATTTGATGCAACAAAAAAAGCGAAATATATGTAAATGTATAAGATGTTATTGTTTTGCAATATTTCTTTATTTGATTCGAAATTTGTTAACGTTACATAATTCTATTATGCCTTTAGTTTAAGCGAGATTATTTGAAAATTAATTAGTTTATTGTAATCAGTGTTGCCATAACTGTTCGATTAGAATATGCCAAAAATTCCAAATAAATCTGCTAAAAACATAAAATTTTTAATATATTAAATTTTCTTAGAATATTCTTAGAAAAGAAATATGCTAAATTTTTACAAAAAATATTAGGCTAAAAATCTGCTAAATAAACAGGAATTTAAATATATTTTTAATTTTAAAAAAAGTATTAGATTAATAATGTTAAAAACGAAAAAGTAGTAATAATTTGAATATAAAGTTGTTTCAAAATATGTAAAGTATAAATGGGAGCACCCATTTTATTACATACCTATACTCAGGGATGATAATGTTAGTAGAATTGGTCTTTTTCAGTACTATTAAGATTAATAGCTAATTAGCATTGTAAACGTACTGAAGAACTCCAATGACATGTTTAGTACAATTGAAAAATTTCAAACATTTAACTTTTTGGTCTAGGGTTGGAGAATTGAAAAATAAAATTAATGAACTTATGTTTCCAGATATCAGTAAAATTGCCAATGGTATATTGCTTCGGTGTATGTAGAACATTTTTTTTTTGCCATAATTAAATAAAAACAGAACAAAGAAATATCCTATATGTAAATACTGTATCGAATTTAATTCAGACAAAATATTAACTACAGTCTAGTTGCTTTATGCGTTTTTTTAAAATTAAATTTTATGTCTCAAACTTAAAAAAAATATATGTTAGATACGCCTTTTCTAAATTAAAGAAACGTTATTTAGAAATTTATCAAAACACCAATTTTCTACTTCAATCGGGCTTAAATCTCATTAAAAAAAACAATAAAATGATTATTGTGTTCCTTATTATACCCGGTTTTTGTAAGTTTTTAGTTTATCTATTTATGTATACATAAGTACATGGTATGAACTAAGTATGAATATTTTCATATTGGATTCAGAAGACTATATTTTATCTTGATTTTTTAAGGTATGGTCAAACCCGGTATAAAAGGGCTTTTAGCGGGATGCCAAATCCAAAAGAAACTTACTTCCTAAGACAATTTATAGACAAATCCACTTTTGCTGGGCTTAATGTGTTGGTTAACTAACGTGAACTTTTTTTTTTTGCTGAAGGGGGGAAGATCTTTTGGACTTTTTACGCTGTTAAACATATTTTTACCCTCTTCCACTATCATCTAAATAAGCTAAAAAGTCTTCGTCAAAAATGTTTGTTAGTTACATATTTTTTTTGTTAACTGGCAAATGAATATATAAAATATACATGGGTAATTCCATGTTAAATCGACCAAGAGTGGCTCCTGTAAGGAGCTAGGGCCTTTTGTTAGAATAACAAAAATGTACGTAAATACATACCATAAAATTTACTTTTACCATATTTATATGGGTAATTCCATGTCAAATCGACCAAGAGTGGGACACGACCCCTTTCGATTTTAATGAAATTTGGTGAGAAGGTTCCTTTTATCCTATTAGGAACATATGTGACTCGAAAACTACTTTACATACGAAGATGATGATATTGAAAAAAATATATTGGAAAAATGTAATATCTGCAAAATATTAAATTTTAAAAACGGACTAAGTCAAAAACCTATTGTGGGAGGTATTTTTTATTTTTTTTATTTTTTAAATTAAACCATATATTTTGCTTTAATAATCTGTAATTGGATACATAATAATTTTTTATAAGGAACAAAATGTAATAGCATTTGTGACATACCATAAATTGAGACTATAACACACCAAAAAGTGTCATTATGTCCATGCGGCCCGGCAGGCTAGCTGAGCTAGTCTATCAGCGCCGGGGTTGCGGGTTCGATTTCCGCCAGATACTCTGGTTTCTTTCCTGAAGACAAACGTAGAGTTTCGCGGGGTTCAACTTAGGAAATTAAAAAAAAATTTGCTGCAACCTGAACCATATGACACACCGTTCTTGGACATTATGACACTTTTTGATGTCGTAAAACTTAAACAAAACATATTCAGGGTTTTATTTGTAAGCCGGAATCTCGGGAATTAAAACGGTCCATTATTTTTTGATCCCTAATTTTGTGCATAATAACCACGGTAACTGTTAATTAAATTTATAAAAAATATATAACTTAAAATTGAAATACTTTTTTTAGATTTTGTTCGAGTGATAAAAATCATCAGGCTTAAAAATTACGCATCATACAATAATCCTTCCACTAGAACACTTCATACATGGTCGTTTTTGTGCGTATTTAAAGATGTTCTAGGATTTATTTTGTCCCAAACAATTTAAAATAAAAGTTTTATATTTTCATTACTAATGCGTATAGTATACAGACGTGGTACATAAATAAATATGTTTGTGTACTAAAAAATATGGTTAGTTTAAATTTAAGCAAACACAATGGATTTATGTAATTTTTTGTTGTTATTGTTTATTTTTTTATTGCTTGGTATTTGTTCCAGAAAACATTTGGAGCAGTTGGTGAAATACAGTGTAGCCTCGTTGAACGTTACCCTAGATATGCGCAACACCTCGTTTAACGCAACACCCAATTTCGTAACATTGGTGACTGTAAACGCAACTTTTCAGAAAACAAAGCCTCAATTAACGCAACTTGCAAAAGCAAAACAAGAAAGGCTTCTCTTGTTTTTTTTTAGTTTGATAAATATTTTGTGCGTATTATGTACTTCTGTTTTTGAAATCAATTTAGTTTAGAAACTTTTTTGTTTATGAGTGGTTCTTTCATTAAAATAACAATAATGCCTTTCGTGAACCAAGCGAAACTGAAGACGAGGATAACAATGTTGTGTTAGGTCTAATACCTTCAAAAATAAGATGTCGGGATGCAATAAAAAGCTTCAACGTTTGTCTACAATGAGCAGAGGAGAATAGCTGTTCTTTGGAGGATTCGTGAAATTGCAGTTAAAAAAATATGACTAGCAAAAAAACTCAGTCGAAAATTTCAGACTTTTTCCCGTAAAAACACGAATCTTTAACTCTTTAACAACCATCAGTACAAATTAATATACATTTGAATGTGTATTTTATTAATTTTTTTATGAGATGTATATTTTGTGTTTCTGTTTTTATTCTTAATTTCAATCAAATAAACACGATTATTAAAAGCTAATCTTAGTTTTGTTTATAAAATTCTTGATTGCTTTAAAATAAGCTTTTAAATAGAAAAATATGACTAGAAATTTGGGACTTGGTTTGCGCAACAACTCAGTTATCGCAACAGCCCAAAATTTCTATTGGTTGCGTTCACCGAGGTAACACTGTATATGCTCAAGTCAGAACGAACAGCATCAGTAGAACCAACAATAACCAAAACTTAATAACATATAACGTTAAATTTCAAAGTGTTCATTCTTGTTGCTGTGGATTTTATATTTTTAAAGTTTTTTTCTTATTTCGTCCTGACTGAAAATCGATAAAGACAATATATTTATTTTAGGTTGACTTTAAGTATGTGTGTTTATGTGATACAAAAAAAGAACAAACACAGCCAAACAAGGTATATGTATGGGGGATTCACAAGGTATTCATAAAGTTGTAAAGCCATATTTCTTAAAATAATTACAAAAAATATATATGACTGTTGTGGCCAGCCGCTTATAATTTAGATTTCTACTGTACAGTTATGACGAATCAATAAACACAGCATTATTTTTTTTTATTTGTAACACAACAATATTTTTGTAAACAATTGTAAAATATTATTTGGGACATTAAGACGATATGACTTAATAGCACACCTTGTGAATCCCCCAGTAGTGCTTAAAATAAAACACAGCTATTTACTTCATTTTACAGCTATTGTTTAAAATCGATATACAAATTTGTACTCAAATACACAGACGAATGTGTGAGGTATGTTTATGTGTATGTTAGTATGCATGTAAGCACCGGATGAACAAGAGTGAACATGTGTGTAATGAAACCCAATATTTAACAAACGCGCAGACACATTGACAAACACTTTATTCCCAAGGATACTGTCGAATCATTTTCCCCTTTTCATTTTGTGTTAAATAATTTAATTTTTTGAATATTTTTATTTGAAATTTAACATGCATTGAATACTAAATATGTACATGGAGGAATAAGTGAAATAAGATACATACTAGTCGATATTCCAACAATTCAGTTATGAATATATATTTATTAGATTTAACTTGGTTACAGTATAGTTAAAATAAGAATATTATGGTCTCCGAAACAGCAACACTTTTTTCATGATTAAAAATATTTTTTCCCTACGTAACCACAAAGTGGTTACCTTCCTTGAATCTTTTAATGTGGTTGAATTTTAAAATTCAATGTTTTAATTAAATAAACATCACTCTACGCAGCGCCAGCTGCCCTTCTCCTCCGATTGGCTTTAGGCACGGAGGAGCTTATATGCATCCAAGAACCATTGTTGTATAAATACAGGGTTTGCGGACTCAATTTAGACGGCTATAGTACTCTGTACGTAGCCGGTCAAGGTAAGACCAGGGCTTGTGTTATGGTCAAAAACATCCTTAAAACTTGCATTCTCTCTGATTTTAGCAATAAGGACACCTGCACTGTCGCAGTAGAAAGCAAAACCGGCACTGTTTGGCTTTTGAGATGCTACATGGCACATGATCAGGGTGCCTATCCTCCAAACTCCACAACCAGGAAGGCGATATCGTATGCCAACAGGCGCAACATCCCACTTATAATATGTGCTGATGCTAATGCACATCATGCCGTCTGGGGAAGCTCGGATGTCAATCAACGAGGTGTGTCGCTCTAGGACTTCATAGATGCAAATGAACTAACAGTATTTAATAGGGGGCTCACTACACCTTTATTGTGACTAACAGAAGGAAGGTTCTTGATATTACGACTATTAGTGATAATTTCTCAGACATCATTAGCGATTGCAACGTTTCAAAGGACTGTTCCTTCTCTGGCCACATGTATATTGATATAAATTTTCCTATTAGAATAGATTCAGTTAAGCCATACACGAATAGAAGAAATACCAACTGGTCCGTCTATGCGAGTCAATTCGGGGACAAGCTGCCTATATGCTCGGTTCCCATAGACAGTGTATCCATGTTCGACTCAGTAGTGGAGTCATTGACTGTTGTCTGTATTGAGGCAACAAACGAATCCTGTAAAAGAATCGACAGGAAGGTCAAAGCGAATCCCATATGGTGGAATTCGGAAAATGCTGAAAAATGCAAAGAAAGCAGGAAACCCTTTAATGAGGCAAAACGTAATGGTTTTTGGAACAATTACAAGTCTTCAGTGAATGGATTCAAGAATCTTATCAGGAGGAAATTCTGCAGCGACGTAAAAAACTCCTCGGAGACAAGTCGGCTACGTAAGATTTCCCAGGTTGCACTAATGATGTGCCCAAAGAGGAAACATTTAGTGGCGCTCGGGATATCTCTAATACTCCGATAACACGCCATCGTGTGGAATGGGTGGTCAAAAGCTTTCATCCCTGTAAATCCCCATGCCCGCATGGCATTATCCAAGCGCATCTTCAAAAGATGCTCTTGCAAAATATTTAGAGCCTGCCTTGAGGTGAGAAACTCCCATCAACTTGGACAACATATGTATAAGTTCGTCTTCATCTCAAAGAGTGGGAAGAAATATCACACTTTGGCTTAAGATTTCAGACCAGTTAGTCTGTCCTCCTTTCTACCGAAAACACTGGAGAGGATTTTGGATATTCATATTAGATCATCGTTAGGACATAATTCCTTTTCACTGGCTCATCACGCATACACGAAAGGAAGATCCACTGAAACTGCGCTTCACACATTGGTGGGCGACATAGAAAGATCCATGCACTTTAAGAAATTAGCTTTAGTTGCATTTCTGGATATTGAGGAAGCTTTCAACAGCGTTAGACCGGAATCGGTTATTAACGCTGTGAGACTTTTGGAAATCGACCCAGGGATCATCCAATTTGTCAGCAATATCTTGCACTCCAGGCGTATTGAATCCAACTTGGGCGCCTCGAAAATTTTCAAGGTTTACTTTACTTTGGAATCTGGATATACATAAATTCCCTATTTAGGACAATGGAAAGGACGTGCGGATGACGTTGCAGTTGTGGCGATGGGTAAAGATCCCAGACTATTGTCTGAACTTATGAAGTCCGCATTGGACGTCCTAACAAAATGGTGCCAGGGATGTAGACTAGATGTAAATCCTGTCAAAACAGAACTGGTACTTTTCACAGGCAGATACAAAAATTTCCAAACTTGATACCCCGAGGATAAAGGCCTTCTCACTGGAACTGTCTGACAGCGCTAAGTATTTTGGGATAATATTGGACAGCATGAACACCATTTCCAGGACTACTAAGGTGGCAACTGCATTTTATTGATGCAAAAGGGTCATTGTCCTTAACTGGAGAATTAACCCGAGGAATGTATACTGGCTATACGCATTTGTCAGTTAACCCATTCTATTCTACGGGGCGGCTGTTTGGTGTCCGGAGCTCAATGTAAAGAGTCATAGAACTAGGTTTGAACGTTTAATGATAATGGTGGCGATAACGGTAACAGGTGCCATTAGAACAACCCCCTCTTTGCATTGGTTACGATTTTGAACTGGCTACCACCGGATATTTTGGCGAAAAGGCTAGCTGCGAATGCGGTGGTAAGACTAAGGGCCACTGGATAATGCAGGGATTACAATATCGGACATGCTAGTATTCCGAACGAAATAAATTGGCACATGGATGTTGATTGTGTCACACCCGAGCCAATCTTTGATCCTGGTTCACGGTGAGCATTTTGTATAACGTGCTCCACTATGATGACCTACAATTTCCCGCGAATGCGATTCGAATATACACGGACGGGTCTAAAACACTGTATGATGTCGGTTCTGGAAAAAACTTGGAGCAGCTAAACTGAAGCATTCCTATAAAGCTGCCGGATCACTGCAGTGTTATCCAGGCCGAGATAATGGCCATCCACACAGCCGCGAGACGCATCCGGTACTGTGATAAATCTGGAAGGGATACTCGCATTATAACCGATAGAAAGGCGGCAATACGATCCCTGGTGAATGGGGAAACTAGGAAAATCTGGCCCATCATAGATGAAAAAAGGACACGTCGGGCATTAAATCTGTCTACGGAACCTAATTGCGGTTAAATAAAGCTACAACTATACGCTTACACATATTATCGTTACTCAAACCATATTATTGTCACCGGCAACCCATTATCGTTAAATAAATCCATCCAAGAGCCGTAACCGTCTTATGGTTGTCTTCAAACAAATTATGGTTTATAATAAAAATAATAATCTTAAAATTATAATATTTTAAAGCACTGTATGTTCAGCTTAAAATGTAAAATAATATGTTTAAAAACAGCAAAATTATGGTAGTTTTGTTCTATACAAGTGTTTAATGCTTTTTAATTACATACTTGCGTGGGTTGCTTAAAATTCTCAATTGTTTTATTTTAGTTACACTGTGCTAGAAATTGACACTTTTTTGGTGTTTTAACCTAATTCGGGTACGCTGAATCCAGTGGTGCTAGCCGTTTTTTTGATTAGGTCTGGTTTTCGAGATATACCGTTATTTCGAAAAACAACATATTTTCGCGTAACTCAAAAACGCTTAAGCTTTTTGAAAAAACTAAAAAACCGAAATTAAGAAAGGCGAACGTTTTTTCTTATATGCGCAGTCATTTTAGCAACATAATTTTTTTTATCGAAATTTGGAAACTTTTGTTTTTTAAAAATTTATTAAAAATATTGTAAAAGGCAAAACAAGCCACAAATGATTAAAATCTGTTAACAACTTTTGATTTTATTCACAAAAGACGAAAAATGTTAATTAAATCTAAGAATTTCATAAAACGCAATATTTGTAAGGGAGCCCCCCTAAGGGGTGCTGATAAAGGGGAAGTATGATTTGATAAAATGTTAAAGACGAAAAACTAATGGAGGTCTGTCATACACTTTATTCCCTTAGGAGTGACTCCTAGGCAGTTGTGGAACCTTTTCTTCAATATACATATACATACATATGAAGAATATAATTTACATGGAGCTTTTCATGGGAATTTTTTAATTATAAAATTCTTTAATCAACATTATTTATATTTAAAGAATGTGGCTATGCAGACAATGCATTTTCAGTGACATTTGCACGATAAATGCGGCTTTTGTACGATTTACAAAACAAATATTACGAATTTATGCTATTCGGAGGAATTTTGGAGAGTTCACAGGTACCGGTTAAAAATTCTTAGAATTAAGAAATAAAGTCAGACATTTTTATATCTTAGTATTTTATTGTGCGGACAAACCCCCACAAATCGGTCTTTTATTGTGCGGACAAAACCGCACTAATCGGTCTTGTAAAAAACTTAAGTAACATATTCTATTGTTATACCTGTAACAGGTAGAAACATAAATCGTCCCGACTGTGTTTATTTGTTTACAAACCATGGCTAGGAAGGTCTCGACAGGTACTTTAATTAAAACAATTACAGTATAAATAAAAGTCCCTCAAGCCCTTCATCATCACATGGCTAGTGCTTGCGAAAGTGATAAGTGAAGTTAAAGGCCTTTGACAGTTTTGTATCTAATCAGTTATATTGCAAAATCTAAGATGGAGACGTGTACAAGAGTGGGAAACACACAAATATGCCAAATCACCGTTAAATCGCTATTGAAACAAATAATACGTATTAAACATATTTTTCTTTAAGTGCTATCTATGCTATCTATATGCACAGTGCATTTACCAATTAAATATGTGGAAAAATGGAGACGCCATGCCATTTGGTGTTCCAATGATTTGGAGAGATCCCATACTTCATATTGAAGATGAGTGTTATGCGTTCATAAATTATACAGCCGATATGAAAAAAAGAAAAATGACTTCTATATCTAACACAGCATAGGCTCGATGTCCGCTGCCACATTCTGATGAAATTCCTGTACTGCACGTAGAGAAAAAACATGTTTAAATATGGCCACCTGCAACAAAACTATTTTTAAAAAAAAACTTCAAGCATACTTTGTATAATATAACCTATTATTGACAGGGGCAACCATATTTTGGTCAAATTAGTCATCTATCGAGAACCCACAACCATGTTATGGTTGCCCCTAAAAATGTTATGGTTAAATATGACAATAATTTGTATTTAAATAAACAATAGTATTTTCCTCTTTTCCAAGAGCAACATACTGTGGTTGAAAACCAACAAATCTATTGTAAGTGTTTAACATTTTTAGTTACAATTGACCATAAAATTGTTTGGTCTACTTGATAGAGGCCTAATTTTACCATAATATAGGTAATATTTAAAAATAATTTTTTTTAAATTGTCTTGTTGGAGGTGACCATATTTAAACATGTTTTTTCTCTGGGTGTGGCTATCCAAATACCAACAGAACATTTTCCCTCAATAATTCATACGCATTAATGAAGCAGGAAGAAGAATAAATTTCTCAATAAAAACTTTAATTTCATGTTGTAAAATTCCTTTCTTCATAAAAATAATTAAATGAAAATTAGAATTGATGAACTTTTGCCTAATTAAAATATCAAAATTTGGATTAAAACCCACAAACAGTTCAACAAAATAACCAAAATACCAATTATTGTTAAAAGCTAAGGCACAAGCTCTATGTTTACATTTGTCCTTCCAGTTGTGCTGAAAAAGGTCGAGAATAATAACGAAAAAATATTAAAAACAAAAAATTTACTCTGGACTTCTAGAAGAATTCTTGAAAAAAAGTACGAATAAACAGAAGGAAGGAAGAACATGTTAATCAATTAATGAGATAATCAATCAAAGCAAATTTCGATCTACCAAAGGTAAAATTCAATTTGGCTTAAAGATTGATTTTTGACTATTGACTGCCAGGTAGTCGTTGATGGCTGAGAGTGTTAAGCATCTCTTAAGATATTGAGTGGTTGCAATTAAAACATTTAAAGGTAACCTGTCCGTAAAAGCCCTGGCTCGAGCCCAGCGGCAGTCAAGAATAAAAAAATTATAAAATAAATTTTAATTTATTTCTTGTTGTAAAATTCCTTTCTTCATAAAAAAAATTTTATGAAAATTAAATTTCATGAACTTTAGCCTAATTAAAATATCAAAATTTGGATTACAATCCAAATCCCGAATACCGAAATCCCGGGATTTTTTAAAAAATTTAAGACTCGAGTCCCGGAATTTTTTATGTAAGAATCCCGAGATTTTGGATTAGTAAATATGTGATATTTGTTTCATTAAATACAACTATATTTAAATAAACGTGAGTCACCCTGATAAAAGTAACTTTAAAAATTTAATATTAAATCATACTGGCAATGAATTTAATTTTTAACTGGTTACAAAAAGAAGTCGCAAGTGAATAAATGTTACATGTAATTCATTTTGTACCACAGAAAATAAAATCAGAACACAAAGTTCGGTGTGGTCTTTTTTCTAAGTGTTAAGAACTTTAGGGGATTCTACCAAAGGTCTTTCGAAACATATTTGTTTAAGTTTATTTTATTTATTTTATACTTGCATATATTTTTGAGATAAATTAAATTAATTATTGTTATATAGCATATATGTAAATATTTATTTACGATACCACCCAGAAGTGGTTAATACGAACACTGTTTTCGTCGGCAGCATATGTTTGCAATAAAATAAGGTATCGATTATCAGACGGCATTAATTAGTTTTAGAGGCTTTTTAAAATATATATTTAATACATAATTTGTCCATATTACTTTAAAAGAGTACATTAAACTGTTTTATTTTGTAATGAGTTTTATATTCTTCATGAATTTATTTGTTTTAATACTTATACTTATACATAAATATTAAATTACAATTATGTATATGAATTTTAAAAATTGGCTCTTATCAGGGCTGCCAGATTTGACGATTTATCGTCATTTTGACGATTTTTGTTCCGAAATTGGCAAAGTGACGATTTGACGATTTTTTTCTGAAAAGTGACGATTTGTTCAGTCACTAAAGTCTGAATAAAACATTAAATTTTCTGACAATTTCGTTTTTAGATCTTGTTTAACAGCCGTACCTTAGCTAGAGCGGAAGGCGGAACGTTTTCTTTCGCTTAGCTTATGCCATACCAAAGCAAGAAGGTCAACGCTGTGTCACGAACAGTAGTTACAGCTTTATTGTTTAAGTTATGAATAAAAATAGAGATAAAAACGCTAGATTAACCAAAAAATAGTTATATTGCCATTATTAGTTAACAATGGGGCAAACGGATTTTCCAATTGCAAAGCGCTAACGCCGCCCTATTCAAAAACTAGAAAACGCGTGCCGCTTTTGTTAAGGTACGGCTGTTATGTGCAAGTCTTAACAAAATCTTTGATTATTTTCAGAGAACAACAACAACAAAGATACTCTTTATCTTTCGTCAAACCATCATCAAATGAACCTTTTATGACTCTCTGTATAAATTATATTTTCAACAATTATACGGCGAGCATTTCACGAGTTGTAAGATAATATCTACATGAGTCTCATACAATACTTGACATGACAGTCTCGTTTGATTATCTTTACCCACGTCTTAAACGATTGAAGAAGCGTCTTTCGCTGCGCTATACAAGAATCTCACTCGTGTTACAGTTTTTCCCGTGTGAGAAATCCTCTACGATTAAAAAATGCGGCCGTCGATGATTAACAACGCTCTTCATGAGACTCCTATTAGCTCTTTCATGATTGAAAATACTAGCTGGGTATGAAGTAAATATGGGGAAATCCTGAGTGACGAACGCTACATTATGCACGCGTTTTCTGATTGATATATACACACTTTTTGGTCTTTCAAAAGAGATAGCTTCAACTTATATATAGTCCTTAGTGACATTAATTTGTACTTACGAATGACATATATCATGATTTCTTAGCAGGTATTTGTTGCAAATAATTGATCACAAGGTTTTGTGACGCACGCCACAAAAAGTGGAAGTAACCTTAAAAGTTGTAGTGTGTTTTCCTAATTTTTAGCAAATTTTGTATCATCAGGTATACAACATCTAATTCCTAAAAAAAGCTGAATGTTAGAGAATACTTAAGTCACTTGTTCGCAGCCAAAACATTTTGTGAATTTTTGACAAAAGCCGTGAAGCCTTTGTGATGCACGCCCACAACGCACGCTAAAATTTTTCCAGTAGTATATAAATCTAATTTTATTTAATTAAACGAATTTTGTGATTATTAATGAATGTCAATTTTTTTTAACGAAATTTATATTTTTATGAGTCTACTATAAGTGTTATTTAAAGCCCATAAAGCACCTAAAATAATGCTAAATTCATGTATAATATTAATAGATCAGGGGTTGGGTAGGATTTGGCAAGAATTATTGTATAATTGATCGTCGAAATACATGTTTTTTAATATATTATAGATGCATAATTCTAGTCTTATATTTCATAAAAAAAACTGTTTCTGGGATTTGCCGATATGTTTTTGTTTCAATGTTTTTTTTTATGAAAATCGAACAATAATTGTACTCAAAACACTAAATTTTGAGTTGTCCAATTTTTTTGACGATTTTTCGAAACGATAAAGACGATTTTTTTATTTTTTCTCAGGAATCTGACGATTTCCTCACAAATTTATCTGGCAGCCCTGGCTCTTATACATATATGAAATCCCGAAAAATCTCGATTCGTCCCGGGATCGAGTTTTTTGAATAAAAAATCCCGAACCCCGGGTTTAAAAAAACCTGGTCTCATTTGGCATCCCTAATTACAACTTAAAAGCAGTTCAAGAAAATTACCACAACACTAATAATTGTTAAAAAATTTAACTTAAATTAATAACAAAAATAAAAAATTACTTTTCTGGATATTTTGTTGAACTATTTATGGTTTTTAATCCAAATTTTTCAATATTTTAATTCGGCTCAAGTTCATCAAATTTAATTTTCATTAAATTATTTTTATGAAGAAAGAAATTTTACAACATGAAAATTAATTAAAATTGTTATTGATAATCATTCATTCTTGACTGACCTGAGATTTTAATTAATTTTCATGTTGTAAAATTTCTTTCTTCATAAAATAATTTAATGAAAATTAAATTTGATGAACTTGAGCCCAATTAAAATATTAAAAAATTTGGATTAAAAACAAAAATAAAAATTTAAAAATTTTTAAGTTTCATCTGGTTATAATAAAAAAATTTCATCTTTGGTGAACAAAATCAAAAGTTGTAAACAGATTTTAATTACTTATGCTTTATTTTGTTTGGAACTTGGATTTCTATACGCAAGTCAAATGCTTGACCAACCCAACTTTATTTTCAATAACCATTATTTGTATCTAAGGCTTAGAAGTCATTCCTAGGGAGGGAGAATGTTACACGGATCTCCATTAGTTTTTCGTCCTTAACATTTTCTCAGATCATACTTTCCCCTTATTTCCATTCCTTATGGGGGCTACCATACCAATAGTGCGTTTTATAAAATTCTTATATTTACTGCCAGGCCTACGATGTCAACAAGAACATTTCCTTCGCATATTTATATTGAAAAAAATAATAAAAAACTAAAATTTGTTTTTGTTTTCAATACAAATATACGAACGAAATGTTCTTGTCGACATCGTGGTTAATAAAATCAAACGTTGTAAACAGATTTTTTATGAATTTATAAAAACCCAAAAATTTTGATAAAATATTATTTTTTTGTTCATCCTCCTTCATTTTCGAAATAACGGCATATCTCGACAACCAGAGCTAACCAAAAAAAAAAAAACGGCTAGTACCACTGGAATCAGCGTAACCGAATTAGGTAAAACAGCCAGGTGCCCAGCTTGTCTTTTTTGTCAACTAGCACTGTGTTATTGATGAAAATACATAAATTTAAGTTTTAGTACATATTAACCAGTAAGAAAGAGAGAATGCCAATGAAGGTTGTCACAGGATGGAAAATTATCTAGATTGCTTATAAAAGGGGAACATTAAGCGTAACTGGAATAAAAAAAAAACAAAATAAAAAAAAAAAGTTGACATTTTTTAAGCAAATTAAAAAAGTGCTTAAAAAATAACAATAACATTGTTAACATTGTTGGTTCTAATTATAAAATTGTTACTTTTGTCCAAATTGGGGAATATGTTAACCATATTATAGTTAATATTGACCAAAATTATGATCAATTTTGTACATACTATGGTTGATTTCGGGCAAATAGTGTTGATTTTAACCATATGGTTATGGTTCACCATAATATGGCTACCTGCAAAGATAAACATTGTTTTCTGCGTGCAGTAGCTAATCAACACCTGCAAAACGTTCGTAAAATTATGTTTTAAAATACTAAATATTTTCAAACAACTTTGCTTTTATCAATATTTTGCTTAAAAATCTATTAAACTGTTAAAAACTGAAACATATTTATATATACGTCTGCTGATTCGTGAAGCTTCAGTTGTAAGCACTGCCAGTGAACTACAACAATTGTCAATGGCGACATTTTCGTGGCAGTTGTAAAGAAAGGGTTACAAACGCTTCCACAGCTCGCGAATGGGAGCAAATTTGTCGCTACTGCGCATTTGTCGTCGACTCAAAACATTATCGAACGGAGCGCACTTGTGATCATTTATTTATTTATTTATTTATTTAATTTATTAGTCTATGGAATTCATCCTTACAGACTATTTATACAACACAAATGTTAATTTCTCACATAAAATAAATAATTATGAATTAAAAAAAATTATTATTTTACTTTTAGTTACATTAGTATTTAAAGAAAAATCTATAAATCTATACAGTTCATTAAATTGAATACACATTCTCCTGAGAGGATCAGCGTTTGCATAATTAGCTCTAAAAAATTTAACGGATAATGGTGAGAAGTATCGTGTTGGTCGTTGAGGAATGTTGAACGAAATATTGTTGATCAGAAAACCAGAACAAACATCACCGTTAATAATATTCAATAGAAACGAGACATTTAACATAGATCATCGGCTTTTTAAGGTTGGCAGCTTAACAAGGGCGAGCCTGCTGGTATATGATGTAGAAAGTACCTTCAGACATGATTGAAGGGAAAATCGAACGACTGAAATATGCGTGAAATACACCATTAACGCCTTGATTTTTTCCACTAGCATATAGAAGTTTAATAGAAGGCAATTTAATTTCTGAATAAGTAAAACAAGGAAGGATGTGCATAACCGATATTCCCCTCCAAAAATTAGTACAACAATAAATCCTCATCAATATCAATAAATTTATTAAAAAAGTTTAACATGCCGTTATTATTAGTACATATTTTCGATAAGTTTTTCTATTGTAGGAAAAAAGAAATAGAAAAATGCTGCCATCATATCACTGCATCTAGATACTGCCAATCTAGTTGTACCTGGTTGTGTTAATATACTGTTCTCAGCAGCAATTTTAATAGGTTGGGGTAAAAAAGTGGCGCTCCATACTATTTTGTTTAGTTGTGAGAAATTCCAGATGGCACGATTCTCAACAATATTTATCATTTGTTTTAACAAGGTAATCAATCAAATTAGATAGAAAATAAAGGATTAATGTACAATATATATATGTACAATGTACATATACATATGCATTCCCACACAGAAAAAAATAATAATAAATAAATTTGATAAAAAAAAATTTTTAATTTTCTGCGATGACGATTTTTGCAGTATTGATGAAAAAGTTTGTAGATATAGTTATTAAATTTTTCGTCAACAACCAAGTTTATTGAGTCAATTAAAAAAAGTTGTTGCCCAAGAAAATTTTTTTCAATAAAATTTTTACGTGATTTGTTAAAATTAATTGTTGGAAATTTTGAATAAATCAAATGTTTATCGAATCTTTATTTATTTATTAATGATGATGTGCTAAATTTCCAATTTTTATTTTTAAAAAAAATACACTTATTATTAATTTAATTTATTATGGGGGGATAAGCTAGTTCCTATGAGCATTTCGCTGGTTGCTTAATAAAACTGTAAAGCGAATGAGAATTACAAATGGAAAAGAGTTGTTAAATTACTGTATTTACTTTGATTTAAATTTTTTTTTTTTTTTGAATATGAAGAAATATTTAATTATTTCATTTTTGCAAAGTGCAAATTTGATACATTTTTTCATTGAATCAAACAAAAAGTTTGTTGACCTAAAATTTTATTTTAAACAAACTATGTATGTTGTTAAAAATTTTTTTAAGTAATTTTTTTGCTGTGCATGCGATAATTTCTTCATATTAAGGTAACTTAAATTTAAGAGAAATAACAAATGGCTTTCCATTGTTATATCTAGATAAAAAGACCTGTAAAACTTTATGTATATGTTTTATTAAAATTGGTAAATGATAAGATGCTGAAAATTCTTTTTAAATATCCTTTAAAAAAGTATAAATAATATATCGTCACCTTAAACAAAAACAGACGAAACTACAGAAAAATATAAAATCGAGTTTTTGATTAATTATGGATCGTTTTATCAAAGTTTATGTTCAAACAAATATTTTTTTAAATGTCAAACGCCAAAAAAAACTTAATTGTTATTGGTTTTGTCATATTTTTGGCTTTTCTTGTAAAAAAAGTGTATTTAGGTCAGTTTCCATTTAAGTTGACGATATGTATTTCTATGTTACATAATCTGGCCATACACTAGTGATTTGTTAGCGTACCATATCCCCACACACGACGACCAAATCACAATTACCTTAAACTTCAATAATAGTAATTTCTTTGTTTACACAACAAAAAAAGTAGAAAAACTAAGAAGAATAGAAATGATTTTTGTATGCTAAACAACTCCGCAATATATACAATTCAAACGTTTTGTTGTATACTAAAATTAAAAAATTTTACAAAGTTCATGCACAAGCAATTGAAAATTTTCAATTACTTGTGATTTGTGCGTGCACTGCCCCATTAACAAGTAACAAGACGTCGAGTGTGTGGTGATTACCCTGCAAATATTAGTGTACTTCCTGATCCATTTAGACGGCATGTCTTCGTGTTTTAACGACATGTTTTCATTTTAAACGACTTCAAAACTAATCCGCTTGCGTACACCATGGAGAAGTTTTAAGACTACTCGTAATGTTAAATAGACGATGTTGTTCATACGTTTGGGTTACTTTTGGACTAGTCCTAGTCCCTTGTGGGCTACATTTTACACGCGTGTTTATACTAGTCCTAATATTTGCAGGGTAGTGTGTGGCCAGCTTTAACAATTTTTTTTTATAAATAAACAAGCAAGAAAGTATAGGCGGCAACCCCGACCGCAGCATTTTTTTTTTACTTATTTACCTATACATTTTTTTCAATCTTTGGATACAAAGTAATCCTTACAGACTAGCAACTCAAATTAAAATTAATTAAAATTTTACTTAAAAGAAGTTAACAACATTTTCTTAAATTCATAACATAACGCACTAATGTCTGCCTGATTAGATTATGCATTGAATAAAAAGCTCTAAGCAAATGCTCGTTTAATGCATAACACAAAGGAATACACTTTTTGTTGCCCAATAACTGAATGTTGTTTTTTAGGTTATTTCAGATGCTGACCTAAAATCTAGAAATCGTTTGCGTAAATCAGCCATTGATTGCGAGATATACCGTTATGTATTAAAGGAATGCACTTGAATAACTTGAGAACGGTTTGCTTTTTCAGTTAAAAAAAAACCATTTTATATACACATGGTGCAATAACAGCAGAAAGTTATGTAAATACCGTTATAAATAAGCTATGAATAAATCTATTTTTGACCACGCATACTTCTTCAAAACCGCCCACATATTGTCGGGTGTTGTGTACATAATTTGGAAACTTTTGGCCTTTCCGTTCTCCAGATATGCAGAAAAATAGACGGACTGAGTACTGGTTTGATACTATCGATGGTTTTTGACTTCGTTTCACCATCGATAGTTTTTATTTTCTCCAATTATTGTTTTATGATACGGGCGTAACGTCCGTATTTATAAAAATTTTTCATATTTAACAATGATTTACAAAACAAATTTTGTATGAAAATTTGCCTTAATAAACGTTTGTTTAATTTTTTTTTGTTCATTATTTATTTATTGAATCTTCATATATTAAATATGAACTAACAATAATTAATCAAATCTTATCCTAATACTTTATTTATGTCCAGCCAGTGCCAGACAAAATTTCGTCATAACGGCTTATGTTAACATATGTGGGTGTTTAGCTCTTCTGATCGGTGAGTGCTGCAGTATCTCTTCTTCTTAAGCGAGTGTGGCCGCCATGATTTAAAATATTCCGAGCTAGTGGATTTGGGTGTTGTTCAAGCCTTTCCAAATATTTTACCGCATATTTTGTAATCATAGTTTTGTTCTAATGGCACATTAAGATCCTTATGAAAGTTTGAGTTTTTAATAAACCAGGGAGCGGCTATGATTATTTGATGAAGTTTATTTTGACGCCAGGTAGGCTTTAAGATAGAGTTGAAAAGTAGAAGCTTGCAATCGAGACTAAGGACAGAGTTTCTTCCAATAAGCCAATGAATTTGAATGGCTTTAAGTTTCATTTGAGTTAATTTTGCCTCTGTATGGCATTTCCACGTTAATCGCCGGTCCAGATGTAAACCGAGATATTTTACATGCGAATGTTGAGGAATTATTTGATTATTGATTGTAATATAGGGGCAAGATTCCCGGCGCAAGGTGAATGTTATATGTACGCATTTTTGCTCATTTACCATTATCCTCCATTGTCTTAGCCATATTTCTATTTGAGTTATATGATCCTGTAAATAACGAGTTGCTTCATAACTGTTTTCGTGGACGCTTAGAAAAGCTGTATCGTCTGCAAATGTTGAAGTTTGTGTGTAGTAGCTCGTTGGCATGTCCGAAGTATAAATTAAGTATAATAGAGGCCCCAGAATGCTGCCCTGTGGGACTCCAGCGCCAATTGGCTGAGGTGAACTAAAGAATTTTCCTTCTTTAATAATAAATTGACGACCGACTAAGTAGCTTTCTAGCAGCTTGTGTGTGTTTGCTGGAAAATTTTGCTTCAATTTATGTAATAAGCCTTCATGCCAGACTTTATCAAAAGCTTGAGAAACATCGATGAAGAGAGCGGAACAATATGTTCTTTCTTCAAAGGCTTTTCTCATGGCGTTAACTATTCGATGGGTTTGTTCAATTGTGCTGCTTTCCCTTCTAAATCCGAATTGATGGTTAGGTATACACCCATTGTCATTTAAAATTGGGGTTAATTTTTACGCTAAGAGCTTCTCAAACAGCTTTGATATATAAGATAATAAGCTAGTAGGCCTATATGACTCCACTTTTGTGTGATCTTTTCCTGGCTTTGGTATCATCGTAACTAAGGAGACCTTCCATTCTTGAGGGTAGTATTCAAAGCGTAAAATAGAATTAAAAATATAAAGAATAATTTTCTTTGCTATGCGAGGTAGCTCAAAAAGCATTTTGTTGCTGATCTTATCAAAACCTGGGGCTTTCTTGGGGTTTAAATCACATATTTTAGGGGAACAGGTGGTAACTCTAATGCTATATCGTGAGATACATTTGGGGTACAAACGTTTTTCAAATGATTAACAAACAGATTTCCTTTTTCAATATCATTTCTTGCCCAACTTCCATTCAAGTTGCTTAATTGTGGCTTAGAGACAACTGGGTTTTTGAGATTTCTAGCTGCACGCCATAATAAGTAGTCTGATTGTGGAGTTGCATCAAGTTCCTTAAGATATTTTTCAAGAGAAGCCGTGTTCTGAGTCTGCAGTAGCTTTCTTAGCCTTTTTGTACACTCTTTTACTTATTTCTTAAGTTGAGGGGATCTGTGAAATTGCCACTCTCTTCGAGCTCTCCTTTTTTCAGACAAAAGGCGCTCGATATATGTGGAAAATATTTTAATATTTTTTGTTTTTTGGGGGGGGGGGGGGGCAGTACTAGAATGTTGAACAGCTAGTTTCAGAAAACTGTCAAAATTAACAATAGAGCGATCTACATTCTCCGGTATACTAAGCGGAATATTTTCTGTGCAATGGGTACTGAGATATTTTTTATATTTTAACCAATTAATTTGTGTATCTGACGTCGCAAAATAACCAGTCGGAGATTCTATTCTATTGGGGTTCATTACAGTAACAACTTTAGGAGGATAATTCTAAGGAAGCTTCAACATGGATCGTTTCCATGGGGATGTTGTTAACCACGCCGAAATCGATGACATCGGGAATTTTTTGCTGATCAGTAGGCCAATATGTTGGTTGTACGCTTGCTACCACATTCAAATCCATTTTAGAAATTGTAATAAATAAAACACGATCCTTTGGAGTTGTAAGTCGTGACCCCCAGAAGGTATGTTTAGCGTTATAATCGCCAGCGGCTAGGACACAAGGTCCAAATGATTTAAAATGTTTATAATATTGGCTTTCTGATATTGAAAATATAGGTGGAGAGTATAAAGATTAAATTAATACATATGTTTCGATTTAGCTTTAATCATCACGATGATCACACATTAAGTAGTGTTTGACTCCAGTTTTTTATCAAAATGGCAGAACCTCCACAAGCTCTATCTCGAGGGTCCTTGGTATCCTATATCTTTAAACAGTTCATGGCTTGTTTATTACAGCTTGCAATAACATCGATTGCATTCTAAGAATTTCCTGCGTCATATTATCCATTGTGTTCGTAAAGTTATTTACTGTTTGCACTCATGTTTCCATGGTTTTTTCTAGACGACTTAAATTAGAAACTGTAGTTTCATCATTATTTGGCGAGGCACCTTGCATTGGCACATGGTTTGATTTTAAGACGTTAGCATAAGAGGTTCAGTTATTACTAGCCTGCGTAGCCCGAATGTCATCAGTGTTTACTTGATTTGTTACCTGCGTTTGAGGGGGGTTAGTTTTCGGCCCAGACGACTGCTTGACGATAGTATATACAGGGTATCCTCTATAATTGGCAGTGTGATTACCGCCACAGTTGCTGCATTTTTTACGTTGGGGTCGGTTTTAGACTTATCGCAAAGAACTGTACCATGTAATTCACCACACACTACTCAAACAAATGACCAAATTCTTGGCAGTTTAAATACTGAACGGTTCCATTTATTTTGTGCCGCTCCTCTATCGTGATTTTCCTGTTTGTTTAATTAAATAATCTTTTTTAAATACGGGGGTTATCGTTTTACAACGTTCGACAGTACCACAACTTGGCAACACTTTTTAATGAAGCGTACATACCTTTTTACACTTTTTCAATTTATTTTATTCAAATTAATTAAAATTGTGATAATTATCACAAAAAAACATTTACCTTTTTTCTTTCTAAATTCTTTTAGATTTTTTATTAAAAATTTTAATTGAACAAATGTTCAAACTTCTTAAAAAAAATATTTTAAAATTTTGTATTGAATAATTAAAAATTTTTTTTAAGTAGTACTTAAGTATGAAGGAAGGCAAAAATGTTTAGCAAATCATTTTCGATTTCTAGGGCATGGCTGTATATTGCTAATTGGACAACAACGGCAAGGAAGTTATACGAAACACTGTTAAGAGTTTTGACCATCTTCTTTATACAGTAGTAAAAAGATGAGTTTTAGTTTTTGGCCAGTTTCTTTAACCATAACTAGACTGTTCTTTTACAAAATATCGTGAAACTTGTTCAACAATACTGTATTAACTTAAAATTTAAAAAAATTTCAGCTGAAGCAAAACTATTTTTAATTTTACATTTAACTCTTTCGCTACAAGTTTTTACTGGTTAACCAAAAAAATGGATTCTTATTATAATTGGCCCTAACAACAAAAATCAATACTCACTTTTGAAAAAATGTACCCTAAATGGGTTTATTGGACTGTATCCAAATGGATACATATTTGGGGTTTGGTAAAGAAATTTTGTTAAAAAAATTTACATAAAAAGTGGAATAATGCACGGAATGCTATAAGATTTTGCAAAAATTAGTTCTATTCGGATATCGCACTGTAAAGTTTCGTGAAGATCGGACCATAATTTACTATTAGATCCACATAAGCCATACTCCCGGAAAACAGTTCATTACGCCTAAAACCGTAATAAATAATGCTTTCAGAATAAAATTTAAGTTGTATAAGACTAGAACTCACACTAATAAATTTCGTGATGATCGCTCCATAATTTGCAAAAGCCCCCATCTAAAAACCACTCAGCAGCATCAAACGTAAAATTATTTTATATGTATTGTGTGTATATCATTTAAGACCATAACTTGCGTTTGTATCCACATGGATACATACTATGTCTTAAAAATCTTTTCCCAAATTCTAATCAACTTATCTTGTACTTAAATAGTGAATGGTTTTTGTTTCGCTTAAGTAAAAATAATATTTCAAGATATCCATATGGGTTGGTAAATTAAGATCTGTCAAATCAGTAGACACACCAAAAACAGTAACATCATGCCTGGGTATATGACTCATTGGGTTTTCGATAGTTGTTGATGTTGTAAACTTTTTGATTTGGAATGATTTTTTTTTTAATATTTTTTTATCTGAAATTAGCACTTCACACTTCGAGTTCTTCACAACGACTTAATGCCTTCACAAAAACTGTTGCGTTATATATGGTCTACGAGATGAGGTAATAAGAATGAAATGGAAATTTCAATTCTACCTGTAACCGATTTTGTTGTCAAAACTGCCCATAAAGTACTTACATGTAAATTAACCGTTAATCTGACCACAAATTCTGTTAAGCAAGTGCGCCTTTTATTACTTCTGGAAAATCCTTTATGATAATTTTTTGCTTAAGTAAGTTAACGACATGCAGCTGTGTCTTGTGGTAACTTAAAAAACCCACACAACCTATTTTACGACCTGCAACATAACGACTAGGGTGATCGATCGAATAGTATTCGACCGGTTTTAACCGGTTATTTTAAAATATTTTAAAATGTCCATTTTTCGAATATCGAATAAACCGGTTATTTTCGTAAAATAAACCGGTTACTTTATTAATGTGTAATTTATATACGTTTTCCTTACATTTGTTATAAATGTACCCGTAATTTAAGTAGTTTTCTAATTGAATATTTGGCAAACTTAAACTTTTTATAAAAAATGTCAAAACAAATTGAAACAAAAGTCAAAATAACATTATGAGCTTATATAAGCGTGTGTTCTTGTAACAAAAACCAAAAACAATTTAAAGTACTACAAAAAAAGTTCAGCTTTAAAAGTAATTAGCAATTTGGCAGTATTATAAATACTATATATATATATATAAATAATAATAAATAATTGATTTGATTAACTATATATATTTTTATAAAGATGCCATCTCTGGTGATATTTCGAACTGAGTTAAATGAAAATTGTGCTTAAATGGCCCTAAAATGATAAGTTGCAAAGGTTCTTTAACGTCACGACTTATTAATCACTTTAAATTAGACTACAAGCTTGACATAATTATACGCCAAGTAAAACTTGACCCTGTTCCAAGTAGTTTTTAAGAGACTGCAAATATTACTTTACGAAAATATGTTGCCAATAATGAATGAAAAACACTTAAGTAGTTCTAGCATATGCTTAAAACAAGAACATATTGGCGGAATCAACGATATGGGAAAATTCATCAGTTTAATTTATTAAAACACCAAGAACTTAAAATAAAATTGAAGGAATCAAAAATGTCCTGGAAGGGTTTAAATTGTGTGATCAACGAATTGAAATATCTGTCACATAAAAAGCATGTTCGAATTACTATTGTTTCTATAATGCTGAAACAAAAAAAAATTTAAATATATACTGTTGTTTGCCACTTTTCAAAAATATGGCCGAAGTTTACTGCTTCATATAGACATGCTTAACCAGAAAATATTTGACTCCTAACGTAACCACCAGTTTTCTTAAAGAATTGTTTGCTTTTGCAAAACGTTTGGCAAGAGCAAACATTATTTAACGGTTTCTTAACTACATTATACATAAATACAATTATCATCTTAGATATACATAAATTATAATTTGCTAAATAACTAGAAATTGTTTAAAATAATGCTTAAGTTTAATCAATTTACTGGTCACGCTTTTTTTTATTTTCTTTTCTATTACTAAGTTTAATAATTTTTTCATTTACATATGTTCTGACTAAATAAATTTCTAAAGAGAAAAAATAAATAACATAATAAAAATAAATAAAAAATAATAAAATAAAGTGCAAAAAATGGTGATTTTTGAAATGTTTGTATGGAAACCCCCCGGGGGAGTTCCAGGGGGCGTGCCACTGGCATGGGTGGATCAGCCCTCCAAAGTTAGTGGGGGTCGGTCATACATTTGGACTCGATTTGGGCACTCTAAATAGGTCAAAGTGGGATTTTTCAAAACTTGACCCTACGGGACAAAAGTAAACAGGTTGGGGGGTAGTACACTTACAATATTATTACAGTAACGGACTGTAGTTTATTTAAGAAGTTTTGCGTTCAGTCATTTTTAAATAAATAAACATTTAAAATTCCGAGCAAATTTATTTTTAACTGATTCTAACAGTTATTCAAAAAACTAAGTGAATTTTTTTACGGATTTTCAGTTGCAGTTAATATTGTCCGTTGATTAAGTTAAATTCTTCTTTATGCAAAATCAAATGAAAATGTAATTTAAAGTAACGAAAAGTTCATTAAATTTTTACTGTCAAAAATTCAACCGCGAATTCCGTATAAACAATTGAGTTTTCAGTTATTTTATATAAATTAACTGTAAAAAATTCAACACCATATTCCGTAAAAACAATTTAATATTCAGTTAATTTATAAAATTTAGTAATTTTCGTGTAAATGTAGACGGCAACTAAGAAGAAGACAAAAAGTAACTGTTTTTATTTGAATGTTTGTACAATGCACATACACATTACATTTGTTCATCTCTATACAACATTTATTTTTCAGAAATGTACCAGTCATTAATCACAAGCCTAAGTTGGTGTTTCTTCAAATTTAAAATGTGTAAAAGAAATTAATTTGTTGTGTATTATATTTTTTTTGTAAGTAAGTAAGTATAAAAAAATTTGGTATTGTGAAAAATAAATATATGAATTTATTTTATTTATTTACATATGTATGTACATATATTTAGACATTACATCACGTTTTCAAGGACAGTCGTGAACTGAGAACATATTATGACAAGTATGGACAATTAGGGAGTGCCGAGCAGAATAAATTGCCTAGAGCAATTATTGATTTCTACATACATAGCAAAAAATAATAAATTGGAATCCACTTATTTACCAAATCTTGCATCTCAAATCGTATCATTATTCCCCAACGAATCACAAGAAGTTTACTTTGAAAAACAAAAAAACCAAAGGGCGATAGGCAAACTCTTTTTCAGGTACCAAAATATGCGACGCCAAATAAAAAGTCTCAAAAACAGTAAACTGAAAAAAATATTCTCTTCCTGCAAATGGTATGTCCGGAATATAATGTATGTGCCTTTATCTTTATTTTTGTTTTTTTTTTTTAATACATATGTATGTATATATTTTGTTTTAAGTAGCAGATGAATTGTAAGCAAAAAATTTTTTAAAATATAACTTTGCCGACAAGGAAGAAACATGCCAACGTTGGAAGCATTGTATTAATTGTCGATTGAAACAGTTAGCGGAATGTGCAAATGCAAATATTATTGGCAGTTGGCCTCCATATAAGCAGACTTTTGAAGCAGATCTGGTAAATATAAATTAAACTTATCTATGTGTATATATTTGTATAATTAAATATGTGTGTGTATATACTTTAGATTTCAATTCTAATCGGTTTCGTTGCAGTTTCGTTTTACCGTCTTTTCTAGGCCTAAAAGCAACACAATTTTATGTAGTTGACTTAGATTTCTGACGATTTACTTGGGACTCTACGTATTGTATGGTATAAAGTTTTATTTGTTAAAAGTCTCTTAATGATTTTGTTAAAATTTTTGGTATATTGTAGGTTATATTTCATCTTTAAAAACGATCGAAAACTATCGATAGTTATCGATGGTTTTTAAAAAACTATCGAACGTAATCGAGAAAGTTTCAGACCACTAGGAGTGAGGGACATCGTAAAAGCAAATTCGCTTTTCATGTATGTATTTGTTGTGTAAAAAAAAAATAAAAAAAAACAGATATACAGAAAAACAGACGAATATCGTTAAGCAAACTGTGCCGTATATTTGTAATGTGCAAGGCCCAGATATTTATGCAAATGCATATTTGTTGTCGTCAGTCTGAGATTACCATTTTCTAAATATCTTTGCAATTCCAGAAACGTGCAGTAAAATGTTATCGATTTGTAAAGGCTCAGTTACCCGGGAGTAACAGTTACAGTAACGTTACCGTAAAAAAGTAACACCAATCTATTTCTTACAGATTGAGACGCAACATCTTACTGCTAATTGTAATCGTTCTAATTGCTTTACATGCAACAAAATGAATCAGCTGATTTGCAACGTTACTGTTACTCCCGGCTAACTGAGCCTTAAGCCCTAGAAAGATAAGGAACGTCTGCGAGACGTTCGCTTTTTCTATTTTGAGCTCTTACTTTCACATTTGTAAACATACAACTTTCTCACGTTCAAATATCTCAGCTGTTAGCAGCACTAAGTTGGTGGTGGCAGTATTTATGTTGTAAGTTATGTATATATTAAGAAATAAACACAAATAAACACAACATATGTCTGAGAGACGTATCGTTATCTTTAGTGTTACTTTTGTAGCGAAGATAACTTTGTGTTTTGGTTGAATCTTAAGGTATTGTTTTAAAAATGTGTTGTTGCGGCTAGGACGACGCAGAAATTGGCGCTATTTTGCAAAGCGTGTTAAAGGAATCGGTTCCAGTGAAAATGTGATCGAATCGGAAGATAAATTATTTGGGGATAGTCTTCAAAGTGATGTAGAAGATGAGCTTTTGACATCCTTGAGCCTACCGAGAATATACCACCGATTCAGGAAAATCCTCAAGAACCTGAACATTTTACTACTTCTTCCGATAGCTGCGTTATTACCATATCTCGACCCACTTTAAGAAGTAAAAGTAAGTGGGCTAAACCGAAGGGTCAAAGTGATGGCCGAGTTTCTTCAATGAATATAGTTCGTACGGCAAGAGAACCAACTCGGGAATGCAAATCACAGTACGACCCAATTTCATGCTTCGATATTTTTTACTACCGAAATAATTTTGGATATTGTTCAATGGACCAGTGCCGAAATTTTCATACATTTTTCAATTCTAAGGCTAGAAATTCCTATTTTATCAAAAACTTTGACCGACAGCATTGATTATATGATTGAGGTTGTAGTGGAGAACAGCGTGAATCAAAAACGAGATAATACGGTGGCTTCTGTTTATCAGAAATTATGTCCAAAATGGTATGTGTTAAATGCGGTATGCCCTTTTGTGGCGACCACAAAACTTAAATTTGTAAATATTGCACATAATGTTATTCAAAGTAATTTTTTTTGTTTATAAAAGTTAATACAGATACCATTATCTACACAAAGTACAAAGAAAATATTTATATAAGTTTTTTTCAGTGATATCCTTTAAAGGATAGAAACAAGCATACGTCTTTCAGACGTGTCGTTATCTTTTCGGTAAAACTAACGTTATCTTTCTAGGGTTAGTGCATATTTTGCTTTGAATGCATATTTTTGCATACTTTGCTGATATTGCATATTTTGAAAAACAGAATTTGTTTTAATTGCTTTGTTTTGGCATGCACCATGTTGCAGAAGTGATAAGAGAGAACTTCGTAGATATTTAATTATTGATTTCTTATAAAAAAAAATATTTTAGAAATATCAAAAAGTAGTTTCAATTTTTGGGAATACAAAATTTAAATTTTCAAAAGATTTTGTTATTCGTGCTTAATTCCCAGTTTTTATTATTGATAAAAACACTTGAAATTTATTGTTGATGGGATAAGCTATTCCTATGCGCATTTCACTTTCATTATCAATAATAAAAACTGGGAATTAAGCACGAATAACAAAATCTTTTGAAAATTTAAATTTTGTATTCCCAAAAATTGAAACTACTTTTTGATAATAAACAGGCAGGTGCACGGCCTAAAAAACATTTAATTGACAACATCTTTTTGTAAGTTGTTGTTGTTTTTATTTTGTTTTTCTTAACCTACTTACAACTACAATTAATGTTGAGAGAATTTCAACTAATTGTAGTGGGGAATGTAATGCCATGTTTCCACGGTACGTGCTTCGCTCTCTATTCATGCTTCACATTCCAATCATGAACGAAGCAACTGCTTCGCCATACAAAATTTTGAGAGCGAAGCAAGTAGATTCAATATGAATCTACTTGTGAAGCACGAAAAATTTCTCTCTTCTCCAATTTTTATCGCAAGTTTATCTGATCTAGCTGTCAAAATCGATTATTTCAGAGTTGTCAACTCGGTTCGTTTCGCACCAGTTTTGGTGCTTTTTTAAATTTATTCTGCGATAACAATAATGATGAAAATATTAACTTTATTAATTTGGAATAATTATTATAAATTTTTGATCTCTTTTTAAAAAGTTTTAAACAAGATTTATTAAATTAATTTTCGAAAATGTATCATCTTGTACAAATGAATGCAAACATATATATTATGTATTTATATACAAATTTCTTTATTTTTTATAAAGTTTTGGGGTTTTCTTGTTTAACTATGTAAATGTAAAAGGCTGTTTAATTGTTATAATTTTAAATATGAAAATACTAAACTTCTGAAAAAATTAAATTTTTTAAATTTTTCTTAATAAAACGATAAATACTGAACTATTGTTAACTTTGAATCCCTACTAGATATTTACAGTTGATCGCTGGTATATATTTTATGAAAATAAAAAAAATTAATTAGTACATATGAATACCGAGTCGAATTCAACAAGCTAAACTCGTCGCTTCAACAATTACAACTCTAACAAAAATAACAGGAATTTTGTTAGTTTAACAATTCCAATTTGTCAAAATAGTTGTTTACAAAATGTGATGAAGACGTAATTAATAAATGAAATAAATGTTATTGATTGTTTTCATATTTTAATTTGTGTTTCTCAAGATTTTGAAGTTGTTGGAACAATTTAAAGGGAATAACTAATATATAAGCTATTGAAAAACAAGTAAGTATACGTACTTTGTAATCAATTTTAATAAAAGTTTCACAACAAATAAGTTTTTTCTCAAAAAATTTTAACTTCGACAATTTAATGTATGTAATTAAAACAAAACAATTAAAAAAGAAAATTTTGACGAATGGGATGTAACAGCTGACGAGCAGTTGCTCTAAAGAGTTTACCTTGTTGAATTCGCCTTGTATGAAAACAAACTAATTTGTGTAGCTTTTTTATGTTTGTTAAGTTTTATTTATTCTTTCTAAAACTCTGAACTTTAAAGACTGTTTTATTGTGTTACAGTAGAATCGCGAAAAAAATAGACCGAAATATTATATGAGTTGTTAACTTTTTTGAACTATTAAATTTTCTAAGGGGTATTTAATTGTAAAAAATGCAAAAATAAGCAAAGATTTTTCCAAAATAACACACTTAATTTATTTAAATTACTTTTTTTTAATAAATTAACTTAGATTTAATTTGCTGGTTTAAAGTGCACAACTCCTCTTGAACGACAATTTGCGATTCTACTGTATTATTCATATAAAAATGTTATGCAGAATTAATTAATTAAATAAATATTTTAAATAAAAAAAAGTCTGAAATTGCTGCGTTTTTTCACCATTTTGGTGCGTTTTGAAAATGCAAAGTTGACAACGCTGATTTGTTTTTTAAAGACAACTGTCAAAACGAAGCAAGTAGATAAGTCGTATAAACACCGTGATTCATTAACATGATTCAGAGAGCGAAGCAGGTGATTCAAATCGTCGTGGAAACATGGCATAAGATGAGATGAACGCACTGTTTATTGTTGATGTTGTTTTGTTTAAACTTTGATATAATTACAAGTAGAACTGTTGCTATAAGTCTTATACGTTTAACATTTTTATTTGGTTTAATATCTTTAGTTTTTCTAAAATCTTTATGGATGAAGTTTCCTGATGATCTGGCCTAAGCAACCAGTGAAATGCGCATAGGAATAGCTTATCCCATCAACAATAAATTTCAAGTGTTTTTATCAATAATAAAAACTGGGAATTAAGCACGAATAACAAAATCTTTTGAAAATATTTTAGATATAACTGTTTGAAATTTTTTATTGCAGTTTCTTTAAAAGTCATCGAGTTTACGTATAACAGTCCGTTTATCTAGCGGATCGACCTCCCACTACATTCAAAAGTTCAAAGATTTTTTTCTCTGTCGAAAGAATCGATGTCATTATTTTTTAATCTTAATTAATTGAAAAAGATTGAAAGGATCACTATTTTTCAGGAAATTTTTCCAGTTAACATTACCGTTTCAGTCTTTGTAAAACAATCTTAAAAAAGCAGAACACATTTCAATATTTTTTCTTTGTCATTTAGTAGATCTTTTTACCGATTTTCTAAAAAAAGCAAAAAACAGGTGAATAATAATTATTTACATAACATATTACAACAAAAGTTAAAACTAACTGCAAAAATTATATTGCAATCTCTCACTTTTCGCGTTGCTGCACATTCAGGTGAAAAAGCGAAAAATGCAACAAATAGATGTGCTTGTTTTTTAAATGACACAGAAACGACTGAAGAGTTTTGCACACTGATCAAGAACTTTAATATCTAAAATTTCTCCGTTCCGCCTAACAATGCAATGCTTTTGCCAAATTTTTAGGATTGATATTAAAACACATTTATGTTTAAAATCGTTTTAAATACAAACAAATTTTATTTGTTGAGAAATCATGACTAATATTAAACTGTCATTTAAATCGAAGCTTTTATTTTTAATGCAGTTTAATTCCATTTCGCTCTGTTTTATAATAATTTTTTATTTTAACAACGCATGTTGTAAATCATTTTTAACTACCCACAGATACTTTCAACTCACGTTAAATGTGTTTACATATGTGTTTTTCCTGAGCATGCCCAGCTGGAAAAAGAAGAGTACGGATGCCTTCTAGAAGGCCTCTGTAGCCCTTCTTTCGGATGTACAAGACCTGCTCGCTCTATTCCATATTCATATCTTTTTTACACACTTTATCATTGCGAAGAAGGCCTTCCGCTTTAGCACGTACATAAGAATGGTAACGGGATCAAAAATAAATAATTATTTTATTTGCGATGTCACATATAAAGTTTGTTACTCCTTCTATACTCCTATAAAAGATAGTATGTTATCTTTTATACCAAAGAGCCGAGGCCTTTTTTAAAAGTTAGATAAGAACAGTGATTGAATTACAAAGAATGTTAAAGCAGGCATTTAAAAAGGCCTAAACTAAGAAGTTCTTCTGAGTTTTCCCGCTGGGTAAATTCGCATCAGATCAAAGCATGCGTGTATCTGTGTTTTTGTGAAAAGAATTTATTTATTATATGTATTTTATTTTTTTATGTATTTCCTTGTTGTGGTATTTTAACTCGTGTCTTGGGATTTTATTGATTTATTAGAATAGATACATGTGCAGAGTGTAAATAAGATATGTATTTGAAAAGGATAGAACATGCTTCAAAATACTTGTATGATTCACGTACATTATTAATTTACATATATGAATATGATTTTATTGTGGGCTACCCAGCTAGCATATTGTAAGCGAGTCTTTTAGGAATCAGCTTCGCTAGCAAAATAGTAGCGCACGGGCTAATTTTTTATCATAAATAATACATAACCTGTAAGAAAATGGCACCCTACCAATGAATCACATCAAAGAATTATTTGTGATACAATTTTCTGATTCCTTTTTGAGCATATGAATGAATCATAGGGATGAATCATATGTGAATCTTTTTCAATCGCTCTAGTGAGTTTTTAATTTCCAAAAGTGATCTTAAAGACTCATAAAAATCACCTTTACAACGAAATTATCACCCAAATGCTAGCTGGGATGTACATAAGTATGTAGTATGTGCTTGTTGTCTTTTGATTTTTCAAGTCAACAAATATCAGAGACCTTAACGGTCATAAGTTTTATTTTAGAACATAAAGTATAAATATATTTCTTTCATTAAATTCTTCTTAGAAAATAAATAACCTTTTCTACGCACGAGAAAATTTCAATTAAAAAAACATATCGTTTTTATACCCCTCACCGAAGGTTAAAGGGTATATGAAAGTTAGTCATTACGTTTGTAACTTACACAATATTGACCCTAAACCCAATAAAGTATATTTATTCTGGATCCTTATGAGAAGATAAGTTCAAGTCCGGTTGACCATCAGTCCGTCCGTCTGTTGAAATTGGTTTTCTGAAGGCCCCAGTTTTTATGGGGACTTGGTATTTACATCAGATATGCTCATTGAAATTTTACTATTGAACTTCAGCCTGATAGGTCCATAAGCTACTGAGATTTGAGCAAACATCACGACTGCCTCTAATTTCACCCACAAATGTCTTGTTGTTGCTGGTTTTTAAATCTTATTTGCTGTATATCTGGATATCTTGGTTATCAATACACAACCTCTCCAACGAAATGGGCGGAATTAGAGACGCGGGCGTGACACAACCTATACAAACGCATTATAAATTTCTTTATACCTGGAGAAAGAAAAGAGCCAAAGTTTCCAAATTAAGAGCAAACATCTCGGTTATCCATGCACAGCATCTCACAATATATAAGCGGAATGGGCGTGGAACATAAATATTTTTTTATATATAAAGAACGGTAAGAGAAATGTTGTCCAAATTTGGTACACATAGCTGTGTTATTAATACACAACGTCTTTAACAATATGGGCAGGATTAGAGAAATGGGCGTGGCACCTCTCAAACAACGACATTATAGATTTCTGTATTTCTGGAGAACGGCAAGAGCACAAGCTTCCAAATCATGTACAAGCATCTTGGTCATCAATACACAACATCCGACAAAATGTGTGCGGGATTGGGAAGTGGGCGTGACAAAAAAAAGATTTGTTTGTATCAAAAAAATGGCATTTGTATAACTTTCTGCTCTTATCGCACCATGTTGATGGGTATACATACATATATAGCAATTTTACTTGTTTGCATACTTTTAATACAACATTTTATGGGTATGTTAACTAACATTTGTATAATTTTGTAATTGAAGAGGTCCATAGCAAAACGTAACAATTCCACTTTTTAAGATTGTTGTTTTTTATATTATTTTAACGAATTTTTTACTTTGAAGCGGATCAAAACGCAACTATTTCACATACAAACATACATCATACTAACTGAAATTCATCTTTTTTGTTCATTTATTAAGAAATTGCGAAAGTGAAATTGTTTCGTTTTGTTATGGAGCTCCTCAATTCTAATTTTAAGAGGATGTTTACATATGTAACGGTAGTAGCAAAATTCAATTTTATATATGAACCAGGGAATGACAAAAGTATCATTTTAAGTACTCTTTCAATATTACTGAGAAAACATGTATGGACATGCATGAGTAGAGATCAAAACCATACACATACATACCATCACCCATAACAACCCTGCAGGAAATGTCACTAGTGAATCTGTACTGATTGACTATTGACGCAGCCACCAGTACTAGTGACTTATTATACCGCAGACAATGTTATTAACAATAGACATTTAACATGTGCGTGTCATTAGAAATCTACTACTGACGTTGGTACTACTGACTAGGTAGTTCCTTTGGGAACATACATATGTAGACATTGAAACCAGAGAATCGCTAGTACATTTTAGTAAAAGAAGTTTACACTTTTTGTAAGAATACGATATTATAACAATCTTTTTTTATTATTTCTTTAGCTTTTATAGGAATTGTACCTTTCAGTTGTTGTTGATAAAAACTTTTTCGTATTAAAGCCAAATATAGTGGCAAATTTAATGTAGTGTAGACACTTCGTTGACAATGTCACCAATATAGTCGACAAAACTGGTGACTTGGAGACACTTGCACCCAGGTTTCCTTCAGAGAAGTTTGACTTAAATATGTATAAAGGTACGGTCACATATGGCAAACATTTGTCAAATTTTGTTTGCCGGCATTTTTTTAAAATTTGATAAAAAAAATTAAAATTTTATTTGCAGGTCACACTACGCACATTTATTTGCCCATTTTTGTTTGTTCAAACAGATATTAAATACCTTCAAATAAATAATGGGAAAACATGTTTGCCCTGTGTTCACATATAAAAATATTTGCCTAAAAATAAATATTTGAACAAATTGTCAAAAATTAAAATTAAATAAATAAAATTACAGTTCATTAAAACTAAAAATTAACATTTTGTTGAAAAATATTGAAACTTTTATGGTTTTATGGTACAGAAGAGCGAGAACAGCATTTTTAAAAGTAAAAGAGGATTAAGATAACAAATACCTTTATAAAGGCAATTTGGCGAAGTAATTTCCAGTCTTGTATTTGTATTTTTGTATTTGTATTTATTAATTTGATTTTCTAATACAACAAGACACAATATCTTATAAATTACAGCATTAGAATCAGACAAGTTAAAGTATACATTGATAAAAAATATTTTTTAAGAACTACTAGATTATATTTAAATTTAAATAGAGTAAAATAAATAAATAAAGTAAAGATTATATTTTAATTTAAATAGAGTAAAATAAATAAAGTAAAGGTTTATAAAAAAAAAAAAAAAAGTTTACATTTAAAACATTAAAAAAATTTAACAAAAATTTACGAAAAATATTCCCTTAGTAATTTTCTAAATCTTATAGCGTTGCTAGTGATTTGCAAATCATTTGGAAGTTGATTCCAGAGACGTATGCTCAATATAAAGTATTGGCATTCAGAAGCATGGTCACGATGACGAAATTGTATTAAATTTTTACCTCTACACGATCTAGAAAACTGCAGACGTTCATAAAGATATTTTGGCTCCCTTGTCGTTATTATTTTGTGAAGTAATATTAAGTTTTTGAATTGAAGATAGTTTGAAAATGACATATTAAATAAACGACAAGAGTGCTGCGATATATGATCAAATCTTTTTAAAGAGAAAATGTAACGGATGATATTGTTGTATGTAACAGTCAGCTTTCTCATATCATTCGTGTTACAACCAGTAAAAATTATAGATGAGTATAAAAGTGTCGGAAGAAGATATGTTCTTGCAAGTAATATTCTTACTTGCAGAGGTGTAAAGTGCTGAGTAGCCCATAAACTTCGCAACATGCAATATACTTTAACACAAACTTGTGTAATGTGATTCGACCAGGTTAAAGTTTTGTTAAATAGCTCTCCTAAGTTTCTTGCTGAATCTACAACATCGATTCTCGAATCACCAAGAAATAAATTTACCTCAAAATTTATATGAGAGGCTCTTTTACATATTAATATGCATTTGGATTTATTAGGATTAAGTCGCAAACCGTTACCCGCTGCCCATATAAGTATTTTCTCAAGATCATGATTTAACTCCCGTATTTTCATATTAGCTGATTCTTTAGGGCTACTGAGATACAACTGAACGTCATCAGCATACATTTGTATACTAGAATACGATAGTTGGTTTGGGAGATCGTTCGCATATAAGGAGTATAGCAGGGGTCCAAGGATGGATCCCTGTGGGTCACCTCTAGATACTTGTAAAGAACGCCATATAGTTTCGGCATTTGCAACTGATTGGCATCTACTTGAGAGGTATGATGACAACAGTTTCACCGCAAACGTGGAAAATTTAAATAATTTGGACAATTTCATGCACAAGATTGAATGGTGCACTGTATCAAAAGCCTTTGAGTGGTCAAATAATACCAAAAACGTTATTTTTTTCTCATCTAGGTTACTACGAATTTCATCTATCACATCGGTAAGAGCTAAAGTACAGCCACGTTGAGGCCTGAATCCAGATTGACGATCGGTTAACATTGGAAATGTACAGGTTATAATTATAGTATTAAAAAGATGTGTGTAACATATCGAATTATCCAGGGTAGAATAATTTTAACAAATTTTGGGTTAATATTATCGAATCCAATTGAATTAGATTTCATTGCATTAAAAGCGTTAACTACATTGAAAATTAAATTCTCTACATGAAATCAAAGGCAAACATGCCTCATAAAAACTAGACTGAAGAGTTGGATAATCAATTTTAGTAAAATTTTCATTAAGCAAGTTAACATCAACTTCTAATGAACGGTCAACTGAGTCATTAATGCCAATCTCTCGTATATATTTCCATTTACTTCTACAATCAACAGCTGTGTTAAATTTGTTGTAATAATACAAAGATTTATCATGTCTTATCGTCGAAACAACCCTTTTCCTCGCCAAACGATACTCAGTTTGTAGATCAGGTGTCTTGTACCTTCTCCACATGTGGTATAGACGGTCACGTTGTTCTGTTAACAATTTAGTTTAATTTCCAAACCATGGCCTTATTCTATTTTTTATTGTCTTATTTTTTATTGGCACGTGATTGTTATAAATTTGCAGTATTGAGTTATTAGGAAAAGTAAGCTTCTCATCCACTGATGGCAAGTAAAAAATTTGTTCCCAATTAACGTTATCAAAATATTAGTTAACTAAATTAACATAAATTATGAAGCATTATTTGTTACGGTTTTAGACGCAAGCAATAAAGTGTTTTAGACAGTGGATCTATTGTAAATTATAGACCGATCTTCACGAAATTTAGTTATATGATTTCTAGACATATAAATTGAGTTTGTGCAAAATTTAACGATAAAAGGTGGATTCCGCCACCAATTTACGTTATTTTTTGTAAATAAATATTGATTTTTTTCGAGAGGTTGTTTCACATTTCGCTCCATAACTCTTTTCCTACTGAACCAAAAGTGCTGAATTTCAATCCAAACTGCTTGGACAAACTTGCGACCAACATTTTTATTTTTCGTCAGCATCCTTCTCTTAATCGATATAACAATGTCCATCCGTCCGGCTAGCTGTCGATGTTAACCTTATTCGCAAAGTACATGTCGCAATTTTTGAGATAATCGGGTGTGTTCTAGAATCCGAATTCATTCGAAAGTGGATAACTTCAGCATTTTTTGTGTTCTGCAATTCACTTCCACATGTTTTTATTCGTTTTCAATAAGAGAGGTAAGGGGGTGGGGTGCAATAACCTCACATGAAATAAAGTCACAGTGAGTTTATTTCCACTTCAAATGGCAATAAAGTCACGTGATGTTATTTCCAAACGCAAATGAAATAAATTCACAGTGAGTTTATTTCCATTTTAGTAATTTTATACAAAAAAAAAAGTGAGTTTATTTCCATTTATAACAAAACCAACTAAATAACAAATCAATACTACATACAATTCATTTAATACAATTGCAATTCTTCATACATGTATTATACAAAAATAAACATTTTGTCATCGACAATAGAGCGACAAATAGGGCACAATATTTTTATACCGTTAATTTTTGAGGATTTCTCCATCTTTTGGAAACATTGGCCACAAATTTTGCAATGTTTACATGGTAAACATAAAACTTGGCGTTCTCTATCGCAGCATAATATGCACAAGTGATCTGTGTTCTGACTATTATCAACATTTTCCTCATCATTGCTTTCATCATCCCCGTCGTCATCACCATCATCACTTTCGTTAATTTCGTTAATGAAATTTTCTTCAAAAATACAATTTTCCTTATATGAAAGTTGATTGAGAATATCCCACCATCAATCAATTTTTGCACATATGTATGTAATACCATGTGATTTTTAATATAATAATTATGAGTTTAGGCATTGCAAGGTCAAAAAAAAAATATGAGATTATTACTCATTCACAATAATATGATGTGATGTTATTACCAATCTGAAATTTTTAAAATGTGATTTCATTTCATTTTTAAATGGAAATAACATCATGTGAGCTTATTTCCAAATATGATGGAAATAAACTCACTGTGAAGTTATTGCCAGTGAGGTTATTGCACCCCACCTGGTAAGGGGTTAGTGAAAGTAAAACGAATACACTTTAATTCTTATATGTGAGAACATTTTTAGTAAAAAAACATAATTTTGGTATTTAGCTTCAAATGCTCTTTATATAATGAAAACAATACGTATTTTCACACAAATATCGCAAAGTTTTGCAAATATCCACTGATTTAGCAATATTTTTACCATTCCTTATAGTTTTAGGGACTTTTAATCAATTTTATTTGAAATATTAAAGATTTTCGCGAATTTTCGCTATTTTTGTAAATTTTTTTTGTTTTTTCCGACATTTTGTTTTTTAACCGATTTGGCAAATTCAAATAAATTTTTGAGTTTTCAATTTTTCGTGAATGATCGCGATAGATGCAATTGTTTTCTCTGATTCTTTACAGCTTTAAAGATTTGTAATAAATGCATATTTAACTTTGCTATCATGCCGCTATTAGCAAAATTTTGCGAATTTCCACTAATTTAGCCACTTTTATCGAATTTTTGCTATTCCTTATTGTTTTAGGGACTTTAAATCAATGTTATGGCTTGCTTAAAATATGAAAAATGATCGCTATTTTTGCGATTTTCGCGTATCTTAGTTGCTCATAAAAACTTATTTTTGGAGAAAAGTTTTGTACCCACAGACAATCTATTATCACCTTACCAACTGTTATTGTAATCGATCCATATTTTAGCATAGCTCTTATACAAATACCCCTTCTGTAAATAGCTTTTAATGTCATAATAATCTTATAAATGTTGGTTTTGGCAATAATTTCTATAATAGCTTGTATGTCGTGTCAAAATGTTGTCTTGTTAGGCCGAGAACTGGTTCTAGGTCACTTGCTGCAATCACTTCAATACGAAAAAATCTCATAAAGATGTCGATGTCGGTAAATTATTCGGCACTAATAAGTTTTATATAGATCATAAATTCTTATATAATTTTATTTTGGCGGGTCCGTGATTGTCCACTGTCCCCAAACTGGTACACTCTCGAAAATTTATCTATTAATATACATAGATACGCCATTCTTGCAATGCATTATTCGTAACATTAGCTTATATGTACCCATATTAAATAAATTACCTATTTACTTAAGAAAAATGTATTTTGTAACATCTTGAAATCTACTTACCGCGCAACTCTTTGCTAAAAAAAGAGAACACAGGAAAATTTTTTTACATAAATAAGGTTTTTCGTAATTAAAAAATTATTTAATTTTGTTAATTTTTCCAATTTTATTCAACAATTTTTATTTCAACCCTTTTTTATTTGCCGCTGTTTGGTCTTACAAAATTTTTGTTAGAACAAATATTTGTTTGCCTAAAATTTAGGAAAATATTTGACGTTAAATGGTCACATTAGGAGCATTTTTGTTTGCTAGCAAATAATTTTGTTTCCCCAAAATCAGCTGTTTTTCTGTTTGCCCCTCAAAAATATTTTGTGGTCAGATTAGGGCAAACAAATATTTGATATTTTTTGACAAATGTTTGCCATATGCGACCGTACCTTAAGTATACGCTGCCAATGTGTATATCCATATTTATTTTTCTTTTCGAATGTACATGCAGATATAAATAAAATTTCTGTTAGCTATCTTCAATACCCATATAAGTATGTGTATAAACGTACCCTGCAAATAATAGGGCCAGTCCAAGCACGCGTGTAAAAAGTAGCCCACAAGGGACTAGGACTGGTCCAAGAGTAGCCCAAACGTATGGAAAAACATGGTTCATTTAACATTACGATGTCCTAGGGCAGGACAACAAACAAACAAACTTTATATGTAGGATCTCCTGCGCGGGCTCAAGATGTGAATTTTTTTTACTCTTTTTTTTTGGCAATTTTTATTTGTTTTAACGAAAGATAAAAATTATTGCTTTTATGATTCGAGAGCTTTTATTTTTTCGCATAGATCAGTGACCCACTGTAATGTACATATTTATTCCTTTTACCGCTATGAGGACCATATTGCCGTAGCAATGGAGTTCAAGTGGACATCAGCGTTTAAAAAACTTCCGTTAAAGTGAAAAACTGCCATTTATTCCATTTCTGTGTTATCTAAAGAAAACGTTTGCTTATTATTTTGATTCATTACATGGAAACAGTCGCTGTCAAACCAACTCAAAAAGTGAAAAGTTGTACATGAATTTTTCGATTTTTGTTTAACATTTTTTGGTTTCGGCTGAAGTTTTTTAAACCTTGGCTTACATTATTTATTACAAAACATTGTGTATCATTTCAGTTAAGGCTTATAATCTTTGCATTTAATTAAATTTGCAGTCTTAAGGTGTGTGATGGATGCTCTTGTGTTGGCTGCCCTACGGGTTATGTCCGATAGTTTGGGTGGTAACATCATCTGGATTTCTTCAGCGTAAAACGCCTTCTTATTTAAATATGGGCTGATTGATGTTGTGTTAATGCCAATGCCTACAGACAGTTGTAGCTAATTGCCGTGGGCAGAACTTTTATTAACATTTGTTCTTAAAAACTTACATATTCTAGCCAGTGATGCAAATAGCGCCGTTTTTGCTTGTAACAATATCAAAGCTTAAACAAAACACCAACAATAAACAAAATCTTTGGAAAAGGTTTCCTAATGAGCTGGCCTAAGCAACCAGTGAAATGCGCATAGAAATTGCTTTCCCTCAGCAATTAATTTCAGTGTATTTATCAAATATGAAAAACTGGGAATTTAGCACGTCATACGGAAATCGTATTAATAATAAATTTTGTGTTCCCAAAAATAACTTTGATAATATAAACAAATTAAACTAGAGATGATGGCTTTCGATAGCGAGTCTTCGTTCGATTGTTATCTACACGCAGAAAAAAACATGTTTAAACATGGTCACCTCCAAAAAAACTGTGGAGGACTAATTTCAACATAATATGGTTGTCGATAACAATAATATGGTTAAATTAAACATAATATGTTTAAAATATTCTTTAAAAATAGTTTTTTTTGAGGTGTATATATTTAAACATGTTTTTTCTCTGGGTGTATGCACACATTGTTCGATACCAAAATGTCAATCGTAAACGAAACAAATGTTTTATTAATTTCAACGGCAAGCAAAATAAATTGCAAGTGTCTTCACAATTTATGGTAGATTTGGTTAGTAATTTTTTGCAACAAATTTTTATTTAATTCAAATGTATTTGATAATTAAAAAAAAAAACAAAAAAATTAGTTTAATGCAATAAAATTTAAAAATTACTTTTGCAACACACTGTTTACAGCAAATACAGCTACAAAGTTTTTTTTTGTCAGTAACGATAACACAAATTTGTAACATGCTAAGCTCCCCTTTTCTAAGAGGATCTTTAAACTTTACTTGTCAAAGACGCTAAAAAACACTTAAAACTTTGAAGCACAATTGCCATTTTTTCACTCTATGCCAACAACACACAAATATTGGCAATAGTGGAATAAAGGATGGGATAATGAAATAGAGGTTGTACTTAAGAGTTGAATGAATAATAAAAAAATACAAAATGCTTTTGCGATAAAGGCACGACAAATATATAGAAAGAAATACAAACCGACTTTCTTACAAATTTAATATTAAGTTTGTTAAAGTGTTTATTTCTCTTATATTTGAGTTTATTAACTTTATAACAAGTCTAAGATGGCATAAACCCATATACATCGATAAGTTGCGGCAAATGAAGTTGACAAAAGTTGGTTATTCTAGGTTTAAAAGAAAATGAAATTCAAACTGAAAAAACCCCAACACGAATGAGAAACGATGAGTGGTGATAACATTTGCAAAAGCCCCGGGAAGAACAAGGGATAATGTTTTCAAATGACGAAATAAAATAAAAAAAAATTTCAAGTTGAAACAGAGAAAAATGCATGTAATAATCGTAAATTGTTTTCTAAGTGACTACTTAACACTTCACTTTAGTGGTAATGTAATAAAAGAACATTTTAAGGAGCGCTTACGATGGTGAAAATGGAAAACAGACATTTCTACACTCAGATAAACATCGTAAAATGATGTGACTTATAATTTTAAAAGCAGAGATTCCATCCCCAAACTGGCTAAAATTGTTTTCCCATCCAAAGGTATTACTCTTTATAAATATCAAATCGTAGAAAAGTTGTTTTATTTAATGCTCAGTTTTAGTTAAAAGGATAATAAAAAGAAGGTTTACATAATAAATATCATTTTTTAAATTATATTTAGTAACAAACTAAAATTTCATTTTACTTTAACGAAATCTAAATGCCGTTTGACAATCTGAACTTGGAAATAGTATTACTTGAAAGGCACAAATACTGATAAGAACAATATGATTTAAGAAAATAAATGCCTTATTTGTAATATTAAAAATGCTTAGTTTTTTTTCTAAACCTGTTTTTTTTTACTTTACATAAGTTTTCACTACACATAATAAATTAAAACTTGTCTCTAAGTGCCGGTTCACGCACGTCAAGTTTGGCTCGTCAAGTCTTCAACTTTTAGGAGAGAAGGGAGAAGAGAATGCCATTTCACATATTACCAGAATAATTATGTATATAGATTATTTAAAACGAATTGTAGTGGGGAATGGAAGAAAAGATAAGCACACTGTTTATTGTTGTTGTTTTTGATTAAGCTTTGATATTGTTACAAGTAATGCATTAAACACATTCACCACAGCAGGATACACGAACACACGACTACAAATGCTGCTGGGTGCAATTACAGTCGTGTAGACAGCTACTGAATTATTTTGAAGACGACAGCTACAATTGAAAAATTACAAACAGCTGTTTTTTTATTGTGTATTTATATTTCAGTGGTGACTCTATCATTTTTTTAAACTTTTATGAAATGGAAAAACATGCATAATTCAAGACTCGTAACAAACTTAATTTAAGCCAATAAATATATAAATACTTATTTATAATACATTTTATAGCGTAAAAACAAATGAATTTATTAAAAATCATTTAAAATATTTTAATTTTGTTTTTTTGGAACTAATAAACAATATAATTTTAACAGCAGATTACATAAAAAAATATAAACTGCTTATAAAATAAAAATTTTGTTCCGTCATCGCACGTCATAAAAGTTTCAGAACACGTTGGGTACGTACGTAAAAATATAAAAGCTATGCATCACTGCTGCAGTGATGCAAAATGTTGTTGCTGATGCGTGGTTACCAGTTGCAGTTGTAATGCTAAAGGCCCAACCATAATATGCATAGCCTTGCTTAACCTATTGTCAAAAATTAACAAAAATTATCTTAAATGTACTTTAAAAAACAACAACAAGATTCGCACCTTGCTTAAGCAAAAGACAGTTTCATTAAATTTAGTAAAAAGTTGCCTTAAGTTCAATATGGTTTGCATTATTTAATTTACATGTTTTCGCACATTTGATTAAGCCAACTTAAGCACATTATGGTTGGGCCTTAATACTTTTTTTACTGCACAACAGCTGTGCAAAGTTTGAATTTTTGAACACGAGCTAAATTTTAAAAGTTAAATGGGCAAACATAAAATAATAAATAAATGTTATCAACAATATCGATGATAAATTCTATTGAAAATATTGAAAAAAAAGTGACAGTGTTCTTATAAATTACAAGAAAAAGCATCACAAAAGAAAAATAAAACGATTTTTTTTATGTCAAAATTTATTGCATCAGAAAAAAACTTGCTACAGAGCTGCGGCATGACAGCATAAACAACTTTTGAAATATGAGAGTGATACCAAGTTTCTTACAAGTGATGCTTTTATGAACATTAAATTTTACTTCTGCGCAAGGGACACCCAACAACTGCATTTACGAACGTTCCCCTTATCAATAACTTTAAAAACTGGATCTAAAAAGTATTGGTATTATAAGAAACTACTTCGAAATGACTTTCACATGATCTTGATAGATTTTTCAACAACACTTGAAATTTTGTCAAAATATTTAATCAAACATATTACATATTAGTAACTCCATCATGTAAAATTTTAAATTTATTAAGATTTAAAAAATTATATCTTGGAAAACTACTGAATTTATTGAGTAAAAATATATATGTGGTAGTAATTAATGTACTAGTTACAAATTTAATTATTGCAATGTGTACATAATTAATAGGTGTTCCGCAACGCTGAAAACCCGCAAAACTTTATTAAGCAAATATCTAAGGGTTAGATAATAATTGCTATATCGATATAATTTTAATTTTAAAAGCTAATTTTGTAAAAAAAAATCAGCCATGGAGTACGAATTAAATTGGCTCTAAATTGGTTAATCGCCATGTGAAAAACACTTTGAATAATTTTCCAATGATTCCCATATTTTATAGATTATTTTTAAAGCTAAAGAGATATAGATAAAATATTTTACAATTTTCAGTCCTATAACTCCTAAACGAGGAAAGCGTAAGCACGAAAAAATCTTCCTATAGAACTTCTTTCAAGGATACTAAAAAGTTATATAATTTTTTCAATTTCAAGCGTATTCTTTTCTGTTAAACAAAAAAAATATTTTCAAGCACTTATTCCTTAAATATTTTTTAATATTAGCAACACTTTTTCTGTTTGGTAGTGGACAAAAATAGAAATTAGTTTAATATGACTACAAAGACAAAATAAGCACAGACAACAACCTGCAGCCATGTAGCCGAGTCGTCGTGAAAATAATCATTTCCTTATACACACATGTATTCTATGTTTGACATATTGAAGTCAGTAGCTTGCTGTCTCGAGTGTGTTTATTGCATAAAGCTGTTGCTTACAATTCTTATTCGCTTAAGAATTTTATTTGTTTAATATCTTTAGTTTTTCTAAACTGTTTGGATGAAGTTTCCTGACGATCTGTCCAGTTAAATGCGCATAGGAATATCTTATCCCTTCAACAATAAATTTCAGTGTTTTTATCAAGAATAAAAATTGGGAATTAAGCACGGTTAACAAAACCTTTTAAATGGAAAAAAAATTTGTATTCCCACGAAATTACTTTGATGATTACTTAAAATTTAAAAGTGTCAATTTTATTTTTCAATAAATGATATTGTTTATTTTACTTAAATCAAGTATCTTTGATACCCTCCACCGACAGTTCGAATATTTCAGGAGTAATATCTATTTATTATTAATTTATCTTTAAAAAAACAGACATCAGCATTAAAATTGGTTGCGGTTTAGACCTACATATATTAAATAATTGAAAGTAAAATATCATGATTCCTAAGAGTTTAAGCCGAACTTAAATGATTTTCAGGAGAGGGATTTATATTGGAGCCATATTAAGCTATGAACCATTCATCCCAAAATTGCGCAGAGTGATTTCTGTTATTAAAAAACATAAAATTTAATACAGTGGTGAAATAAGTTTTAATCTTAACGGTGAATTTTAGAAGGCCGCTAAATATGGGATCTAAGCTAAATTATGGACCGTATATCACAAAATTGCATGACATTTTTTCATGCCATATGTAACTAATAGGGTATTCATTTAATCGGTTAATAATAGGTTAGATTTTTTATTGATCGGTTAACCGATTAATAAAGTTTTTTTTATAAATAAAAATTAAAAATTATTTATTATATGGCGTTTATTAGTAAAAAAAACAATAACATAACAATTTTAGAACTAAAACGAGCAAATAAAAAAAATAATTCATAACTACATATTTAATACATATTTTTTAATTACTACATAATATGTATTTATTAAAAAGAAACTGTTTTTATTAGTAATTAAAATATCTCATAAAATAAACTTTTAGAAGAATAATTTGGATAAAATGTTTAGGATTTAAGCAACTCTTTTCATTAGTTTTGATAAATTTTGACTTGGGAAAAATTCTTTCACTTATCGCATATGCTGAAGAAGTTGCGTGTGGAGTTGCCAAACTCCCATCGGACGCGTCCCCAGGTGGCGGATAGGGGGAGGTTTAGTGCACACGTCGGTTATTATTGTAATCGTACTTAGTACGCTTGCAATTGTAACCGCCTTTTGGCATTTAACCTTTGGGCGTGGCTTGTCATTCCCCGCGGACCAAAAATTGGATATGGGCGGTTCCCTGAAAAAAAAAATAACCTGGTCCCTTGCCACTAAATAGGTTAGGCTATGGGCTAATAACCCATTCTCTAAAAAAAACCTTATTACTAAAACGCTAATTTTTTGGCGCCCTAAGTTCAAACTGAACGTTTAATTTAACTTTTTTTTACTATTGTAATCAAAAATTTTATAAATAAAGGAATTGAAAAAAAAAAATATGCTGAAGAAAGCAACCGATAATACAGAATATCTAAATTCTCATTCCTTTTCCTGGATTTCTCTATATATATAAAATCTTCCATTATTCCGTCAGAGTCCTGTTTTAATTCAAATTTTTAACACTTCTAATTGTGTTGGTTAATTCTGTTGTTTTGTTGCTACCGAAAGTTTCTTCTGTTGTCAGATCATCACCTTACTCATCCTGACAAAGCTTAGCACCGAATATTTTATATAATAAGTTCTGACATTCAGACTTTCCGACTTTTTTAAATTCTTTTTTTGTACACGAGAAAAAACATGGTTGGAGTATGGTTAAAAAAAATATATTATGGTCCCTGCAATGGCAACAAAATTTTGTTGTTTTATACAAAACTTTTATCACGATTGATAATATTTTGTTTCTATTTACCAATAAAGTGTTTACCTCCCATTAAACTTCATATATGGTTGAATTCAACAATACATTGTTTTAATAAAATAAACCGACAACCATACATTTAAACATATTATGGTAACTTTAACCATATTAATATCACGGCAACCATATTATGGTTAAATTCATCCACCTAAAAGCTATAATCATATTATGGTTGCTTCCGAACATGTTATGGTTAATTTTTAATAACAATAATATGTTTGAAATTATAATATTTTAAAACATTGTATGTTTAACTTTAAATTTTAAATAATATGTTTAAAAAGCAACAACTTTCTGGTCGTTTGCATTTTACTTGGTTTGCTTAAAATTCTCATTCATTTTATTTTGATTATTGATTAAAACACATTAATTTCCGTAGAATAAAATAGTAGAAAAGAAAAAATGGTAATGAAGGAGGTCACAGGTTGTAATATGAAAGAAAAGGGGATTTTTTTTGTAAAAGTGGAACATACCACCTATCAGGAATAAAAAATTAAATAAAATTATAATTTGACACTACAAACAAATAAAAAATGGATGAAATAAGTAACCATAATATGATTAACATTGACCATATTATTGTTAATTCTGCTTTTGTCAAAATTCAGGGAAATTTTGACCATATTATGGTAAATTTTAAACATAATATTGTTAGTTTTGATCATTATTATGGTTAATATTAACCAAAATATGGTCAATTGTGACCATATTATGGTTGATTTCGGGAACATTTTTGTTGATCTTAACCATGCCATGGTCATAGTTGAACATAATATGATAAACTGCAAACATTACATTGTTAAAATCCAACCATAGTATGTTGCTCTTATAATATGGTTACCTCCAACCATATTTTTTTTCTACGTGTAGAAGAAACTATATTGTACGAACCGTTTAATTACTACCTGATTAAATGATCGGTTAATTGAAAATTGGTTTTTTTCGATTAACGATTAAACCGGTTAATTTCAGTCGATTAGCCGATGTAACAACATTTTTGATTTTCTGTAGTATTAAACTATGTTTTTTGTGTTTTTAATTATGGGTGAGTTCCAAAACGACAGTTGCGAACCAACTCGCTTTTTCAAATGCATTCTACAATGCAATCATGTAAAATTTTACAATGTTATCTGTACCAAAGTTCACCAACAAAGTTGTGTTTAGAAATATTTTTTCATACAATATATTTTCTTCAAGAAATTCATTCTTAAAATATAGTACAAAAACAGAAATTAAGGAATTCGGCAATGATATTTTTTGCAGAATATTCGTTGCTGAGCTATGCAATTAGAATTTTTGTATTATGGGTAGCGTTTGATGTCTCCAACCTCTACGATAATTGAGAGAATTGTTTCCATGTCAATTTTTATCAAAACTAAAAAAAAGTGCCAAATTATCCAATTGTTTGTTGTTTTTCTAAAAGATTATTTTATAAGATCTCCTTAAACTATTGAAATAAAATGATCTCGCAGCTTATTTTTAATCAATACATAATTCATATGTAAAATATGAACAACATAGTTATGAATTATTTTTTGTTTGCTCGTTTTAGTTCAAGAATTGTTATGTTATTGTTTTTTTACTAATGAACTCCAAATAATAATAAAAATATAATTTTTTTAATCCAAATTTTTAATATTTTTAATTAGGCTTAAGTTCATTAAATTTAATTTTCATTAAATTATTTTTATGAAGAAAGGAATTTTACAACATGAAAATTAATTAAAATTTTTATTGATAATTTTTCATTCTTGACTCAATCTGGGCTCGAACCCAGGTGTTTACGGACAGGTTACCCTGACATGTTTCGATTGCAACCACTCAATCTCTTCAGAGGGCTTGCCGTTTAACACTCGCAGCCATCGACGACTGCTGACGTCATTAGTCAAACATCAATCCTTAAACCAAATTGTATTCAACCTTTTGGTAGATCGAAATTTGCTTTTGAATGATTATCTATTTTAATTTAGTTCAATAAAATAACCACAATACTAATAATTGTTAAAGCTAAGGCACGAGCTCTATGTTTGCATTTGTCCTTCAAGTTGTGCTGAAAAGGTCAACAGGAAAAAGAAAGACAAAAAAATGAAAAAACAAAAAATATATGTACTTTGAATTTCAAGAAGAATTCTTGACAAAAGTACGAAAAAAGAGAAGTAAAGGAATAACATGTTAAAATAAATTAAAATAGATAATCATTCAAAAGCAAATTTCGATCTACCAAAAGGTTGAATACAATTTGGTTTAAGGATTGATGTTTGACTAATGACGTCAGCAGTCGTCGATGGCTGCGAGTGTTAAACGGCAAGCCCTCTGAAGAGATTGAGTGGTTGCAATCGAAACATGTCAGGGTAACCTGTCCGTAAACACCTGGGTTCGAGCCCAGATTGAGTCAAGAATGAAAAATTATCAATAAAAATTTTAATTAATTTTCATGTTGTAAAATTCCTTTCTTCATAAAAATAATTTAATGAAAATTAAATTTAATGAACTTAAGCCTAATTAAAAATATTAAAAATTTGGATTAAAAACCATAAATAGTTCAATAAAATAACCACAATACTAATAATTGTTAAAGCTAAGGCACGAGCTCTATGTTTGCATTTGTCCTTCAAGTTGTGCTGAAAAGGTCAACAGGAAAAAGAAAGACAAAAAAATGAAAAAACAAAAAATATATGTACTTTGAACTTCAAGAAGAATTCTTGACAAAAGTACGAAAAAAGAGAAGTAAAGGAATAACATGTTAAAATAAATTAAAATAGATAATCATTCAAAAGCAAATTTCGATCTACCAAAAGGTTGAATACAATTTGGTTTAAGGATTGATGTTTGACTAATGACGTCAGCAGTCGTCGATGGCTGCGAGTGTTAAACGGCAAGCCCTCTGAAGAGATTGAGTGGTTGCAATCGAAACATGTCAGGGTAACCTGTCCGTAAACACCTGGGTTCGAGCCCAGATTGAGTCAAGAATGAAAAATTATCAATAAAAATTTTAATTAATTTTCATGTTGTAAAATTCCTTTCTTCATAAAAATAATTTAATGAAAATTAAATTTAATGAACTTAAGCCTAATTAAAAATATTAAAAATTTGGATTAAAAACCATAAATAGTTCAATAAAATAACCACAATACTAATAATTGTTAAAGCTAAGGCACGAGCTCTATGTTTGCATTTGTCCTTCAAGTTGTGCTGAAAAGGTCAACAGGAAAAAGAAAGACAAAAAAATGAAAAAACAAAAAATATATGTACTTTGAACTTCAAGAAGAATTCTTGACAAAAGTACGAAAAAAGAGAAGTAAAGGAATAACATGTTAAAATAAATTAAAATAGATAATCATTCAAAAGCAAATTTCGATCTACCAAAAGGTTGAATACAATTTGGTTTAAGGATTGATGTTTGACTAATGACGTCAGCAGTCGTCGATGGCTGCGAGTGTTAAACGGCAAGCCCTCTGAAGAGATTGAGTGGTTGCAATCGAAACATGTCAGGGTAACCTGTCCGTAAACACCTGGGTTCGATCCCAGATTGAGTCAAGAATGAAAAATTATCAATAAAAATTTTAATTAATTTTCATGTTGTAAAATTCCTTTCTTCATAAAAATAATTTAATGAAAATTAAATTTAATGAACTTAAGCCTAATTAAAAATATTAAAAATTTGGATTAAAAACCATAAATAGTTCAATAAAATAACCACAATACTAATATAATTTTTATTTAATGGAATTACGTAATTTATGAAATCATACTTTATTAATCGGTAAACCGGTCAATAACAAAATTTACCGATTATTACGCGATTAAATCAAAACCTCGATTAATTAATCAAGCGATTAACTGATTAAAGCAAAAGTCCTAGTTAGGACAATAGATAGACTTGGTGCCAACAGAAGGATACACTTTACTGGGTTCGCGGCCACCATGGGTTCAATTACCATACAACAGAGCGATTGACATTCCAGTTCCAATTCGTTATAAAAAGAGGTATACGGCCTCTTCTATACATAATCTGAGGCAGTTTAGGAAAACGCCGAAACGTACAGCGTTTTCCGGGTTAAGCGGGGGATTCTATTCTAAAAGTCTTGTTTCGCTGCCGAGAGGGTCACTGGTACTCAGCCACTGTCCGGCACATATACATATGCTCCAGAGCGAACTGTATGGAAGATTATTACTTCCAAGATCTAGGGAAAATCTCTAGAATTGGATTTGTGAGACTCCTAGCATTCGCCAAGAGGATGTGGTGTACTCTGGGTATTATACCATCGAAGTAACGTTTCAAGTAGGGGTTATCGTATAATGTGGTTACGCTAGGGACCAACACGGTCTATGCGAGGTCTTTATGACCGGCCACCTAACCTTACCTAAAAATAATTCTACAGGTTTAAATTATTTTATTTTAAGCAAAAAAAAAATAAATCAATTAAGATTTATTGCTATATAATTTTAATTAAAAATTTATTTCTAAACAACTATAATTTAGGTTAAATCCAAATTATTTTTTAAATTTTTTTTCAACTAAATAAAACAATTGATTTCATTATCGCATTAATATACTTTATAAACAATTTTTTTTTTTTTTATTTTATTTATTTTTTATTTATTTATTTATTTAATCAATGGATATTATCCTTACTGACTAATAACAATATTGCCTTAAAATTAATGAATAACAATATGCATTTTAAAATATACAACAACTTTACAGAATATATATACATAAAAATTTACGAATTAAGAAAAACAATAATTTTATGTTTTATGGAATTTAAACATAAAGAAAAATCAACAAATTGTGACAGAGAATTCAATTGTCTACATAACCTCGAAAAAGGATCAGCAATAGCGTAATTTTCTCTATAAAATTTAACAAAAAGCAGATTATAATGACGCGTATTGCGACAAGGTATATTAAATTTAACAGACTCTAACAGAAAATCACAACAAACATTACCGTTAATAAGATTAACCATAAACGAAACATTTAACATTGTACGACGACTTTTGAGCGATGGTAATTTTATTACTGCCAGTCTACTAGCATAGGAAGGAAAGTTTGTCGAGTAACTCCAATGAAGATCACGTAAACAGAATAATAAAAATTGTTTTTGAACCGATTCAATACGAGAATTATGAATGTTGTAAAATGGATCCCAAATGATAAAAAACTACTGAAAATTTTTTCTGTGTAGTTTTTAGCACAAGGCTTCCAGAAGTTGTTGATTCGGGGTATTGGGTTTTTATTCACTTTCGTTTCGTTGCGATTTTTAAGAAAATTACTGCCGTATTCATAAAAAATAAAATAATTTTAAAATGTGTTTTAAGGCAAAATTTTCATACAAATTTTTCTTAAAATGCATTTCAAATCCATTTTAATTTTTTATGAATACGGCAGTAAGTCTTTAAAGTAATTTTTGGGGATAAAAAATGTTTTAATTATAAGAGTTTGTTCGTTGTGCTTAATTCCAAATTTTTATGTTTGATAAAAAAAAACACCCAAATTTATTGTTGGAGGCTAAGGAGGATAATAAATTAATCTTTTTTTAAAATGTGTCTAGTCATTCCGCTAACAATTTTCAAACTTCTTTGAAAGAACATTGAATATTGACATAAGAGATTTTCAAGTATGTAATTTATAGACAAAAACGATCAAGAGAACATTTCGAAAGAATTTTGCAAATATATAACAACTAGGGATGCCAAACGGGATCGATTTTAACAAGTCCCGTGATTCGGGATTTTGGAAATAACTTTTTCGCGATTGTTGTATACATATTTATTTTTTATTTAAAAAAAAGAAAACGTAACAAAACAATTAATTTTATATAAAAATTTTAAATTATTATTATGGTTTATGTATGTCTTGTAACCCCGTATTCATAAATGAAATGATTATTCCTAAATAATTTGTTTTGTAAACCTTTATAAAGTTTAAACAATTTTTATGAATACTGTAATAAATCTGCAATATTTATTAATAACTACTTTATCAACCAAAAAATAAAACACATGACTACACAAAATAAAAAACATGTCGTCAACATGACATGAATCAATCAAACGCCAATTCATGTTTAAAGAAGAAAAAGGAAGAATCATGTCAATAAGACATGAGCCGTATGAGCTCGGACTTACTTAATGTCAACATAAATTTATTATACCGATAAAGTGTCCGTCAATGGCTTTGGGTTTCTCAATATACAGACAAAAAACATTGTTTTCAGTTGGCAGCACCTCTCAAAATACATATAAAAGGTGTGATTCAGCTGATTGAATTTATCTCTACGGCAAATACATAAAAAGAAAATAAATAATTGGCAGATGAGTCCTGCTAAGCTTTGCAATAGAATAGAAAACAAATGAAACATTGAGAAAACCAAATCCAAATCCCGGTATTCACGATTTGTCATTCCAGAAAAATCCCGGGATTTACCTTTTGGGAAAAATACCTATTTTTAACTCCTTTTTCCCCCTTTGCTAATTTTGCGAAGCTCTACGCTTGTCTGCAGGAAAGAAGAGTCTCTGGCGCTATTCGAACTAGCAACCTCGACCTTTAAGTTTGAAAAATATTCTTTTTAAGTGGTATTTTAATCTCATTCTTTTTAAGAAATTTTACGTGTATTCTACAAGATAGGGAAATTAAGCACGAATAACAAAATCATTTTAAAAAAAAGATAGGAACATTTTTAAATCTCTTTTCAATGAATTTCTAATGCGATTCAAAAACTAACTACGCAAAATAAATATGTGTAGTGTCTTGTATCACCTACAAAGATATACGTATAACGGTTATTTAAATTGTGAGACAACTTTTTGGGAAACTAATGCAGGGAAGTGATGTTAACCGTACGGTAATTACCCTTTTTTAGGGTAATTTTGGGCCGCAAAAGGTAGCAAGGTAATTTTATTTAAAATACGGTAATTTAAATATGTAATTTGGATTCTTGGTATAAATAAACGTACTAACATACATAAGTATGTAGGGTTAAAAGTTTTAACTTTTGAGAGGTGATTTTCAATTTAAAAATACATAGATAAATATTATGACAAAAAAAATAACAACATTATCGGGCATGTTCTACAAATAGAAATTAAGTGGAATTAAAAACGACCGAGATGTCGATCCCAATTATTCATGTTTGTTCATAGGAACACATATTTTTTTGACAAAAATTATTTCAAATATAAATAATTTATTACAAACCGGCTATAATATTAATTAACTACAAATAGGTTGAACAATAAGTAGTTAGTAGTAGGAATGGACACTGTAAAAAACATTGATGCATCGCAAACATACATCGATGTTGCATCGATATTTTATTATGTTTTCGAAAAATCTTTAGTTTATTTTACATCTCCCAATACTTTTTTTCAATACTGTAAACAATAAACAAACAGGAAAATATTTTCCTTTGTTGCACTTGTGCATAATTTGTTAGCTTTTAGTTTAATTTATTCGCCGCATATAATAGTGTTGACAGTTGTTCGCATAATATTTACCACGGTAAGATATACAAACTTGAGTCATGCCAACACATATAGTTATGTATTCACGTCTATATATCAATCTACACGTTCTGTATACAATTTGTCATTTCGATGCATCGAAAGAAAACATCGATGTTTTCCGATTGCTTAGGAGCAAAAAAAACATCGGATTATATCGATGTTTCGACACAATACATCGAGTGTTTTAAAAACATCGATGCTTTTTGTCCATCCCTAGTTAGTAGTTAGTTTAAAAGTCATGCAAAGATGGCCAATTGACTACTGTCTATGACATGCCTATGTTAAAATAATGAGTCGTCGACAAGGAAAAAGTCACTTAATCAACTAGATGTGGTTATAAAAAAAAAACAGTTTTAAGTTATGTACTTATAAATGTGTTTGACTTCCTACAGGGTTGTTTTGTTTAATTTTATATATATACATACATATGTATGTAAACACTCTAGATTTTTTTGTATATATTTAAAAGATAACCAACGTAAGGTAGCAGAGGCAATTTTGGAGGAGTTCACTTATGTTCTTGCAGCAGGAGAATATTTTCGTTACGCAATGGCATTTGTTCATCATTATGTTCCAAAATCACACAATTTTTTATTAGAAGTACTGCCAAGTACTGTTTGTATAAATGCACAATTGAACAGCGCAAGTTAACGAGACAAAATTGTTGGGTAAATTTACCAACTTTGCGTAAATGAATTCTCATACAAATGTTGACAGTTCATTTACGAGGGCGTAAAAATGCACAGTTTGCACAGCTTACGAAGGTTAGGTTAGGTTAGGTTCAGAAGGGTTATGTGCCCAAGGGCACACTTCCACTCGGAGACCAGACCGGTCCATTGTGAATCCTTTCAACATGAAGAAAAATAGATAAAGAAGATAGAAAAAGAGAAAGGTTAAGAAAAGAAGTATGAGGTGGATAGAGTATAGAATATAGGAAAGTTAGTAGGTACTGTGAAGAACAAATTCCCTCTCTACTGTCCCGCACAACCGCACTATTTCCCTGACAAACCCCAGTAGATCAGCTGGACTACATCCAGCGATGCACCCCAGTTCGTCGTGAAACCTATTTCCTAGCCACTTCAGTCTGAGACCCTGCATCCTGGGACAATGACAAAGTACATGCTCGATCGTCTCCAGCTCCTCCGAATCCTCGTACAATCTGCAGAAGTCCGGTTTGGCGTTGTCCCATCTGCCCACAAAAGCCCTGACCAGACAATGACCCGTCAAGAACCCTATAAGCGTTCTAATACTACTCCTATCCAATCCCAGTAGAACCCTGGTTGCCCCCGCGTCCAATCCGGGCCATAATGCCCTAGACACCCTGCAATCCACTCTTTCCCTTCAGGACCGGTTAACGTCATCACGGAATTTCTCCCGTATCACACCATAGTAGTAACATAGGGGAGGCTTTACCCCCTGTCCCTTACCAATAAGTTCAGACTCGCACCCCCTCTCGCGAGTTCATCCGCCACCTCATTTCCCTCAACCATGCAGTGTCCAGGTACCCAACACAGCCTCACATTGAATGCCTCCATAAGTCCACCAAGAGCATTCCTACAACGAGCGACCAGGCACGATCGCACCGTATAATTCGTCAATGCCCTAAGCGCCGCCTGACTATCGACGTAAATTGTCACCACAGATCCACCCACGATGTGTTCCAGTATCACCTCCGTCACCCTCCAGATCGCTAGGATCTCAGCCTGGAAGACACTGCACTCATCGGGGAGTCTGAATGACCTCTTCACCTCGGTGTCCGCTATATATACACCGGCACCAGTGCCAGTTTCCATCTTGGATCCATCCGTAAATACTGCCCACCCCTCAAACAGTCCATTGGATCCACTCCAAACTTCCCTATCCGGGAACTCCACTGGTGGTGTTGCGCCGAAGTCCAGGGTCATAGTCATATGATCCGAAATTCTCCCGAGAGTAATACCCTGATCAAGCAGACTCATCTCGTACAAGATTCTCGTGTGATCATCCCGCCTAGGTCTAACTAAGGAAGACTCGTAAAGTCTAATTAAGTTCCTAGCGCCCACACTCCTTACGTAATGCTCAATAGGGGACAGATATAGTAGGATGTCCAGCGCTGCCTGCGGAGTGCTTCTCCTTGCGCCTGTGATGCCAAGAGATGCACTTCTTTGAACCTTGCTGAGCATCTTCCTATAGCTATCCACTCCCAACGCACCCCACCAAACAGTGCATCCATAGGTAAGTATAGGCCTAACAACCGATGTGTAAATCCAGTTTACCATATCCGGCCTTAGACCCCAGTTCTTACCAATGGAGGTCCTGCATGTGTAATATGCATTGAGTCCCCTTCTCATCCTTTCCTGAGTATTTCTCTACCAATACAGTTTGCAGTCCAGAAAGTTACCCAAATACTTTGCTCCGTCCGATAGAGGTAACTCGACGACATCTAGCACTGGCCTCCTAAATTCCTCTATCCTATACCTTCTGGCAAATAGCACCAGCTCAGTCTTCACAGGGTTAACACCCAGTCCCCTATCCTTTGCCCAAGCCGAGAGTTCGCCTAGCATCACCTGCATAATTTCCCCGATCGTGGACAAAAATTTTCCCCTGACCAGCAGAACTATGTCGTCCGCATAGGCAACAACTTTCCTACCCATGGAATCAAATGACCTAAGAATCCCGTTGACCGAAAGCAACTACAGTAGAGGTGATAGAACCCCCCTTGTGGTGTCCCCCCCCTTATCACATGATCCCCCAGGCCCGAGTTTATAATCCTACTGCCAAGCATGCAGACTATCCACTCCACCAGAAAGTCCTCCACTCCCAACTCTAACAACGAATCTCTAATCGCTCAATCCTAATGTTATTAAAGGCTCCTTCTATTTCCAGAAACGCGGCGAGAGTATATTCCTTATGCCTCAGACCGTGCTCAATACCACCCACCACCTCATGTAACGCGCTCTCAACCGATTTACCCTTCAGGTAAGCATGTTGAGCGTTGCTAATAAGGCGGGTCTCAATATTGCTCCTGAAATATAAATCTATTAGCCTCTCAAGAGTCTTCAACAAAAATGAAGACAGACTAATAGGTCTAAAATCCCCCGGTTTCGAGTGGCCCGCTTTACCAGCCTTGGGTATAAAAATCACCCTGACCACTCTCCACCCCCTAGGCAGATACCTCCTACTGGGGCATTTCTTGAATACATCCATCAGCAGAAGTGATCCGGAATGTTGCAGAGCATGGCCGGTAAATGCCGTCCGGACCCGGTGATTTATATGGGTCGAAAGTATTGACCGCCCACGCCAGCTTCTCTCTTGTGACCATTTCCTCGACGCAGGCGGAAGTATAATCCGATGTCATGGACGTCACGTCCCATTGACCGTCTTCCATACCTCCGGTTTCCCTGCACCCGGAAAAGTGCTAGACTCAGTCCATGAGCTGTCATTCCTTTGGATGTAACCAAGGGCTTTAGGGTGCTTGGATAAAATCCGTCGCAATCTTGACAACTCGTTGACATTATCCATGGATGCACAAAATTGCCTCCATGATAGTCGCTTTGCTCTTTTCAGATCCGCCTAATACCTGTTGAACTGCACCCTGTGATTGTTCAAATCCTCTGGTGCTCTGCTAATCTTGGCCCTATTAAACAGTCTCCTAACCGTAGACCTTTGAACGTGAAGTTCCCTGGTCCACCATTTGGGCTGTTTACGCCTACCCGGGAATGTAACCGGGCTCTTAGCTTTCCCTTAGAAGATGTGTGAACTTGTTCACAACACCCTCCAGATCTGTCGGCAGAAAGTCCTTAAAGGAGTCCCATTTTGTCCCCCTAGGGTTCCTAAATGGAGCAACCCCAGGTGGGTCAAAATTCAATGTTAAGGTAATACGGCTATGGTCTGAAAATGTACTGTCCGTTGCCACCCTACAATCAACAACAAGTTTTTCGTCACGGTTCAGATCTATCACTGCCTGCATATATTTATTTCTGAACGTCGGCGTGTTACCCATATTACAGATAATAAGATTGTTAGTAGTTATAAAATCAAACGTTAACTCACCTCTTTTGTTTATGTCTGCACTCCCCCATTGGCTATGATGAGCATTGGCATCGCAGCCAAATACAAGGATTGCACCCTTCCTCCTTGCATATGCCGTCAGTTCCCGCATCTCCGTTCCAGGTGGGTCCAACGCCTCGTGCGGCATATACACCGAAGCGAGTGTAAGAATACGCTTGCCTTTGGCTTCTCCATTTACTACGGTTAAATCACCGCACCTGAAAGAATGAGATATGAGAAAATTCAATTCATTCCTCGCTAGTATACACGTTCTTACCTTGTCCTCCGTGGACGGGACAAACAGAGTGTATCCCGCAACCCCGCAACCCCTAAACCGCAAACCTTATTTTTATTAATCCAAGGTTCTTGGATTAGGGCTACGTCCGTCCGGGTGCTGGTGAGGAAGGTTGCTAGTTGGGCTGAGGCTGCTTCACAGTGGTGCAGGTTTATTTGCACCACTAACAACCTCTTTGGTCCTATCATGCTTCGTTACCTAAGCCAGACTTAACTACCCCCCGCCTCCTCCAAGAATTCCATGGACTTCCGATCCACCGCGAAGCGGAAGTCCCTGCCGGTGTTCTCCAGTGAGGTCACTAGCCTCCATTGGTCGGTAAGAAGCCTGTTGTTCTGGTTGCCCAATACTGCCAGTATAGTTTCCACCGGGCGTACGGGTGGTGGAATCCATAGTGTCACTATGGACCTAATTGGCAAATCGGAGGCTTGTATTACTTCAAACCTTGCCCCCGGGTTAATGTCGGTGCATTTGTCAATTGTAGTTCTTAAGAATTCCAAAGAATTCTTGTTACCACAATTGACAACTTTCACTCCCTTAACCCAGTCCGCACCATTGAAGGATACGTCCTCCTCTTTACCCTTGAATGCTGCCAGCTCGTCGATAAGCCTAGCCTCCACTAGCTGCCATTGCTCGGCACTGATCCTCCCATCCGGATCATTCCGATCGATGACAGCCACTTGCAGATGACCCTCCAGGCTCGTCGACTTCTTCGGTCTTTTGTTCGATGAAGAAGGCTGATCATCTCCACATCTGATCCTCTTCAGCCGGAGATGTACCAACCCTCTTCACTGAGCTTGATGACTTCGGCACGACTAGTTCAGAAGGCTTGTTCCTGCCCGCACGTTTTCCTCTACTGGCCTCCTTACGAGAGCCACTAGTGGAATCGGACGGAGGATTAACAGCCTTCTTCCCCGTGTCCACTGCCTTAACCACTTTGCCGACCTTCTTGGGTATCGCCCCCTTATCCTCCGCAGCTCGTTCCGAAGACATGAGCGCTTTGGTAATTGGGGCAACACCTCCTTTCTTCCTCTTTCCACGGCAGGTTGACGACTCCAGCGACCCTGTACTTTTTTGAGTAATGACCGGGCCGGCGACTTCATCCACCTGCTTTCTCCAGAGATAGGGCCAACCAAGCACGGTACTGACAGGGCCGTAAATTCTTTCGAATTTGGTGACGCTCTGACGGTGCTTTCTCAAAAGGTGCCTATCCCTCGCGGAGAACGTTGAAGGATCTCTCTTCCACATCTTATCCAGATATGCCAGAGAGTTCCATTGTACCGTTCTGCGCCTTCTTCTCCTTCGTTCGGCTGGAGTTCTTAATGTCTCGTGGAGGGGCGCTTGGCACATCCTCCACGGCGTCCTGCCGAACAAGTTGTGGGCAATCTTCTCCCCCCAGTGTCCCCTGGCCTCACAGATGAGAGTGGCAGGCTCTGTAGTCTGACTGTGAGCTAATATGTCAATATCGAGCTCCGTGTCAGAGAACAGCTTACGAAACTTATAAACCATATCATGAGGACCCTTATTATTTTTAAAAATAAAAAAATCATCATTTGAGAAAAAAGGTTTTAAATGGTATTTTTGTCAAAATAAAAATCAAAAATATGATAAAATCATCACCATGGCAACGCTGTTTACATAATATATTCAAACAAAAGAAAACAAAACTTTGTCAAATTAAACTTTGTGTGTCTAAACACCGAACAAATTTAAAAGAGAATTCAAAAAACTTTGTCAAATTAAACTTTGCCTGTCTAAAAGGGGACTTACATACATTTAAATTTTTAATTTTTTTTTAATACTTTGTTTTTTATTTACGCAGAGGATAGTAAAATTAATATTCAACTACTTATTCATTAACCTTCTTGTAAATGTTCCTGTTCATATGAAGACTTCGAACAGAACGATGTTAAAATTTGCAAAGTTTCAGTCGTAGATAATTTAAAAAAAAAATACATATAACAGAAACGTTATTTACCAAAGTCACGTTTCCGCAATTTCCACGCATTACAACGCTTCTTTCTCACATTTGCAAGTCAATATTAAAAAAACGTGTAATGGTTCATGTGTTTTTCTGTTTATTTAAGTTTAAAGTTGTTGTATTAAAAAAACAATAGCAATAACTTCAACTATGTGAAACATCAAAAACAACGAAAGTTTTTAAATCTTTTCAGATGTGTTTATATACTCTTCGAAACTCCAACAACAACATCATTACCAAAATGTTGCAACAAAGTTAAAGGGATGCATAGAGTATCCAATTTTTTTCGCCATTATTTGATCGAATAATTAAAAAAACCAATTTCGAATAACGAATAACTCGAACATTTTATGTCAATTAGTCGATTAAAATTAATTTCTTAGAAAATTCTACTTTTTTAATGAAAACATATTTTGTTTAGATTTCTAACCATAAAACTAAATATTACATGTTGTAACCTTTTTAAACATATTTTGGTGGTAGAAATGGCAGTTTTTCTACTTTGACTGCTGTTTTTTGAACGCTGACTATAAACGTAAAATTCTTAAAAAAATTCATCAGCAGTTATAGATTTGTAAACCATGTTCTGTCAGATAATGGGTTATCTGTTATTTGTTTATTACCTCGTATCTTCTTATCGGCAGGATGGGACATTTCAGACGTCATTACTTCCTTCTTAAAACTCTAAGTGTCCTGGTTTGATAACGAAGTTTCTGGTTTTTGTCGTGAAATAATAATACGTTAAAAATTAATGGCGTTTTCTTTTCTAAAAAGAGGGTTCCATAAGTGTTACATGGGATCTAGCAACATTTTTTAATTGTTATTCTGATTTTTAAGAAGTGTTCTATATTTTACGTTTACAATTATCGTTAAAAATTTGGAGCCTTTTATATCGCCAATTTCTAAGTAAAAAAAATACGAGAGACGAACTAAAAACATAATTTATTATTGCTGATATAATAAAAAACCCAGCTGTTAATCTAGTGCAACACTCATGACCCTTTAATTAAAATGAGTGTTGAACATGTAGAATTTTTTTTCTTTTTACGGGGAAAAGCAAATGTTGCACTTTTAAAACAGAACACATTTTCGAAAAGAACATAAAGAAATGTAAAAGGCAGAATAAACGCAGAATATTACTCAGAAAAGAAAACGTCATAAATTAACCAAACCTATGGAAAAGAGTCTTAAAATAAAGGAAATTAAAAGGGGATTTAAAAACAAAGATCCTGCCTTAAAAGATTTTTAAAAATTCCTTTTATGTATTAAACATTGAATTATCATCTTTAACAGAATTGCCCTTAAAATCAGGAAAATCTGACGTGATTTTAAAAAAAAATTTATCGGAGAATCTCCACCGAATTCAATTTCACTCGATTTTAAGAAATACTAAATTGGTTTAAAATGTTTTTCATAACTGGCTGGCGCCTCTCACCTCTCTTTCCTGTTTATTAATAAAATAAAAGTATAATTTGAAATAGAGATGTTTGTTTTTTTCCATTGGATAAAATTATTTAAATTCTTCTTGAACAATTTAAAACCTTTATTCGAATAATCGAGCAATTTTAAAATTCAAAAATCAATTAATTCCTTACTCGAACAAAACCAAAAGTCGAATAATTGGATACTCTAGGCAAGCACCTCGAAAAACACAGCGTAATTTTTTTTTCATTTAGTCATCAGATGGTTTTTTAAGCAACTTTTAATAAAGATGCCGAAAATAAGGAAAAAGGGAAATTTTTGTTTACATAACATTTTTATTTAATGAATTTTGTTTAAACATATTCTGGCTGTTTCCCGTACAACCTTTAATATAAAGTTTTTTTGCAAGGAGGCATCGATTCCTTAAGAATTGGAGCTGGTGGGTAGGTATGTTTGAAAAAATTATGAAGATGAAAATCAAAGTGGGTTTGATCATAAATTTGATCTTTCTATAGGGGTCCTATGCTCCTTATAGGATCTTCGGGAACATATATATATATATATATATATAAGAGCATCCATCCAGGGGCCAAATTTAAAATTTTTATTAAATTCTTAAATTTGGCCACTGCAGCGCGTATGATGGTCTTAAACGGATCAATTGTATGACCAACCCCACATTATTTTTCATCTTCATCATTTATTTTTTACATTCCTATGCGCTATCACCATTTCTTAAGGAGCCTCCCATACAAAATTTTCAATACAGACTAGAAACATAGTAAAGAAAAAGTCCCATTACTGCCCAGGAGTCGCTTCTAGGGGTATAAAATGTAAGACCGACCGCAATTATTTGTTATCCTTAACATTTTCTCAAATATAGTTACCCTTCCTCTAATAAAATCCCATATTGGCGACTGTTCAATAGAAATACTTCCTAAGCAAAACTATAATCATTTTTGCGAGCATTAATTTTAAAAATCTTTCTGCTAGAATTATCAAATTACTTTCTCAGCAAAATTTTAATAGTTTCTTGCGAGCTTTAATTTTTGGACATTAAGGTGGTAAGAACAGAGATCTGATGGATAAATATTCCAGCAATTGCCTGAGGGCAAAACATTGATTTTCGAGACAAACACATTGATATATCATTCTTTAAGATCGGACTGTAAACGCCTAATATATAACGAAAAATTTAAAAAGTCGGTGTACTTTTTTCCTTGCACGCTGGTATTCTTTACTGTACAGTGCTTAACAGTTAGATAAATTTTAAAACTCTCAGGAATATTTAACATTCATATGTGACATTTTGGAAAAATATCTTAAGTCGAATTAAAAAAGTTGAAAAAAAATGTTGCTCTATGTTTTGCTCACATCCGCCATAAACTGAACTCATAAAAGGGATCTGCAGAAAACGCCTCGCCTGATTAAATTATTTAAAGGTCACCATACATGACAAGTGCATGTCTATCAAAATTGCTGTCACCATTTCTTAAGGGGAAGGTTTATAATATTCGGTTATAAATGTACATGTTATGTGCTTCTGACATAGTGTCTGTTTTTTCGCATTGTTTTTGCAGAAACCAAGAAACCGTGTGGAACTTTTTTATTATTCATCTCAGACCCCATAAAGTTTTAATATATTCTGGCTCCTTGAGTAATTCAAAGTCGATTTAGCTAAGTCCGTTTGTTGAAAACACGCTCAAATTGCTTGTAGTTATCCCAAGCAGTTTGGGATGGAAACTCAGCAAAATCAATTTAGTAGGATCAGAGCTATGAATCAAAATGTGGAACCACCACCTTTAAAAATTGGCAATTTTGTTACACAAACTAACATAAATTGTGGAACAATGCATTGAATGATATCAGATTCTGCACAAATTCGTTTTGATCGACTGGAAATCGCGCTGTAAAATTTCGTGAAGATCCGTTCATAATTTACCCTATAAACCCTACCCCCGAAAAACAATTAAGTACGCCTAAAACGTAATTAGTAATGCTATCAGAATAAAATTTAATACTTCACAGTTTTATAGGACTAGAAATCACACTTATAAATTTCGTGATGATCAGTCCATAATTAAGTATAGGCTCAATAAAAATACGCCTAAAACCGTAGCAGATATATTTATTGTGGTAACAATTCTTCCAACTTAGTCCAAATGTCATGCAATTCTGATGGTTGGTCAATAATTTAATATTGGTCTTAACCGCAACCAATTTTAATGCTGATGTCTGTTTTTATAAAGAAAAACTAAAGATATCACTCCTGAACTATTCGAAGTGTCGGTGGAGGGTATCAAAGGTTCGGCACAACCGAATATAGCACTCTAACTTGTTTAATTCTCAAAATATCAGGTGCCCCTCGCTGGTTTTTGAATCAGATGGAAATATTGTATGACTATTCTGCGAAATACGAGTTTTTTTTTTATTTATCACACGACTTTAAAAAGTGGGTGGAAAGGTAGAAGTTAAGAGGGAGTTAATTTTTACATTATGTTTTAAAGGTAAAACTTATCAGGTAGCTTATTTTTATTCTTATGTATTAGTAAAATGTACTACCAATATGATCTTAAAAAATTATTTATTGTCATTCTGAAGACATTCGGAAATCAGTTTTTTTGAAACAGCTTTGAGGTTTAGAATTTGACTCTTGGCTTTAGGCTGAAAGATGCACATTGAAAACAATCATTTCAAATGTGCTTGATTTTGTGGAAGAAATGTGTAGAGGATTGCCTAATTTGAGAACCCATGCCTTTTTAGTCAAAGAGCAGTGTAATTTTTCAAGAATGAAGATACATTTGAAGTCTGGTGAATTCGTTATTTCGTTTGATTTCGTAGATAACTATAAATATGTTTTTCTGGATGCCATGCAGTCATTCCACTTCACTATCGACCGAGCAACTATATTCACCCTGCGGGAAATTAGTGTCAATTGGTCCAAAAGACTGGTCCTGGGATTTGTAAAAATAAAACAAGTACAAAAAGAAAGGACTCATGACCATTGAAAGTAAAACCAATCCGTTTATGAAGAACAAAAAGGTAGAAAAAGTAATGACTGTACTGTAATACAGTCTTCACCGGTGCTGTGACACATGTTTTGGTACTTTCTAAAATTTGGTTCTTGAATTTTATTTTTATTCTGAACTGACACTTAGCACGTTGATTGAGAAAGTATCTGTGACTGGACAAATGGTGTCAATTGACCCCCTCCAATGACAACCCTATGTAAAGTGATAGGTATTATTTATATAAAGTGTTAGAACTAGAACCAGTCTCTTTCACCAAAGACTTACCACGAGACTACTTTAGTGTCAGTTCGCTTCCCTCTAAGGTAATTACTACATAAAAGATTTAAAACTGGAACACAAAAGTATGGTAATCATTAAAACATGATAACGTTGCAGGTTATGAATACCAAAAGATAATACTTAATTATTCAAAATCTTAATTTACAGTAGTGAATGTATACTACGTTTCGGACGGAGCTCGTTAACATTTTAAAAACAAAAGAAGCTTCGCTCATCTTATAGCTCATGAAAAAGATTTCCGTGGTAAAGGAGCATGTAATGGTAAACGCTTGTTTACACGGTAATACAATGTATTACGGCATTGAAAAAAATTCTGTAGAATGAGAAAAATTTTTTGGTGTGAAAGCAAAATGTATTGAGTAAGAGAGAATAGGAATACAAAATCTGAAAAGCGGTCGGTAAATGTTCTTTTTCTTAACTATTTTAGAAACTTCGTATTCTCATCACACCAGAGTTGTGTTTTAACAGCATATATTGATGGTGGTCTCATTTTTCTACAATTACAAAAACAACATGAAAATTTCCTGAGCTAAAAATTGTAAAACTGCAACCATCCTTGTACACATGAAATTTACTTACAACAGACTTTTATTGTTTTCTTTTAAGAATTTCATATTTTTTAATTCTACAAAGTCGTAATACATTGTATTAACGTGTAAATTAGCCTTAAAGGAGCATGTGATGATGTTGGAGCAAACCTTAAAATACTTTAATACTTTTTTAGAACTTAAAAAGACCTTAAAAGAAATGCAGCGAAGTTTAGCCTCCAGTGCTCTCAACAAGATCGCATCTTAGATGCGACTGCTTTATTCCATTAGGCAAAGAAGTACTGTAAAGAAACTGATTGTACCGCTCAAAGCCATGCTTTTATATCGCTTGTCAATGGGAGGCCAAGTTGAAAAAGTTTCTGCCTCTACTTAATGCGATTTCTCTTCAAAGTCATAAAATAAACTAGCAGCTGAACCTAGTAACGGCAAGAAAGGATTGGCGAAATAAAAAGCAGAACATAAAGGCAATAAATTGGGAGGATGAAAATTTGCAAAACATACACATTTTATAAGGTACAATAAATTAAGTGTACAAATAGTTCTGATATAAAAGGATCTAATGTAATTAAGGCCTTAATCATGTACAACGCAACGCAAAGCCAAAGAATTACATAGAAAGCAAAAACAAGGTCATAAAAATTTTGAAATTTTGTTGTTGCTTCCTATAGAAATTCATGTACCATTTTCAACGCCGCAAGTGGCGCTTGATCTCTCCTCATAAATAAAAAAATTTAAAGAAAACAAATAACGGTATATCTCGAAAACAAGAGCTTACCAAAAAAAAAAAACGATTAGCACCATTGGATTCAGCGCACCCGAATTATGTTCAAACGCCATGTGCCCGGCTTGTCTAATTTTGATAAAATTGATAAAAATAACATCAAATACAGAGTTATGCACACTGAATATCTCGTCCACAAAGAAAAATAATCAACAAAAAAAAATTATTTACAAATATGTCCCAAGAGTTTTTTCATACACCGTTTTTACAATTGTTTTTGACAAAAAAAAAAATAAAGTTTCTATTTAAATAACATTTATTATGTTTTGCTTGCATCCCCATTTTTAAGCTTCTGTAAAATAATTAAAAAAAAAAATATTTTTACGTTAGTACCAAAGTATAAAATTTAACCTTTATTATCCCTACAAACTTCTTTTTTGACATTGATAAATAAGTATATATTTGGTTTGATTAATTAAAGTTGTTAAAATCCATTTAGCTGCATCAATTTAGCCGATGGCTACAGCAAAAGAGAACAATTTATTATTAATACGATTTCTCTATGACGTGCTAAATTCCTATATTTTATTTTTAATAAATGCACTGAAATTTATTGTTGACGGAAAGAAAGTTTCTACACTGAAAAGGAAAATTAGTCCATCCGTACTTAAATCAATCCGAAGCGGTATCAATAGTACAGTAAGTGCGGATTTTCTTGAGTTATTTAAATACAGAAAGATTGTTACAAGTACAAATAATTCAAGTGCAAATTCGAAAATAAGATTTATTTAATTAAAAATAATTTCAAAATGCGCTTGACTCAAGTATTATAAAGCGGATTTAATCACGAATTCGTACTTGAAGTAATCCGAAAATGAAATTTGAATGATTCTTACCTAAAACACTAACCTAAAACTAGAATCAAGCCCGAAATGTGTTCACTTTTAAAATTTAATGTACACATTCAGAATTGTTATTTTTTTTTCAATGTGGAGATGTGAATATTGGCCATATGTGATTTTTATTTTAGAAACGGCCATGTTCGTCAATCGAAATCAAATGAAGTTTTAATCGATGAAGATTTTCAATTAATTTTTTTTCAAATGAGCGTTGTTTTTCAACATTTTAAGATTAGAAAATATCAGTGGTACTTGAAGTAGGAAGTTCAAAATACCACGCGGAATCGCTTTCAGAACATGAATGACAAATTACACAAGAGCTAATTTGAATATAAATAAAATGTTCTTAATGAAGTTATTCCCAGTAGGATATTTAAATAATTGGAACTGCACATAGGAATTTTAAAGATTTTACAAAAATAAATCGATTTATAAAATAAAATTTTGTGGCTAAAGGCTCAGTTAGTCCTTACATTCTGTTCTGTTACGAATTAGCTGATTTTTTTTTTGTTTTTAAAAAAATTGTTCTGTTCTGTTGCGGTTCAGTTTGTAAAAATCAAAGACTTGTTAAGTAATTGTAAGTGACAGCAAAATAAATAAAAAAAAATATATATTTATATTGCAATAAACTATTTTTTGAGTTTAAGAATTCATAAAATGTATTTAAATAAAACAATGGACGGTGCAAAACTAATAAATTTGTCATAAATGGCTGATAAGTTGCTACAGAAAAAGTAGCTATTACAATTTCAAAACAGAACGGCACGGAACAGAACAGAAACAGAAATTAAAGACTAATTTTGCCTTAATAGCTATTGCTGTAAGAAATTTGAAATTTCTCTTGAACCTTATCGATATGTACATTTATTTAATGTTTTTTTAGATTATTTTTTGTTTAAAAAAACCTTTGACTGTCAGTCATCATATACTTATTCCCGTTTCGGAATGCAAATTGGCTTATATTCGTCATAATATTATTAATGATTCACAAAAATATCAAATAGAACAGTTTTGAAACAGTAATAATAACAATTTTAAATTTGAAATAAAATTAACAAACAAGAGAAAATAAGTTATACCCGTTTTTAAAATATTTAATTAATTAATCAGTTAATAAGAAAATGAGGAGGTGAGATGCAAAACTCGTTTGTTACAAAATTAAAAACACGAGATGACAAATAATTCTCACAGTTCTTCTGGCGCTTTATGAGAAGAAATATTCCGATTGCATAAATGCATGTCCTTGGAAAAAACGTGGAAGAGGACATGTATTGATACAATTAGTATATTTCTTCTCATAAATCGCCAGAAGAAATGTTAGAATCAATAGTCACCTGGTATTTTTAGTTTTATAACGAACAAGTTTTCCAACTCACCTACACAAATATTTACAAACAAGCACCATATTGCCAAACGTTACCATCGTTAAAAGGATCAAAAAATCGCCAGAATTATCAGCCCTGCCAGTGACAGCTAAAGAGCGAAAAATAATTTAATATTTCTTTTTTGTTATTTACAACTGTAAAGTACAAATTTATTTTATTGTAAAGAGCATATTCAAAAATATTCAAATTATTAACTGTCAATCTACTGAATTGTGTATAGAAATTAAACGGGTTTAGTGGCCTATTCAGTGAATTGAATTCACGAAACGGTGGGAAAATATGGATTGAATGCATTTCTAATTACAAATAGAACATTAGGCCGTATTAGCTAAAATACAATCAAGTTTAATGAACAATTACATTGAATAAATTGATGTTGAATGCGCATAAATAATAACATAAATTCATATTACATAACACTATGTAACAGTTTTTTGAACGTATGTATTTGACACCTAATCTATATGTAAAATGAAGTCAGAATACTCAAAAGTATAACAGTTTTCGAGATATTTCCAAATAAATATAATTTGTGTCTTTTTAAAAAAAAATAATGTCACTAAAATGAAAATATCTTTATAAATATTAAATGGATTATGTTCTTATTTTTCTATTGAAAGATAATAAAATTATTAAATTAACAATCGACTGCTAGTGCAGATTGGTCAAGAAAATACAGAGTTACAGGGGACAACAGTTCAAATTTCATTGAAAATTTTATGATTTTTTTTTTTAATTTTGATCTTTTCAACTTATTTTTTTTTATACCAAACAATTCAATTGTAACGTATTATTGCATTAGTTTATTTTAGTACGAACATTTTGCGCCTGACAATACATAGATTGGTGCAAAAATTATAAAGCTACAGAAGATATAGTAAATTAACCCACATAGTAATTAAACAGTTTAAGGCTTTTTTCACCCTTTGTATTAAGTGTACAAATCAGCTTTTCTTAATAAGATTTTATACTACATAGCATGAGTGTCTTTTTTGTTAGTATTGTAAAATAATGAAGTTGCTGAGTGAGGAAAAATTATTTTAAAAAATGCAATTTGGTGTTCGTTTCTTAAAAATGATTTTCTCTCTAAAAGGGCAGCGTGTTTTATTCTAAAAAAATTCACCCTTAAATATCATTAGGCATTGCACTTTACGCCCCATATACATCGAGAGTGTTGAGAATGCCCTGTAAAAAGATGGCCTCTGTTTATATATGGGGTTACCAGACGAAGTTGGGGAAAAATCGCCTTTACTCAGGACAGAAAAATTTCAAGTTTTAATAGTTATTTTTCTATTATTTTATAGTAAAAACAAAAGAAAGCATTTCATTGTTAATGTTTGACTATCAGTGATATACAATTTAAATGGATTCGGTGTTATAAAATTGTTTTTGAAAAAAAACGTCAAATCAAGAAATCGTAAAAACTTGATGTTAATAAATCGGCAATCTGGCAAATGTTTTTTCTTGTTTACATATGTTATGAAAAACAAACTCAAGAAATTGGAATTTCGTCATTCATTTTGTTCATTTATTTATTTATTTAATATCGATCTATTACAAATTTAGGTTTGTTTTTTTTTTATATCTTGAAGAACAACCTTTTTGATTTATGTACATATTTTTTTATATGTTAAAGAACAAACTTTTTGTCAGCTGTTAACCATTTTTGTGTTTTGTTCTCGTCAAATAAAAAATTGCAGTATTAGATGTTCGGCAAGACATTTTATACATGCCCCTTTTAAAATGTGGTATTTTTTTTTTTTAAAAAAGAAAACACCATTAGTCACTTCTTGACCAATTTTTGCAAGCAAACTGCGGTTGTTTTAGTAATTTCATTATCTTTGAACAAAAAAAAAAAAAAAAGGAATAACAAATCCGTCTAATATATTCGTAAATACTTTTATGATTAAAAATCGCCAATAACGGTTATTTTGGAATATCTGTTCTACTCTTGCCCATTCAGACTTCACATTCGGATTCAGCGGACAATTTTATATAAAGATGAGGTGTCAAGTTCTTTTGGTCACGACTATGTTGACAATTTGTGACACAGTGTAATAAGTAAAATATGTTTTAAACTTTAATGCCCAATTTCCAATAGTATTTAAATATTTCTTAAGTTAATTTTCATATAAACTGAAATCGTATTTAAATATTTTGAATTTTTTTTGGGGTTTGTTACAAGAACACACGCTTATATAAGCGATTTATATTTACATTGCTCATAATGTTTTTTTGACTTTTCTTACATTTTGTTTTGACATTTTTTTTAAAAAGTTTAATGGCCGTTTTCTCATTACACGATTAACTTTTTTCCCAACGAAAAACTGCACATAAAAGAAATTTGGATTTCTCAATGTCTCATTTGCTTCTATTCTGTCGCAAAGCTAACCAGCACTCATCTGCCGATTATTTATTTTCCTTTAATTTGCCGTACAGATAAATTCAATCAGCTGACTCCCAATTTTTACATGTATTTTGAGAGATGTTGCCAACTTAAAACCATGTTTTTTGTCGGTGTATTGAGAAACCCAAAATTGTTAACAGACAGTTTATCGGTCTAATAAATTTATGTTGACATTAAGTAACAGGCAGTTTGACGGTACATTGAGAAAATGGCCATAAGTTTGCCAAATATTCAATTAGAAAAATACTTAAATTACGGGTGCATTTATAACAAAAGTATGGAAAACCTATATTAATTACACATTACTAAAATAACCGGGTTATTTTACTAAAATAAACGGTTTATTCGATATTCCAAAAATGGACATTTTAAATTATTCGACTTGGGCAAAAACTATTCGATCGATTTCCCTACATTAAACTGAACAAAATGTTTACCTGCATTCAATATGGTTTGATACATATTATTTACATGTATTTGCAAAGTGGCTTAAGCCAGCTTATGCTCATTTTGGTTGGTCCTTTGATCTGCATGTGTATTTTTGACAAGTTTTCAGCTGGCAATAAAAAGAATAATTTAACAAATTTGTGAATCATGAAAGCACATCTTATTTTAAGAAACATATGAACCGGAGGACTTAGATATACTATATTTTCTTCATATTAAAAAAAAATTATGGCCGAATTTCGACCATTAGGCAAACACTTGTACATATATATAAATAGAACAAATTCAATAAAGAGCAATTCCATATGAAAGCGATCACCTTTTGGACGACCCCTCTCCGATTTTAAAATAAATAGTCTCAATCGATTGCCCAGCAAAAAATAATGTACCTACATTTTTTTTTTTTTTTTATAGTGACTGGTTTAGTGGTGGTGTACACCACTGTCATGTGACAAAATTGAAGAATTCTTCATAAGGGACTCATTGAAAGTTGTTTAAAAAAAACTACTAAAGCGATCGCAACGAGTGATAGCTCGTTGGAAAGGTATTGAATTAATTGAAAAATAAAATTTTCCTAATTTTTCTTAGAAATTTACCCTTAAATTTTCCCATGAAAATTAAAATTTCCGATTTTCCACAGAAGCTCCTAAATTTTCCGGCTAATTTTTTTTTTGGATTCCTCATAATTTTTGCTTTAAGAATCAGCAATAAAAAAATGGGCCCCGATTCCTTGTTTGGACAGGAGAAGAGCATTTAAGAGACCACCTTGTTAAAAATACATTTTAAAAATTATTTTACAGTTAAAAATGCATTTATGAAGATACAGTTGAATACTAAACGTGAAAGTGTTAAAGTGTTTTTTTTTGTAAAGTAAAGAGTGAAGCTGTAAAGACAATTTAAAGTACAATTAATACATTTTGCTGCAATCCGTTTAACAAGAGTGGACATCGTTCGAAAAAGATAAAAGTATTAAAATTAACTGGTGTTTCGAAGCGATACATGAATGAATTAAATATACAATACGTTGAAGAAGCAGAATTCATTTGCCCCAAGTGTAAAATCGATTTGTCTCAACAAGCAAATGCATTGAAACAAATGCAGCCACAATCCGAGAGTGAAATGACAAGTGAACAAAATGTTTCATCTGATAGCGAGGCAGACATTCCGATGGTCAATATGTCTTTGAGTCCTTTGAATGAGGCTTTTACCACTTTAGGTGAAACGCCTATTAGAAAAAGAAAGTTTGCGAAGTGAAACATACAGGAAAAATAAAAAAGGCAAGGTTATGAGTGCAATCGCGACAATATTTGATGAAGGCTCTGATAACGAATGCAGTCAAGCAGATGACGTTGATGACGGCAAACAAATGATTGAGCAGTTGAAAAGAAAATTTAATTTAGCGACCACTTTTCCGGAGAAAAGTGTACCTGGGCGCCTGCCCAGGTACACGTGACTATGTTATCCCACGTGAAGATGGAGAAAAAGTACACAAGCAGCGCAGATAATTATTATGTAATCTATCCGAAGCATACCATCAGTTCAATGAGAAATACCCAGCAGAAAAAGTGGGATTTTCTAAGTTTGCCATCCTACGACCAAAAGAATGCGTGCTGGCATTAGACAGGCACGGAACGCATTCAGTCTGCGTTTGCATGTTTCATCAAAACATCAAATTAATTTTCTTTTCATGCAAGAAATTGAAAGTATTTCACGGTGAAATTGAAACATATAGGGACCTCCTGTCGAAGTCGTTGTGCGCATACCCCACGGAAAATTGCCATCTGTCCAAATGCGACAATTGTCCGAAGATTGACGAGCTAGAGCAATATTTGGCGGAAAAGTTTGAACAGCTGTTAATTCAGGAGGTGCATTTCAAACAGTGGATAATTAGCAGCGGCAGATGTTCCCTTGAGACCGTGGTAAAGCAGATTCCGGAATTCATCGAGGAATTCGGATTCAAGTTGAATGAACTGAAGGCGCACCATTTTATATCCGAGATGCAATCGAAATTTCTAAAGGAAAGTAAGGAGAAATTAGCCCAAAATTAATTCATTGTGATAAGCGACTTTGCCGAGAATTACACTTTTCTCGTTCAGGATGAAATTCAGGCTTATCACTGGGCAAACGACCAGTGCACGGTGCATCCTTTTTGCATTTATTTCAAAAACGAAGATAACGAACTACAGACCGTAAGCCTTGTTGTTGTCGCGGAGAGTTTAGCTCATAATTATGTGTCCGTTTATTTATTTCAAATGAAACTGTTTGAATTCTTAAGATCAAAATTCGATGCAATCGACAAAGTAACGTTTTTCTCAGACGGCGCGGCTTCTCAGTCCAAGAATAAAAAAAAATTTAACAATCTTTGCATAATTGAAGAAGAACAAAACTGCAAGGTCGAGTGGCACTTTTTCGCGACGTCCCACGGTAAGGGCCCATGCGATGCGTTAGGGGGAACCCTAAAACGCATGGCGACTAAGGCAAGTTTGCAAAGGCCATATACTGACCAGATCTTAAATGTACAACATTTGTTTTCGTGGATTCAAAACAAGGAAATTGCCATTAACACAGTTTTATGCACTCAAAAAGAACACGATGCCATGGAGCGAGGAATTCAAAACAGATATAATAATGTCAAAACTATAACTGGAACGCAAAAGTTTCATTGCTTCATACCAAATATTTCTGATATGTCAATTAATGAAAAGCGGTACTCTTCGTCTGCCGACGTGCTAAATTTAAAGTTACTTTAATTTTATAATGATGCCAAGACAATTGAAATTTTTAATAAATATTGTAATTAAGTATAAGCAGCAAAATAAGAAAGATTTTTTCTTCATAAATGTATTTTTAACTGTAAAATAATTTTTAAAATGTATTTTTAACAAGGTGGTCTCTTAAATGCTCTTCTCCTGTCCAAACAAGGAGTCGGGGCCCATTTTTTTTATTGCTGATTCTTAAAGCAAAAATTATGAGGAATCCAAGAATGGATGTTATTAAATAATAAAAAAATTTGGGATAAAATTGTTAACTTGGATTTCCTTACCGGTATTTTTTTTGGGATATTAAACTTTAACGCGAAACTTGTTTGCTATGATTGAAGAGTATCAAAAGAATTTAATTTATAAAATTTCTCTAAAAAACATTTAATTTTTGTTTCACAACAAATATATTCCATTAATTTTTTAAATTGGAATTTTCCCTTTTTGTAGGAATTTTTCGAAAAAATTTCAAGCATAGGGAATAAGGACAGATGTTTTATTTAAGGCAAACGTAGGGAATTTTCAAAATATTAACTCATTTTTAATATATTGTGAAAAAATACTTGAATATTCGGCTTATTTTTTATTTAAAAATTAAATTTTTTGATATAAAATTGCATTTAAGTACAAATATAGTATTTCTTAACAGAACCCCTGTACCATGAGTCCAAACAGCCTAGAAACTTTCAACAATTGCCAAAACCGTGCACCGGAATATATAATTACGGGGCTCGTTCGCCTTTGCGACCTATTCTTTTATATTTGCTATTTGCATTCGCACTCACATTCGCTAAAATGTAGGTGAATATCAAATTAATAAAATTTCTACATAGAAATTAATAAAAAAAATAAAACAATAGATTTAAAATTTTTAAAAAATTTGTAACGAAAACTTTTAAGGATAAGAAAGGATATTTTTTTATATTTTAGTTTAGGGGAACTGAAGAAAATATTGTTTTTAAATCTTCCTCTTTTATTTGGTAGCATGTTTGCTAAAACCAATTACATGCTTGTATTAAAAAAAAATTTTAAATTAGTATTCTTGAAAATTCATATTAATAAAAGTTCTATTAAAGTATGTATATTAATTATGTTATTGAATTTTTTTTATTTACTTATACATAATTAGAATACATGGGTTCTGGGAAATTTTGGGAGTTTTTAAGGAAAAATACGTAGTGAAAAAAATGATGCTACCCAATAAAAAATCGAGCTTCAACGATGCAGGCTTGTAACGGAGAAACATAGAAGATTCGCTTACCATTGCGCTTACGGAAGTCATGAATTTCATATGGCGAGTTCCCACTTTGAAGCAATACATTTTTGACACATAAAGCGCATTATTAAGCGCATATAAAAGTTTTAATACATTTATTATTTAGTATAATTTTAGCATAATTGTGCGCTTATTTTTTTAAATGTACCTATCATTAGTGCTTCGCAAATTGATACAAAATTTTATTGGGTAGTTGCAGTGCAGGAAATATTTAAAAATATTAAAGTACAAAATTAAAAATAAATAAAAAGTTGTAAAAGATAAATTGTTATTGGTAATTGGTTTATATATTTTGAGCGATTGATATTTCATAATTTAACAACTTATTTCTATTTTTCTCTACAAATTATATAGGGGAAAAATAGTGGTAATATTATTTTCATATTTTAAACATATTTTAATTAAAAACATAAACGTATATGAAGAATTGGATTGAAGTAAATTGTGTTTTATTAAAAATTAATGTTCGTCAACAATGATGAATACATATAACCATCCCCAATACAGGTTTGTAAGAGAAAAATGTAGGAGTTACGCTTACGGAAGGCAGGAATTTTCCATGGTGAGTTCCCACTTTGAAGCAATAAATTTTTGACACAAAAAGCGCTTTATTCAACGCATATAAAAAGTAGTGAGCGCAGCTATTAGATTTACGCACTGAATGCTTTTTACAGTTATTTTTTATTATTCTCCCTTACAAACCTGCTTCGTAGTAACTTGTTTACAGTTCGTTCACTTACTTTACTGCATCTCTGTATATCTTAATTACGCGCTTATTTTTTTAAATGAACCATTAGTGAGTGCTTCGTAAAATAATAAATATTTTTATTGGGTCAGTACTGACTAGTCAGCTGTGTCTGGTAAATATATCAGTACTGACTAGGCAGCTGTGTTCGATAAATACATCAGTACTTACTTGTAAATACTTTTAGAGTAAACAGCCCCGCTATGTGTTGTGTTAAAGACAAAATTCATAGGCTAAAAAAGGATGTGAAATCAAACGTTCACAAAAGTATCCAACAGTTTTTTCATATTTGCCTTAAGAAAATTATAGAAACTTTTTGTAAGCGATTATGGATGTTCGCATCAGCAATGCCAGTCACATGACAGGTCAAATGACTGTCACTGTTCTTGTAGGGAAGGGACATATAGAGGTGTTTCTGCCATAAAGAAACCATTTCAATTTGTAAACCAGTGTTATTTTTTAAATTGAATTTTTATATACATATGTGGGTGTGGGGCATAAACATATTTATTTTGGTTTTTTTCCTGTTGTTAATAAACGCTTTTATTATAATATTTTAAAAATGTTTACAGAACATGAATTTGATTGCCTGTTGCCAAAAACAATACATTTTTAACGTAGAAAAAAGTGTAGTAAAATTTTTTTGTTGTACGGAAAAATGGATCTTTCTTAACACGTAGGTATTTTCTTGAAATTTTTCCTGGCAGCACTGTGTTTGACACAACACGGTGTACATAATGGCGTATGATGAATATAAATAAAATATAACACGAATACGTTTAGTATTATTTAGTTAAAGGGATAAAATTTAATTTTTTCCGTTAATGAACAGCTTTTTACTAGATGTTAAAATATGTTAATATTGACACTGTTTTTTATATAAAATTATATTGCTTTATCTCATATATTACAAATAAATATATTACAAATAAATTGAAAACGTAAACAAATTTGACTTTTAAATGTGATTCAGTATGCATTTTTGAAAGCTGCATTATTTTTTTGTGTTAACAAAATTATCTGTAAAAATTCAGTTAAAAACGTTTTTTATTTAGTTTTAAAGATCAATTTTTAAAACATCTACATATATTGATTTATTTTAAATTCTTGAAATTAACCGATTTTTAAACCATCTACCACAAGTGGTGAAAAAGGGTATACTAATGGTGTTTTCTTTTCTACAAAAAAATGTGCCTCTTTTTTAAAAAAAAATTCAATTTGGTGTCTTTTTCTTAAAAATTTTGATCCCGTAAAGGGTGGCTTGTTTTATTCTAAAAACTCATGCTTTCCGGGAGCAAAATTTTTAAGAAACAGACACCAAATTGCATTTTTGTTTTTTAAAAAGGCACTACATTTAATGATTTTTTGTTATTAAACCCAATTGAATTGTTTATTTTTTATATTTTTTTTTAATAAAAGTATGTATCTTAAAATAAAAACAAACAATATAAGGCAAAGTTTTGTTGATTTAAATTTGTAGTTTTCTCTTGGCCGGACAGCCCCCTTGTGCGGATACATTTCAACGGTCCCTTCGGTGTCCGCTCATGGGAGATTCCACTGATTTAAATTCTGGATAAGTAGTTATTTAGCCGAAAAATAAGTAGTGCAAGTAAAGATTTTGCTGAAAAATATAAGTACACAATGCCTCAACACGATACGAAAAAAGGTTGGCGGAATTGGAAAAGCGGGCGTGGTACAAAATACATTTATTGATGTCTAAAGAACGCAATTTACATACATAACTTTCTGCACTTGTCGCAACGTGGTGATCAAATTTAATTCGTGGTTTTCATACCAACCATCACCACTAGTTGGGAATAAGGGTTTATTAAGAATTTCCCTCGGCGTGAAATGTAACTAATATTTTTTTTCTAATACCGCATAATGTATTATATTCTGGTTCCTTGAGTAGTTTTAAGTCAATTTAGCCATGTTAATCTTTCTGTTCGTCTGTTAAAAACACGCTGTCAAATTTGGGCCAAATTGGCAGCATAAACCGATTTTCATTAAGTTAAATCGCTTTACATGATTGGAAATCATACTTAAGATTACTTCATAAATTACCACATGCCCACTCTTGAATAATTCTTTAGTAACCCTAAAACAATGAATACATTTCAGTACGCCTAAGAGCGTAAAAAATCTTGCTAATTGGTAACATTTTGCCAGCCATAATTTTAAAAGATTAGAAATTACAGTGCCAAATTTCGTGAAGATCGTTTCATAATTTATCATAGGCCCCATAGGAAATCTACTCTAATCTTTTAATAATAATTAATAATTAAGCGGCCATGCAAAAAGCCTTTAAGAAAGCATTTAATACAAAAAAATTTGTAGTGCCACATTCGTAACGCATAAGTCTAGCCAGACCCAACCAACTTTTGAATAAATACAACCAAATTTGTTTAACTAAATGGTACATTATACACATTTATAATTTAAATAAAATAGGGAATTCAATATACGAAACAATATGCGTACATATTCATATTATTATACCCTTCACCGAAGGAAAAAGGGCATATATAACTTTGTCATTCCGTTTGTAATTTCTACAAATTTCTATATTCTGGGTCCTTATGAAAAGCAAAGTTCAAATCCGGTTGCCCGTCTGTCAGGTATTCAGGTATTCTTATTATAATTTTGCTGTTGCAATTTAGCCAGATTGGTCCAAAAATGGCTGAGATATGAGCAAAAAACCAAGACTGCCTCTTAATTTTTCCAAAAATCCCTTGTTGTTGTTGTTGCATTTTTATTACTTTTTTCTGTATATCTGGAGAGCGGCAAAAGCCAAAGTTTCCAAATTAGGTGCACACATTTAGGTTATCTATACATAGCATCCCACAAAATGTGGGTGGGAATGGAGAAGTGGGCGCGGTACCTCCGGTACAAAAAATATCAAAAATTGTACAAAATCATTGTCATATGACCTACGGGTATCCCTTATATATATCAAAAATAGGAAATCTTTAGTGGAAAATATTTACCGAAAAACTCGGACAAATCGGCTCAGATACAAAAAAGTTATGACCAAAAATTTGGAAAATACGATGTCCGTCTATTTTTCTGTATATGGGCATTTCTCTAATGTCGAATGCGACATTCGTACGCCTTAAAAGTGAAAAAAAAACATATACCAAAACATTAATTTTATTTTGACAAAAGGCGAAACTTGTAGCTCTTGATTAGCTCTATAATTTGTGCTAAAGGTTGGTTTTGAGCAATTGTTCGTTTTCAAGAAAATTAAAAAAAACTAAGGCATTTGCATGCGACAAAAACAGAAATCGCTTTTACGGCAAACAGTTTTTTTTTTATTTTATTTATTTGTCTATGGAATATAATCCTTAATAATGCTTTTTATTTGATTCAAAAATATTGTGTAGCTTATTTTTAATCACTGTCGCACGCTACATGTTGCATGCGAAATTTTGTTCCATCATACTTTTATGTTTACGTTTTTACTTTTTATGTTACAAGACATCCGTAAGATGTTTCTACTTTATTTTAAATACATTTAATATATTTATATTCCGAACAAAAATATAAACTTAAAAAAATATCTTCAATAAAGAAAAATACAAATATAGAACAAAAACTAACTTAACTGATAATAAAATAGTATTGCTATTCTCAAATAAAGTTTTTTTAATGGAATAAGCTATCCTTGCTGCTTGTAGTTATTGGTCATCGCAAATAAAGATATTTAAAAAAAATTTTTTTTTTGAATTTATGAATTTTACACTTACGATGTCGCACGCTACAAATTTAAAATAAGTACCAAGAGAAAAGCACTGATTATTTTCCAGCAAAATTTTTTTTATTGAATTTGTAACAAAAATATCTGTTTGTTACTAAAATTTGATGCGCATTGTACAAATACCCTCGACGCAATGATAACAAATGTTCTTTTTCAATATTGCACGCTACATCGAAATATACGGTAAAGCAAAGAAAAAAATTACCGTAACTGGCAATCGCATCGTTCCGTTTACATTTTTCTTATTTTGTTTGAATATAAGCCGAGATTGAAAAAGCAATTGTCAATGCATAATGTTTCTCATTAAGATCATTTAGCAAAACAAAACGTGCAATAGAAATGTTCAAAACAGAACTTATGCACTTGTTCGACTCTGCATTTGAATATATCAAAGTGTGTTATGATTTAATGTAAAATTTGTTTACATTATTAAAAGTTGATAGATTCCCTATAAAAATATGTTAAAACAACATACTTTTATAGAATTTGAATTTTTTGGCTGTGGTTGACATTTCTGGAGAAATGCCCATATATGGAATTTAGTATATTGGTTATTAAAACACAACATCCGACATAATGTGGGCGGTTTGGAGCAGTGGGCGTGGAACAAAATATATTTATGTATATCTTAAGAAGGGTGTTTACATAACTTTTTGTTCTTATTCCACCATGATGAAGGGTATATAAAATTCGGCATAGCCGAATATAGCACTCGTACTTGTTTTTATTTATAATATACAAATTTACATATTTTGACCATCAAAATATTTCTAAAAACTGAAAAATAAGATCGATTTATTAAATAAAATGTATGTATATGTATATAAAATGGAATACTATTTTATTTGTAATAAAAAAAAGAGAAATAAAATAAATGTAATAGATTAATGGATTTCCTTAGCAACTGAAACATGTAATTTTAAATTTAGAATGTTGCTGAAAAGTGTGCAGATACTTTGAACAAAAAAATTTAAATAGAAGCAATTAATTTGTAATTATGAAGCATCGTTCCCTTCCAAGCAAATACGATAGACAGTCAGTGCCATAATGTCCAAAATACTGCAAAAGAAAGCCAAAGTCCATCTCTTGATGGATAGTTTTGTTGTAAAATATTATTGACTCTGCATATATCTGCGTCGTCAAACCGAATTACCTCAGGTTTAATCGGTTCTCCTTCACAGTATTTTAAGCAATGAACACTTGAAAGTAAATCGACACAATTACTATTTTGTTTTGCACTTATGTAGCTGCAAATTAAAAACAATCTTCATGGAATCCAACCAATGATGATAATACAAATAGGAAGCTTGGTAGCGTTCTGCTTAAAATTTTTTCTGAAACAAATCATGATATTTTACTTCAATTAGTAACAAATTAGATACAATGAGGTCAGTTTGTATTGGCTTATAATTTTTAGATCACTCCTAAAATATTCGTTATCGCTTTGGAGGGTATCAAATTAAATATTAAACACTTTTACATGATAAAAATGTATGTTTGCTGTGAATAGCTTTGAGTCAATATTTATATCTCTGCCCTTATTTCTTTTCTTGACAACATAAACGCAAGTATAGAAGAAAATGGAATACAAATTATATAATTAGTTCCTTGAATTTTGTCTAAGAGAGAAAAGATGTATCCTTGTTATTTACATTGGTATTAGTTTATTAGTTATTAGTTTACGTACAAATTTGTATGTAAAAATGTAACCAGCATGTATTTACTTGAGAAACAGGGTGGCGCAGAATGAACAAAATTATTTGAAATCTTTTAACTTGCTTAATCAATATTTCTTCTTTTCAAAATTTTCTGAAGAAGAATAACTAAGATCCGACCAAAAATAATAACACACGAAATTTTACGAAAAATTATGTCCAAGGAGCACGTATGTGCGAAGAAAAAAATAGACATCACTTACAGAATATAATTTTTCAAAGCTAATTGAAAAAAAATTACCAATTAAAAATAGTATTAATAAAAAGTTATAAACCATTTAAGCCATATAATTCGCTCTGCGCCACCCTGCACAAACGCACTAAAATACACAGCTGACATTTGTGCATGTACATTAATGTATTATTCAATGTTCTACTCTACTGTTACAATAGAATTTACGTGATTTCCGCTTTGACAACAATTGAATTTCATGTTAGTGTCAACGAGACAAAGATGAATGTTTTCATTTCCTTTATGTATTAAGGTGGCTTAAAAAAAATGTTCTTGCTAATTTTTGCCCTTATTACGGTTGTCCACTCAACTCAGTTTGGTCGTGCGAAAGTCAACCCAACTTATGCACAACCAAACTCATTTTAGGTATTGTGATACCCAACTGTTTGTGAGTTTGATATAAAGTTGCCAACTTAAATATACCGTTTAAAAAGTGAAAATTTTATAAAATTAAAAATTTTTTAAACTAAAAGTATTTTTAATTGTTGTGTTGAACAAAAAGTACTTAAAATAAATATTAGCGCACGCAAGAAAAAACATATTTAAATATGGGCACCTCCAACCAAACTATTTTCAAAGAAAATTTTTAACATAATATGGTTAATATAACCATATAATTGTAAGCGACAACCATATTATGGTTTAATTAGTCCTCCATCTAGAACCCACAACTAAATTATGGTTGCATCAGGGTCAAAATGAAATTATGTCATCAATGGGATGACACATCGGCATCACAGTAATGACGAACATGTCATCAGTGCGATGACGAAGTAACATCAGAGAAAGAACACATTAGCATCAATTTAATGACTGTTTGCCATTAATTCAAATTCATTGGAATTGACTTAAGTCAAAGTAAGAGAATATTATTATTTACTTACCCGTTACATATGTTTGTTTCACGTTTGTTTAATTACGACCTTTGTTTACAGCAGAACTCTAAATAATAAGAAACCAGCACCATGAGCCATATGGTTTTCGTAATCATTCTACTTTAAAAATTTGATGTATTTAACTAAATAATTTAAAAAAATAGAATATAGAAGTTTTTGCTTCGTATAATACATTGCAGTCATGAAAATAATATACAAAAGGTGGCATCGAATTGATGTCATTATAGTCACAAAATAGATGACACGTAAAAAATTACAATATTGTACGAAGAAGTTAGTCATTGGATTGATGTTACTTTTTGCATTATTGATGCCATTTGTAGTAACATTGATGTCACAATTCTGATGTTAGGGCATCCTCAATATGATGATGAATTTTTCTATCAGTGTACGATTTCTACATTTTGTTTTCGATTTTCACTGAATAAAAAAATATAAACTTTAACTGCCAATAACACAACAACTTTTTAGCAGTTGTCTGTATTTAACATTTTTGTCGACCTTTAACAAATTTGAAAACGGCAATGCCACGAAAAAAACAGATACACAACTGAATAGCCAACGGCCTGTTGAGTTGAACTAAACTGTTAAAAAAGTGGAGAACCGCAATAGGGCCATTAGAATTTAAAACGTTTTTTCCATATTTTTATTTCAAAAGGTCTATTAAAACTGTTAGAAATCTAATAGTGTTTTCACACCTAAAGTTAAAACCTGATTTTAACATTAAATCTATTAACAGCTGATTTTGCGTTCACATTACAAGTTTTATTAAATCAGGTTTTAAATCACAGTTTGGCTAATTATTTTCTCCAAAATAAAATTAATTTCTAGTAGGAATAAGAAAATTTCTAAAAGAAGTGAATGAATTGAATGCTTGGAAATCAAACATTTTTGTATAAATAATTAATTTTGGAATATTTCATCGGTTTGACGTTTTTTATTTTTTTAAATTTATTTATTATTATTGAGCGCCATCCCAGCTAGCATTTGGGTGATAATATTTTGTAAATATTACCTAAATGAGTTTTCTTAGATCCTATTTGATGATTAAATCGTGATTTATCACTTGAACGATTGCTAGTTCATATATCGTTACCTAAAACGCAAAAGGCCTTATTGACAAAAAATTAAAAATCATTGAATCTGATGTATTGCATTAACACAAATAAACACAACGACCCAATATGCAAAAGATTAACTGCCTTATTTATAAAAAGCAAAACATATTAATAAAGGGTTTATGAAACATATTTTGTATGAAAATCCAATTTAAAAACTCTTTATTAACCTGTTTTATTTTTTATAAATAAGGCCGTAAATGATTAACGCTAAATGGCTGAAAAGGGATTTTACTAGGAAAATAGATGAAAAATTAATTATAAACATTTTAAGTAGATTTCTCAATTTATTATTTTAAATAGTTTTTTTGCTTCTCATGTAAAACTTTCCAGAAGTTAGATAGGGTCTTTTGCGTTTTTTTTACCGATAAAATCGTCAATATGTTATAATAATTATTATAACATATTGACGATTTTATTTATTATAATTATTTCTTTATATTTTGTATTTTTGTTCATTCGTCTTGTCAAATTAAAAGAGAAAAATATAGTTTCTTATTTCCTTTTCGAGAACCCAATAAAATTTGTTTGGCTCATAATAAAATTTGTTCAAATAATCAGGGGTTACTTTTAACAAAGAAATCCAAAAAAACATTCAAAACATGAAAATTTAAAAATTTTGTAAAATATAATTAAAAGCTTTATAATTAACGATTAAAAACTGCGACGAAAAATACTAACTAATGATTATAAAACCTACCATTAAATTGATCAAAAAAGAATCAGATAATTGCATCACGAACAAGAGTATCATTTATGATCGAAATATGAGCTCATTCCTAAAAGATTCGATTGTGATATAAAATGCTAGCTGGGATTAAACATTATCAGCTGTTTTCAATCTTTTTAACTTGGTAGCACTGAATTTAGTACAACTAAAACATGGTTGTATTTCATAAAATCTACTTAAAACCAAATCAAAAGAGGTTTTAAGATGGTTTTAACAAAATTATTTTGTATGGTAAAACCTGGTTTAATGATTGGTTTTATCGTTAAAACCAAAATTTGTGGTAAAACCTTAAGTGTGAAAACACTATAAAAGTGATATATTGAATTTATGTTGCTCTTCTATTAACTTATAATCTTTTACATTATTTCAATTTTATTAATGTTATAAAAACAATTTCACTGATAGTTTAAATTTTTGAGTGGGACCAGTCTAATGTCTCAGATAGTATGGAAAGGAATTTGTTCTATGCCGCCATTTGTTGTATGTTACACGTGATAAGAGCATTCTTTCCTAGTGATTTTTTTTTATCGTTTCTTATGTTTGTCTGTGTGCTGGACCATGTCTTTGGCTGTGTATGCATCTATTAAGCCCAGTTCGCTGAGTTCGTAGGTGATATATTTTTTATTTACCACGTAACACTAAATCCAATTATGTCAAAAGAAGAAAGAATGAAGCAAAACGTATGAGTAAAATATCCCCATCTTTAGTTTAATTGCTGTGGCACTCGGATGTCGTACAAAGTCTACTTAATTTTCAACCTAATGAAGTTTGCTGCTTTTGCAATTGACGTTTGTTTGCAATCGATAGAGGAGCAATAGATATAGTATGTATAGCAAAAATAACCAAACTACCTCTGGTCGATTAATAATAATGTTCACAGTTTTACCTTCGAAGGCCCCACATTGACGCAAACAGAAACACACTTACACATACACGCACGACTTATCAATTTATAGGTTTGCACACGATTGTGTTTGTTTGTGCCATCATGCTTGAAGCGTGAACATAATTAAAACTAAATTGATATGCGTGACTGAACTATGACTATCTATTCATTTAATACCGCATTTAATTACAATTGTGGCTTTCGTTGTATTGTTGTAATAATTTTAAATATTGTCAACGCCTAATTTTGTGAATTTACAGCAGATTAGATGCAAATATTGTCATGAACAACACAAATAAAAACGACTTTTCTATTAATATGTATTTTTTTTTTGTCTCATTAATTAATGTTAAACACATTTTTAGATTAAAGTCATATGTTTTCGGATATGCACAAATATGTAGCTCTGTTAACATAGAGAGATAATTAAACACTAAATATTTATTTATTCTCTGGCAATAAGCGCACGTATTATCACACATGATTATTAATATGTTTTTTTCTGCAGGCCGAATTTTCGTGTGTGCTAAATCAGGATTGATTAGAAATCAAAATTATTCTCAAATGTTAAGCGTTTAACACTGCGTTTACATTTGACAGTACTGGCAAGACAGTAAGAACACGTAAAGAAAAAACATGCTTGATACAATCAAAAACGCAAACTATCATTAATGTTTGTGGTTATGATTGTGTCAAACACGTCTTAAGTAACAATATATGTTCAGACATAGTGTTTTAAACTTAGAGTAACTTCGGGTAATATGGACTATGCGTCTAATGTGGACCACCGGCTTATTTTAGAAAATGAGTGAAATATGACAACACCGCCTTGATGGGTGTTCTGCCAATTAATAAAAACAAACGTTAAATATGATTTTGTGTACATAATTGCAATGTTAACATTTTAGTCAAGTGCCGATTGTTGATGCGTGTGGTCAACATTTTTTTAGTGCAAAAGTCGAATAGTGTTTATTTAACATATATTGGGGATTCAACTGGTTCGTTATTTTCTATAACAACAATATACATTCAGCCGCATATTCAATTGGTAAGTTTGTATATTCAGTTAGTTTTAAGAATTAAAATAATATTTTCAATAAAAAACTGAAAGGCGCCTAATGTGGACCACAAAAGGACGTATATTGTGGACCACTAGTCCACATTACGAGACAGAAAATTAAAAGAACTTTATCCATTTCAGGATTTTTTTAAACAATGCCTAAGAAAGGAGAAATTCGTAAATATAGACAAGAAGACATGGAAAAAGCTGTAGAAGCCGTCCAAGCCAAAACAATGGGATTTTTATTGGCATCCAAGACTTTTTGTGTTCCAAAAACAACTCTTATTAGAATGTGCAAGAGTAAAGCCAAAACTTCAGATCTTCTCACTAAGCCTTTGGGACGAAAGCCTGCCCTGAATAAGGTGATGGAAAAAAATTTGTTTAAGTATGCCAAAGAAATGGAGGCACGATATTGGGGACTTACTGGAAGGGATATTAGATCTCTTGCTTTTCACCTGGCAAAATCAAACAACATCAAAAATAGATTTTCTATTCTGAAGGAATGTGCTGGTAAAGATTGGTTGTAAAGTTTTATGCGACCGCATAAACATGAATTAAGTTTGAGGCAGCCAACTGGCACTTCCTTTGACAGAGCAAAAGGCTTTACAAAAGAAAATGTAGAATTGTTTTTTAATATTTTGGAAAATGAATACAAAGAGAAAAATTTTCAAGCAACATCAATATGGAATGTTGATGAAACTGAACTTTCTATTGTTCCATCCAAAATTCCAAGAGTTGTCGCCGCTAAAGGAAAACGTCAAATTGGATCAATGACTTCTGCTGAACGCGGGTCATTAATAACAGTCATAACATGTATGAGTGCTGCTGGATCTTTTATTCCTCCATTCTTCATATTTCCGAGAAAAAACATGAATGCCCAGTTGATGAAGCATGCCCCACCTGGCTCCGAGAGTGCTTGTCATTTATCGGGATGGGTTCAAAATTTTGTAGATAAATATATTTAAGTTTTAATTTGGAAAATATGTCCGCAACACATATACCATGTTATGGAAAAAATTTCTTTAATTTTCTACCGGTATTGTAGCGATAATAAAAAAAATATAAAATGGTAGTCCACATTACCCGAAGTTACTCTATTATTGTCTCAAACATATTATAATGTTCAGATGAATATCGCAAACGACCTTTTCAACCATGTTTCTATATTTCCCTACACCATACAAAATGTCTATTGCAACACGTTACATGGTTCTCACAATAAAAACAATAACAAATTTTTTCTCTAAAATTTATTGTTTATTAAAAATACATATGTGTAAGTACTTTGTTTTAAATATTACATACATTTAAGACTTGTAAAAAAAACAAAGTCTAACACAAACTATCCATTTTAATATCCACCGTATCGAATAATGTTGAACGGCAATTGAAAAAATTCGGGGCTTCTAATAAAAGTTTGTGTCAAAATTTCTATCCCGTCTCCAACGTTGTAGGTGTTTTTGGTTGCAATAAAGACAACGTTTATACATGTAAGTACATATGTATGTAATTTTATAATTAAATTTAAAATATTTACCTGTTTAAATAAAAGTTTTGCAGTAGTTCTCCGAGAAAAAAGTTTTGATTATTAAAGTTTTCCGATTAGCTGATGAAATATTAAAATTTTACACCGAAACTCAACAAAAACGCTTTATAGCGCAACTTAAAGACTAACATCCCACCTATCCACCAAAACAAATTGAATGAAAAAATACCGCCTTGTCGTAAAAGTTCCCACTGTGCGCCGGTTTGTATGAAATGTGTTTTCTGAAGACCGCAGATGTCATGTGGATCCGGTTGTTCTCTACATATTTATATCGCACATAGTCCGTAACATTTAACAATTGAAATTCAGCTAGAACGCCTCAAAATGCTTGATGTATCGTCAAAATATTACGACTACATCTAATATTAACCAATAAATCGTTCATTTGTACCCATAAATCTTACCTTGTTAAGGTCTTGTTATAGTTTATGAAGTTTTTTATACTTACTTTAAGAACGAGTCGTACTCAAAAATTCAAAAACGAATAACATTAAAACATACTCAAAATAATCCTTAATGGCATTACTTTCAGAAATCAATCCCGGAATTCCTTAAAATTAGTACAAAGTAAAGATTAAACTTTTCAAAGTTTTTCCTTAAATTAAAAAAATTAATTAACAAGGTTTCGTTTAAGTGTGCTAAATTCCCATTTCATACTATTGATAAACTGAAATTTATTGTTCATTGGATAAGTTATTCGTTGGTAGTGCCACTCTGAGAGTAAAACTACAAAGTGAGCATTTGAATCTCATTTAACTTATCAAAGTTTGTTGCAGACCCTACAACAACACCAAATAAGTAGTTACAAAATGATTTGCTTGTTGTGTGCAGAATCAACAAAAGCAACATTACAGGACGAAAACACATTATTTTCATGTTTTAAAAGTAAAATTGGAAACTCTTGCTTCTCATTTAGTTTATATTTTCAGTTATAGATGTCCATTAAGTTTTGAAAGTTAAAACCATATTGGGAATGATGCAGGTGTTTTATAATTGAAATTCTGTAAGGTGTACAACGGGTTAGTAAATCAATCATAATTAACTTCTCCTTCTAATTTCCCTTTTGGTTTATTTCAAGTACGAATTTTAGATGGAATAAACTTTATAATCCTTAAATGAAGCGAATTTGAGATTGGTTCAATCATAGTTTTACTTAAATCAACCTTATTTTCGGATTATTTTAAGTACGAATTCGGGGTTTAATACGGATAAATTAAGTACCTACATATTTCGCAATTAAAAATCCGTCTTGAATCTGTACTTGATTCAAGAAAATCCGTACTCAATTTACTATTGATACCGCTTCGGATTGATTTGACTACAAATGGATTGATTTTTGTTTTGAGTGCAGGGACATCTATTCTTCGACTTTTTTCAAAACCCGTTTTTCGAATAGTTGCAATTTTAAAAACCGGTTTACGGTTAAGCATTTAAAAACTTACCGTTTAACCAGTTTGAAATCGATTAAATAAAAACACCAAAATCAAATTTGTTTTTGAAATCAAAAGTCAATTTATCTGCGGCATTTTGACAAAACATTAAGTTTTCCAGTTCTTATACTTGGAAAAAAAGAAGTAAAAAGAAGACAAAATATTAAATTTGTAACGTTTCCCTTTAAATTGGCTTCTGCATAGAAAGCCGTTCTCACGTGATGCGATTACATAAATGGACCATTTAATTTTTATATGTATATAAATAGATAAGTTTTTATTTGCTGTTAGTTTAGCATGCACATGTGCATCAGTAAACTTCAACCATATGTTTGAGTTACCAACAAAACCTCTTAGTCCCCTTTTAGACAGGCAAAGTTTACTTTGCAAAGTCTTGAGTTTATAGAAGGGAGGGTAAAAGAGAATAGCGGGGAGTACATACTTTTGCTGTACTCGCAAATTCCTTTTGTTTTTCGTTCGTAATTTTTTTACCTAAAGTTGGCTGCAACTTTATATTAATGTAAAGCTTTGCCAGAAAGTTTGGTTAAAAATCATAATTTGGCTAAATTATGATTTTGTTGAAGAGAAAAATCTATAAAATATTTTTTTAATCAAATTGTTTATAACAAGGGCAAACAAGTAAAAATGATTAATTTTGTATCAAAAAATTCTTCTACCCAGCAAAAAAAGAGGGAATATTTTCATGATTTCTTTAGTACTTATTTACTTAAATGAATTTAAAATACATACCTTAAAATAAATTTTTCATAACTAATAAAATTACATGCAACATTCCCATTCAACTCTTATGTATGAATTGCAATATTTCATTTGAAACGGGTAGAATATTTTATGCAATTAAAATTAATAGTTGAGTAAGATTTATTTAATTTATGCATTTAATTTTAATACTTAATAGTTCTTTAAAAAAAGAAGGCGAAAAAGGTTAGTGGATTTAAGAAAACGCATTTGCTTTGTTTCGTTAATTATACGAAGACTAAAATAAAACCTTAATTACTAATCAACTTTTGATTTGTTAATTACGTATAATTTTGTATCAATTATTTTCAATATCTTTTAATGTTTGAAGCTGTTTGTTTAATAAAAAAATAACATTAGCATTCATATTTTGATTTTTGAACTTTTTAAAAATGAAAAGTTTAAAACTTTAATAAACAATTTAAAAATGTACAAAACGCCTTATTTTTTAGTATTTTCATGTTTCTTTTTGATTAATTTATAATACAATTGATAATGCATGTAAAAATTAATATTGACCACTAAAGAAAATACGTATTAGAACTTCATTGGTTTTAATTCGCACGGGGATACGATAGTCAAAAACCATCGATTGTTACAGACCACATGCAAATTCGTTACCATTGTTTTTATAACAATATTATTTATATCAAAGTTTTTCTTGGGATTCAGTAAAATGCGCAAAGGAATAGCTCAACAAATTTTAGTTTATCGATAATATTTATATTTTTGAACAAAATTAAAATTTATTAAATTACTTGAATAAATAAATAATTAGAAATAAGATTTAGTTTGTCGTGATTAGTTCCTAATTTTTATTCTTGATAAAAACACTGACATTTATTCTTGGAAGACAAACTTGTTTCTGGGCGCATTTCCAAATCACCGTAATTAGCAAATAAAACTGCAGAGTGAATGAGAATTGCACACTCAAAAAGTCTTATTTGCAACGTTATACAAGCTTAAACCAGATAACAACAATAAACGGTGAGTTTAACTTTTCTTAAATTCCCAACTACAATTGGTTTGTAGTCACCCAACATTAATTGTTGTTGTAAGTGGGTTAAGAAACAACAAAAACAAATTGTTGTATTGTTTTCGCAAGAAAATCAAAATAAAGCAACTCTACAGTTCAGTTTTTTTTGCCGTGTTCTTGCAAATTTATTGAATAGATTATAACAAAAAGTTCGAATAACTACAACTTAAAAAGTTGATTAAACAACTTTTATTTTTTCTAATAAAAACCTTTCTATCTACATTTAAATTTGTTTAAATATTCAAAAGTTAGCTATGATTTTTATTTTCCATTGAAATCAGTAACAACAGTTATTAAATGTATTTTTTTCTAAGCAAAAATACAATGTTAAGGGCTAGTTACCACCATCACACAAGTCTTACGTATTCCATAATACTTTGTGAGACAGAAATCTAATGAGTTTTGTTGCGACTGCCAAAAAACCTAATTTAACATTTCAGTTTGTATTCACACTATCACACATAAGCATGCTTTTGAAAAAATGCGAACCTAATCAAATGAAAATTATTATTTACGGCATTGGGATGTCAAATGTTTTTTGTAATACTTGTCGTAATCATAACACATAACATTCACAATATCATATGTTTTTGACATGCATTAAAACAATGAATAATAGTGTAATCTAGCCTTAATTAATTTATTAATTAATTAATATGTAGCGTTTATTTCTGCTAATTAAAATTAATGTTAAAATATAACTTATAGCTAGAAAAAATAAGAGTTCTTAAACCAATTTAAATTTATCTTTGTTTTGTTAAAAAAGAAAACAGAAGAATGAGTTGCAAAATTATAGACAGATTCTCACCATAATTTTCAATCTGTATGGACCAGTTTCATTAAAATTATCTTCTAAAATGCGACCCGTACTTTGCGCACAAAGAATTTTTCCCCTAAGCTAATCCCGCGAAGCTCTACGTTGGAGACCAGAGTCTCTGACGGGAGTCGAACCCGCAACCCACGCACTAACAGACATTAGCACAAGCTCATAATAATCTCTACACTATTGTGACGTGTATATAAAAATAAAAATACAACATTGAATTTATATTTCATACCCCCAATTTACCAAGTTCAGTTAAAACTAACTATAACCTTAACTTTCAGTTAACAATATGTTTTGACAGCTATAACTGATAGTTAATTATAGCTGAACCTGGTGAAATTGGGGGTAAGTGTGTAAAACATATTCAAGAACTTAGCGGTGCGAAATGTGACCCCAGGATATATCGCACGAAATAACTAAGTAAATGAAGAGTGATCCCACACCTTAACATTAAACCCAGCATCATGCACTTTTTGTTGCTACAAATTAAGTCCATTTTTAACTAAATCCAGGAAATACAAATGAACAAAATCCTTAAAATTCGGCAATTCCCCCAAAAATATGAAATAAGCCCGATATCGAATCTCGAATTTAGAAGCTTTAGCTAGCGAAGCCGGTGTTTTTTTTACCGAAGAGGATAAAGTTCTTACGCCCGGCCAAGGGCCGTCTATGTAGAGAAGCTTTAATGGTAGATTCGGGTTTTTAAATTATGGATTTCAGGTTTCGGTCATATGACCCCAACCTTTAAAAATGTACATGTATCAATATTTGGAATGCTGAAGGCAATCTGAATGCGGTAATGAAGAAAAGGTCTAGTTAGCGGAACCGGGGATTGTTATACTATAGAGGAGAAAATTCTTGCGCCCAGACAAAGTCTGGCTGTGCATAGATGCCTCAGTAAGCGAAACCCGTGTGTGTTATACCACAGAGGAGGGAATCGTTGCGCCCGGCCAAACGCCGGCTATACAAAGAGACTTTAATGAACTAAGCTGTTGGTTGCTGTACTTTAGACGAGATAATCCATGCACCATAGAGAATAAAGTCTGTGCATACGGCCAAAGGTCCAACCGTGTTATCAATCGTGCGATTTCTAAGACCAATACTATACGATCATTCCAGATATAATATTTAGGATTTTTAAACTCGTGATTTTGTAATTCGTGTTTATCTTCGTATTTATTTTTTTTCATAGAGAAAAATAACCTCAAATTGAGGGTCATATTTAATATTATTTTAAGGGTTATTTTCCTTTTTTTTTGACATTTCGTTAAAAAATTTGGGTCTTATTGCATTAAGAAAAATAGCCGTTAATTTGGGGTGAAATTTTATTTTTGTTGAAGCCATATTTCCTGGGACCGCATTTAATTAAAGAAAACTATCTCTCTTCTGAGAAATTGGTGATGCCCTAAAACTGAATGTAGTATTTTAACTTATAGTAGAATCGCTTAAAAATATTTATAACTTTAAAAATTTAGTTTTTTTTTTAAATCTATGTTGATAAATACATCATAGGTTCTTAATAAATTTGTTTGTTTTAATCGCTTATCTGTTTAGGCAACATAAAAGAAAAATTTAATTAACAAAAATTCCATCTTCCTTTTCACGTAGAAATCTGGATATCATGTTATGCATCTGTAAACATTCTTAGCAAGTCAAGGCTTTACTAAATTAAAGAAACTTCTTACAAATAATTTTTTACTTCCCAGTTCCTTCCTGTTTTTCATTATGGCCATTACTTATGTAAAGATGATTTTAAACAAATTGCAAAGCCAGTGAGCATTTAATTTTATAATTTCAGGAAAAAAATCATCAGCAGGAAAAAAACTTTTGGAAAACAATTTCCGGTAAAATATTGTAACAGTTTAAACATGGGAAAGAAAACTTTTTGAAAATTAATTTACTTTTATAGCCTCAAATAAAATTTAAAAGTTACTTATTTACATGATTTTACTTGTTCATTCACGCTCTCAGGGTATTGCAGTGACTTAAAAACGTTTTTTTCATTCATTCATTTATTTGTTTATTTGATCACGGGGGATGGACTTTAAACGTGGAGTGAAATGTGAAAAAATAATTTCTTAAAGTTGTTCTTTTTTTGGTTATATATTATTCAAAACAAAATACTTGCTCTTATAATAAACTAAATGGTCCTGGAATTACTCGTATAATATTGCAGCCGAATAAAGCAGTTGTTGTTCACAATTTTTTTAAGTAAGATTAAGTGTTTAAACAATACGCAAGACTTCAGGTAAGTTTTGATTGCGGTCCTAATGCTTTAGACCCATGCAATACAATATTACATCTGTAAAACGAAATTTAACATATTGTGAATTTTTAAAAATTTATTGTACCAGAGAGTGATACCCAAAATGTTTAGCAATGAATAATAATAATAAAAGAGCTGCATTTTACAACACCTGAGTTACAGGGGGCGAACAAAAAAACAATAACCACAACAAAAAAAAACTGTTAAAACAAAGTTCTTTGCCAAAACGCAAACAATCAAACAACTTTGAGTTTGTCCATATTTTACCCTTAGACGCCCAACGAAAAGCTGCCACCCACAATCATCATTATAATTTTTTTTTTAATTCAGAGCTTTAAAAGAATGTTTATGCTGAAGTTCTTAAGGAATCATCATTAAAAATTATATGCTTTTTAGATTGTGGCTAATTGAATTTTACAAAAGAAAAAGTAATAAGTTTATACGGCCAATAGCTATCGGTAACTTATGAAATCGGACCTTAAGCCGTGTGTCCACTAACAAGTCATTTGCGGAAGAATTTCTACAAGTATTTGCTGAAGGGTTTTCTCTCAAAACAAAACTTGCGTAAGGCTGCTCATATTTCAAATTTTGACCTCTTCTTCGGGCGCGTCTAATCCAGTAAAAACTTCGCCTACATTTTTTAAATGAATAGCTTCTTTCACTCATTATTTAGTAGCTTTCTTCTACATAACTACTATAAATACTTTTATAACTACTTATTTTTCAGATGTATGTAGGTCACAAGTAATGACTTACATTTAAATGCGTTCATTTTGGGACATTCCTTGTAAAAGTCATTGGTTCTTTCAGTAGAATTGGAAGTAGTATTTTTACTTTTTCCTGATTACTTAACACATTATTTTTTGTACGAAGTTTTTACTGAGTATAATTAGCTGGTGCCTTTAAATCGTTTTGTTTTTAAATTTTATTATTTTAGCCTTTTGAGGACGTATTGTTTTTTCACTCTCCAAATTAATTTTTTTGGTCCATTTTTAAAACTAAAAAAAAACACACAAAATAAAACGGAAAATAGAAGAGAATACCACAAGCCGTTTCCGACGTTTACCCGACTTCTTTTGTTACACTCAATTCATATGAGGGCTTTAACGACATCGTTTTATCTTGATTCCCTTTTAAAGCAACTTCCAAAATCTCTTTGCGTTCATACGATGATTTTAGGTTGCATGCCATTTTTTTATTTACAGTATGGCCTTGATTATCCGTCATTCGCCTTAAAATAACTTTAAGTTTATATTATTATATTTTATTTAGAAAACATTATTTAAAGCATAATAGCTAGTAACAAATATTAGTTAATTGGCGAATTAAAAAAATAAAAAATTTTTTAACATATGATGAGAAATTGTGAAGACGATGCCAAGCCCTTACATCAAAATGGATAAATTGTAACGTCTGAAATAAATCCAAATAATACCAACGATTCCCCTAGGATTAAATTTTTTTTTAATTTTTTGCCCCGCCTGTGGATACCACCCTTTTAGTTTTTTGTACTCTGCGTCGTCATTTGTACTCCGATCATAACTCATTACTTGTCCATGGCTCAGTTTTTGGTGACTTTTAAATCCGATATCAAATTATGGGCACCACTCTTGCCATTTCGTATCCTTCCCCCCTAACGCCCATCTTTTACTTTGCAGATCTCTTCATATACTCACTTTTATGCCAAATTTTGTTTACTTTTTTAAAATTTTTTTTTTATTTTAAATTGGCACTTTTTTATTTTTATTTTGGCTTAAAAGAAAGCTTAACCTTGGTGAAAATTTCATCCAAATCGAAGACATCGATTTCAAAAGTTGGGACACTTGACATTAAATCCCTCATTTACATATTTAACTTTTTTATATAAAGGGCCGTCGTTTCATGTCCGATTTCATTTTCGCATACCATTACCCTTGGCTTCACAATGGCTTCATTTCTTTTTAGTTCGACATCAAATTCTTCCCCCAAATGTCAAATTTTTTCGCATTGGCAAGAAATCTTTATAAAACTTAGTAGGTCTAGGTTTTAATATTCTAACTTTTATTAGTACGCCTCATAAGTACGCCCCATTTTTCTTTTACACATACATTTTACACATAAATGGGTCAATCAACGTACAAAACAAATACTTAGTAATCATATTATTAGAAGTGCAGTAAAGCATTTTTCCTTCGCTCCAAAATGCAACACTTCGCATATCGTTGTTTATGGATTGACTGTTACTTAATTACTGCTTCCGCCGACTTCTTTATCTGACATTTAGTTTCGGGCGACACTTATGCCATGAACTCACCATCAGATTTTGAATTTCTGAAGTTTTTTAAATTTTGTTTAACTTTTTAACTGCCCGTATTTCTAACCCAAATAGAGTACACTCTCGAAAGTCTCTGAAGGACTTGACTGACTTACACATTCATACACGTTTTTTATATAACTTTAATGATTATGATCTCTTTCATGTTTTGACTCCTTGAAATAAAGAACTGAAAGAAAAGAGATAAAGTGAATAACTAAATAAAATTTAGACAAAAACCGCAAACGTACGCACACTAACACTTCTTTTCGCACACACAAACATGTACAAACACATTCCAGAAACAAATCCATACACACAAACATGGTAAGTATTTAACATAAAACAAAAAAATCCCACATAAAAGAGAAACCAAAGCCATCTAATAAATTATTCGAATGGCAAACAATTTGTGAAAGTTGAACTAAATGCAAAAGGACATAAGAAAAAAAAAATACACAATAGAAAAAACCTACAATTTGTGCCCAGTAAACATTTTTTGTCGACATTTTTGATGTCAAAGAAAGTTAAATTTTATCATAAAACCAACCGAAATTGTTAAAGCAATTGGCGAGGGCTATCGAGATATGGTGACTGAATTTTTGTTTTCAAAAATTAATGACCTTAACATCAAGGGCATTTGGTTAAAACAATTGATTTATTGCAAAATCAATTTGATGTCAACTTTATTTCCAGAAGTGGTCCTGTTCACTGGCCTGCTCGTTCGTGCGATTTAACGCGCCTGGATTACTTTTTAGTAGGCTAACTTAAGTCATTGGCAAACCAGCAAGCATGCTTTGAGTCATTGGAAGCCAATACTTCCATTGTTATTCCACTCTTACAACTTTATCTTAACCTAAAGTGAGCGATAAGTTAAGGGAAGATTCATCCTACACAAAAAGTTGTAATAAATTTAAGTTTTTTCTTCTTACTTTAGCACGAGGCGTACTCAAAAATTTAAGTTCGAATAACATGCGTGTTTTTGTAAAAGTTTGTTGTAAAACCAAAAACAATACTACAAGAAGAACAATTTCGATTATTTTCATGTTTAAAAAGTAAAATAACAAGCAATAGTTCCCATATTTTATTTATTAAAATTATTTTGTTAAATACATTAAATTTTTATAGTAGAGTGATTGCAGAAACCATATTGGACCTGCTGCTGGTATCTTAGAATTGTGGAATCTTCTGTGAATAAAGGGCGGAATACAACAAGAGTGAAATAAGCACGTGTAACAGGTAAGTAAAGCGATAATATTCTCTCTAGGGGTAACTGTTTTTATTAAGTCAATGCTGTTTTCGGGTTATTTTAAGTACGAATTCGGGATTAAATACGGATAAGTTTAGTGTTTCACACTGAATAATCCATACTTAAATTAAGAATAATGAACTTGATTTAAGAAAATCCGTACTTACCGCACTATTGACACCTCTTCGGCTTGGTTTAAGTACGGATGGATTGATTTGTTCTTCAGTAAACCTGGTAGTTTAAAGTAAATTTGCAATAAAGTAACACTTTTAATACGGCTGATAAAATCCTACTTTTAGGTATCGATAAGTTGTGAAAACGAGCCCTATAGTGAAAACTATGTAAATGTAAATGACGAAATACATTAAATATTAAAAACAGAAAAGCCATCTATATTATCATATAAATTTTTGTTATTCCTCAGTGAAAGCACTTGTAAGCATTTAAAAATAAAAGTATCAAAATATGTTGCAAAAATACTCCACTGACTAAAATATAAAAAAAAGTGCTGCTAAATTCATAAATAACTTTAAGACGGCTAAACATATTGTTTCTTGGCTGCAAAGGAAAAACCATGTAATTGCGTATTTTCAGTTTCCCGGGGTATAATCATTTTTTTTTTGACATTTATTTTGAATTTAGTATGTGAACTTTGCAGAAAAATGTCTAAACATGTTTCTTTCTTTAAATCAAAAGCTGAAATTTGTTTTTCCAATTAAGAATAACATATTTGATCCCTCAGTATTATGTTGCCAGAAGATAATCTTTGAATGAACCTTTTGCGACTCTCTGTAGGGGTCGTAAAACGTCGATTACGTCCTATAGTGGTCCGGACGAAACGCCGATACGTTTCGTGGAGTGTGGACTGTATTTAAGGGTGGATATGAGGGCTACAGCTCCAGAACACATGCCTAGGATCCAAACACCATGTTGGTATTCGCCGAGAAAACGCCGATTGTGTTTCTGAGCTTATGAAGTGTATATGGTGGCTTTGGGATTAACCACAAAAATATCACCCAAATATCCAAACATCTTGGTGATATTATAAAAACTTAAAGAAGAGAATAAGAGGCACTAATATTCAAACGAAAAGGAAGCACTTCTAACAATATAAAAACATTTTCCTTGTTTTCTGGAACATTATAAAGTTTCCATTTATTTGGTGCAAATATTTAAAGTTTACTACAAAATATTAAAACAATTAAACGCGAGTACAAAAAAATCAGCCGTCCAATATGGCTTTTAAAAACAACGATTCGACTTAAAAATTTGTCAGTTACAACAATAAAAAATTAACCAAAAATACATAAAAAGTGAAGAAAATTTTAAAATTTAATACATGATGACAGTGGCGCCTCAAGTTGTAAACTCCCTTCACACACTATTGACACCAGAGATGAGAAAACCGCTGCCTTCTGTTCAGACGTGAACAAGTCGTATAACAATTACTGAAGTACCTAAATATGAGCGTTTTTGAAGTATTCTATTGCCAATACAATTTCAATAAAACCAACAGGCCTAAGGACCTGAAAAAAAGGATTTTTCAACAGGATGGTGTTAATTTCGCGACTGTAAGGTTTGTTTTATATAAATAATATGAAAATTAAAAGTTTTGACATGAAACATACGCTAGATGCCCTTTTTAAAGTAGCTCAGTTATATGGCTGAGCATTTCACGAGTTGTAAAATAATCCCTGAATGAGTCTCAAACGACTCTTGGCATGCTTTTTTAAAGACTCGTTAGATAATCTCTACATGCAGCATAAACGATTCCCTTTATGATTAATATAAGTCCCAATTCACATTATACGATTTTTGTCGTTGCGATTATTGTCGTTTCCTCTTTTGAGTCGGTCTGATGTTTACATTGTACGATTTATGTCGTTACGACTTTTTCTTTTTCAACGGAACTTCAATACATTTTTCGTCAAATGAGAGAACAATGAGAGAGCGAATGAGCGAACAAAATGAATTGAAGAGTCCACTCGCTTGTGTACCCATTTAAATTCCTCTCTACCCTCTCGTCTATAAGGTAAGAATCGCAACGACAAAAATCGTATAATGTTTCGCTGTGTTATGGAAGAATCTCTCATACAAATCAGCACGTGTAACAGTTTCTCCCGTACGAGGAATCGTCGACAATGAGATGAGATTCCCAGTGCACTCCTAGACGATTGAAAATGCTAACTGGAAATAGTTACATATATACAACTTATTTTATTTGCATATGTATAGGAAAGCTCTTACAACAAAAATAAGTAATAAAACTAATGGTGTTTTTTTTCTGCAAAAAATGAAAATTGAATTTTTTTTAAAAAAAAGGCACATTTTTTTATATACTTTTAATTAAATTCAATAAAAAAACAAGAGGTTTTAAAAAAAATAAATGTGTATCTTTGTACCCCCATATCCATAAACGATTTTAAGTTTAACAAACGTTTATTAAGTAAAATGTTCATAGAAAATTTGTTTTGTAAACCTTTATTAAAATATAATTATTTTTATTAATGCGACAGGTAATCTTTATATGATAATTTGAATTTAATTCAGGTACAAAAACAAAAGGTTATTTGATAAATAACACTGTGCGACAAATGGTAGGGATCAGTGATAGGGAAGGGTTCAAACTACCGGGGAATGTTATATCGGTAAAAAAAAGTTATACGTGTCCCGGCGTTTCGCTGGGTCACGTCTAGAAATCGAGATACTATATCGATTTGAAAAATGGGCTAAAAAACATCACAATTTTTATAAAAACCTAAATTTTAGGGCTGCCATACGTCATATGAATATATTTTCTCAGTTGTTCGCGATTTTTTACTGAAATATTATACTAGCGTTTATTGTATGCAAAATTTAATTTAAAAAAAATGGTACGAAAACTGAACAAAATTGACGTTTGGTGATTTCTGACATCCGGTTTGGCGTTGGAGCTAAAAAAAACATTTGACAACTCAGGTCCCGTAAAAATGAAATCGAACAAATTTTGAAAACTCTCCCGTTTTCAAAGTTCAAAAAAATATTTATTTTTATATACCTTTCATAACATGGCCGAATATATATGTACCATTTTGACAAAGCATCTCAAGTCCAGAAAAGATATCAAAAAAGTTTTAAAAACAAACTCGGTGAAGCAATCATTTTTAAAAAATAATAAAATAAGCCAAAATTAAAGGAAAATTTCGTTTATTATACAAAATTTTAAAAAGTTTAACCAAAATGTATTTTGAATGAAAAATCGTATGATTAACATCATTTTTTCAAATTATGTATTTCTCTACTGTAATGCAGCCTCTTCCATTGTTTTGCGAAAATGATCTTATAATACAAATTAAACTTAGGGTGTTTTCTTTTCTAAAAAGTAATAATGCATTATAATTGTGTAATATATTTATCAGTGGCCTAACTTTGGCAGTCGTGATCGAGTACTTTCCCGATTCGAAAGCAATTTTATTTCAGCCGATACTGACCGAATCGAAATTATTTTTTCAGTATTGTGAAACTCAAATTAATGCTTTACAACACCGAGAAAATAATTTCGATTCGTTCTTTATTGACTGAAATAATTAGATATGAAATTGCTTTCGAATCGAGAAAGTACTCGATCACGACTGCCAGAATCAGGCCCCAGGTTACACGCACCCTTACAAGTGATAAATTTTTCAAAGTTACAATGGAGCAAAATAATAACTACATTTTACAATCAACACTAATGTGTACTTAGCGTGTTAATATTGAATGCAAAGTTTGTACTAACAAGCGATATTCACCACGGTTGTAGCAATTTTCAACACTAAATTTTCTTTGAATTATAATAAGCGTTAACAACACTCATTTTCAATAATTAAAAAAATAATTATTAAATAAAAGTAAAACGAACGAAAAACAAAAAGTTTTTATATCCATCACAATATAACCAAAAATCACAATACAACACAATTTGTACGCAAACACAAGAAAAAAGTTAATACAAAAATACTTGCTTGCATAAAAAAGTACTTTACACTCAATTATAACTGGGGTAAGAAGTGGAACCAATTTGCCATTTATTTTTGCAACATATTTAGAATGGAAAACGACAACTTCTCACATTGTTACATATTGTTTTAGAATAAAATAAAACCCCGAGCAAATGGTAACCAGTGTTGCCAGAAGTAGGGGAAAATCCCCTCATGCAGGCATTTTCGATACTAAAATAGTAGCGTGGGGAATATCTGACAGATTTTTTTATAGTCTCCAAAATTTTTTGCCATATCGCATTATTTATGAAATAAATGCAGAACGTTTCTTTTGTGATATTTTCTTGTCCAATACAAATTTCCTAAAATCGCTTAAAAAATATTTCCAGAGTTGTTTGTGGTTTAAAGAGAGTCGATTTTTTCCCAACTTCGTCTGGTAACCCCATATGTATATAAACAAAAGCAATCTATTTACAGGGCATTATTAACATTCTTGATTTATACGGGGCGTATGACACTTAAGGGTTAAATTTTTTTGGAATAAAATACGCTTCCCTTTTAGACAACAAAGCATTTTTAAGAAACGAACGAATTGCATTTTTTAAATTAAATGTGACATTTTTCAGTACCGGTATTTTTTTTAAGAAGTTGTGTGTTGATAACCCAACTATGTGTATCACATTTGGACCATTTTTCGTTTACCTTTCTTAAGATAAAGGTAATTATATTTTTTCCACGCTCGCTTCTCCAATCTCGTCCACATTTTCTCGGATGTTGTGATTTATAACCAAGATGCTTATTTGGCCCTTGCCATCCTCCATATATGGAGAAATCTGTAATGGCTTTGTATGGAAATTGTCACGCCCACTTCTCCAATTCCACTAATTTTTTAGAGAGGTTGTGTATTGATAGCAAGGACGATTGTTTCTAATTTGGAAACTATGACTTTTGCCGTTCTCCAGAGATACAGAAAATGATTTAGATTAATGGGCAATTAGAGGCAGTCAAGATTTTTTTCCTCATATTTTAGGCATTTATGAACCGTCCTGGCTGAATTTCAAAAGCAATCTTAAAGGGAGTATATGTGACATACATAAAACAACCTAGTCCCCATCATTTCTGAGGTCTTCGGAAACCCCATTTCAACAGACAGGATGTCCTTCGTTATATCAACTACGCTACTAATAATGGCCACGAATATGTATACTTTATAATGGTCTAAGAACAGTATTGAAGAAATTACAAACGTAATGGCAAACTTACATATACCTGTATTGAATGGTATAAGAACTGGACGTGATAGAATCAATTTGAGAACAGATTTAATCATGCCTTATAAATGAACCTGGGTAGGTGATTGATCCTACGCAATCCCTTACAAAATTGCTTTTAGGTATGTAACATTTTTTGTTAGGAGTCCGAAGAAAATTTTGACATTTCGGTTTATTTAGTATTTAATAACCAGGGAAACCAGAAATATGCAATTGCATGTTTTTCCTTGTGCGACCAATGAAGGCAGAAATAATATATTTATCCGTTTTAGAGCTTTTTATGAATTTTGGCATCGATTTGTCAGTGTATATTTTACCGTTTGCGGCATTTTTTGCATAATTTAGTCTGTCTGGTTGCCTGTCCATGTTAATTTTTTGCGCAAAGTACAAGTTGCAATCTTGTAGATAATTTGATCAAATTTGGTAAATACATTTTAATTGTACTTAGAACGAATTCTATGTAAATGGTTAGAATCGGTCTATAATTTTACATATTCCCCATAAAAACTTCTTTCCTAATTAGAGTCTTTTTGTTTGTAAACCATCTAATTATGATGATATTTAGATAAAATTTGCCCCAAAAATATTATACTGAAAATGAATTTTTTTCGAATCAGTCCACATTTGCCCAAAGCTTCCATCTTTAAATATCTTTAACTTCTTTTTAAATGTTTACATTAATAAACAATTCAGCGACCGTCCCTGAAATCCCTTTTAGACAAAAGCTCTCATATTAATCTTAATATCTAGATAATAGTCGGCACAAATAACTCTTATATGAATTTTAACCTCTTAACATAACTCTGTTTTTGTGACTGACTGCCCATCGTTTCCAAATGGGGGTAAAATCTAAAAAATTCGTGCATATTTTTAACAATTTTCAGGGCATATTTTCAAGTTTTCACTGCATATTTAATGGGCATTAAACATGTTTTAGAGCATACATATTTCTGGTTTCCCTGGTAATAACATTTTAAACTCTGGCCGACACCAGAAATATCGTCAAAAATTGTTTGCTGGATATCTGCATGCAGTATGTATTTAAGCAACTATGTGTATGTAAAAAAAACATAAAGTATGAAATGTAAACTAGAAAAAAATAATAATAAAACCGAAGTGAAACAAAAGAAACCTTCATCAACTTCAAGTTAAACAAAACACATAGCCCCACACACACACACACACTCCCATTCACTCTTGCTCAACAAGAGAATATGAAAAATGGCAAAAGACATAAAAGAAAAGTTGTTCTATGAAAAAGTCTACAGCCTGAGGAAAAATGCAAAGCAACACATACAAGAAATACGAAAGAAAGAAACTGAAAGATAAGTACTTAAACTAAAGCGAGAAAAAAGTCCAACAAAAAATTAAAAACAAACTATGCGTCTTAAGAACTTAAGTGCCGTTTTACACAAACATTTTTTTACCGTCCAAAAAAATATAACAATGGAGCGATAAAATTGAAAAACCCAAAATGAAACGGATAGAAATAACGACAAAAAAGAAAAGAACAAAAAACTGAATAAAAAAACCCCAAGATACATATTTAATTATTTGTATGTATTGTATTTAAACAATGAAAATAAATGAATAAGTGCATATCAAATTGTTTGTGCGAGTAAAAGTAGTCCTAAGCAGACGACGAATATGCGGAACCATTTCGCCAAAGCTCTCATAAGTAAATATTAATATATATGTACATATATTGTTTTTTTTACAATATCATTACAATATTTCCTTAGGGTATGGGATGTTGGCAGCATTTAGTTGCTGAAGTGGAAAACAGCCTTGGAGTATTTCACTTTAATTTAATTGCGAATTACTTTAATACTAAACACTTTTCAGTTTGCTAACTATGGCGTAGGAGGTAACCCAGCAAAAACTGATGCTTCCTCAGAAGCAATAATGTAAGGGAGAATTCGGAGTGAAGCGCTTACACTTCTATGAAATGTTAAATGATTTCTGTTTGGAACTCCTCGCGTAAAAGCTCTGCTGTAGAGATCTGAAGAACGCTAATATAATGCTTTGAAAATTTACATGATTTACGTGTACTATAAAGCGAGTGAAACATTTTTTTTATTGATCTCAAATACTATTTCGAAACAAAAGGATTAAAGTTTTATAATAATTATGTATGTTTTTGTAAAATTAAGTTAAAATTTTATATTTTTTATCAAAAGAATAAATGATATCACTGCTTCAATAAAGCAGTAGAAAATGTTGTCTTTAAAAAACGAGTAAACAGCGCTTAACTTCTAGTATTTAGCAACGGGTTTAAAAATTGTAGGATTGTATGCCTTATCTTACAGCAGTAGAGTAAGGCAGTAACTTTTAGAAGCTAAAAAGGAAGCGGTTGGGATGCAGTATACATATTTATTGCTTCCAAATCGTATACACTTTTTGCTGGGAATATACTTATTGGGTATTTTTGAAAAGTTTTAGATATCCAATCAATTTTAATTGCCCTACTTGAATTTTAGTTGAAAAAGTATTTAATAAATACTAATTATGATTGAAAGCACATGTTTGTTTAAGTTTTAATTGAAACATTTTTGGCAAATATTGTTTGGGCGCGATCGCGCTGCGCTGTACACGTCTGTTGATACAGTCAAACTAGTGTTTTTCATAGAACAAGTTTGAACTTTTTAACGCGCTGCGTATTTCTGATAATTAATCAGCTAACAATAAAAAAGACTAATTACCACAAATTTTTGAATCAGAGTGCTATATTCGGCTGTTCTGAATCTTTGATACCCTTCACTGCATATCTATATATATAAAATTGTAACGTTACTGGAAATTCAAATGTTTAGGAGGTAAAAACGGGAAAATACGGCTTTTTGGTTCTACAACTGGTATTTTTTTAATTATCGTTAATATTGGACCTAGAAACATTAAAGTCAACATGTAATATCCTGAGTGGATAAGAATCTATGAGAGAACTTTTTGGTACTTTTTTGTTCTTTAACTGGTACTTTTTGAATTTCCGTTAGTATTGGACCTGTTAACATAAAATCAAACTTGCAATGTCCTGAGTGGATGAGAATCTATAAGAGGGACATTTTTGGTACTTTTTTATGTATTAACTGGTACTTTTTGAAGTTCGGTTAGTATCGGACCTGGAAAGATAAAATTAAACATGCAAGGTCCTGAGTGAATGAGAAAATAAACATTGGCATACAGATATGTCCACGACGAAAAGGAAGACGCTAACGATGTAGCTGGTTAAATGCTAGTATGTATATACATAAATTACTAACCAAGCCTTTAAAAAACTGACGTCAGTCAGTCAGCCTATTGGTTTATGCCTACAATTTATATTTGGCCCCACGGTAAATTATGAATCAATCATCATAAAATTATGTAGAGTTGTTGTATTAAAAACCTTAATTAGACCAAATTTCAATACAGTAGGGAAATTTGTTTTAGCGTTTTGTACACTCACTTGGTCCTTATAACGGTACACGGTTGTTGAAGTTGGTACAATTGTACTTTTTTTGGTACAACTCAAAACTAAAAAGTACGCGGGTAGCCCCGTTACTCATTTGGTACTACATTTTTCCAAATTTTTTAAACCTATTGTTAATTGATGTAAAATGGCAACTCGTTTAGTGTTTGGTGAAAATGGACTTACGAAAGAGAAATATTAAGGAAACTCCGTGTATTTTCAAAATACACAAAACAAAACAGCTTTGATATTTTGTATTTACTCTTTTGAAACACCATTTGCACCAAACACTAAACTTGCACTTGTTCACTGGACGATTGCTAATGCCACATTCTAAATTTCGCATCAGCGGCAGCATATAAGCTAGAATTTTCTGATGATATTGACAAATTTTAAAAATATATAGGAAACCACTTCTGCAAAAATCCGAGTAGAAGAGACGAAGTCCGCTTATTTCAATATAATTTTTGAACGTAAACTCATTTTATTTTATAATTTGTCATGAAGATGGTTGTCACGTCAAGAAGTTATCAACAGAATTTTGGAACAGTGGTAGCCACTCCAGTATTATTTTAGTTATTTTGAAGGAAATTTTGCAAGCGCTAAGTTAAATTTTATTGTATCCGGACTTTCTACTCCAGCTTATAGAAGTTCTTTCATCTTTCTGCAGCACATATTGAAACTTGTAAACAAAATAAAAATGGAATTCAATCCGAAGATTCTCGTATGCACATATTTTTGAAACACTTAAAATTTTTATTTCGTAAATCGGACGCAATTTTTTGAATAAGGACTTGTTTGACAAATTCGAATTATCAAAACTAAGACTCGAAGAAATTCATTTGCCACTTAACGAAATTTATATATCGTAGATATGTATTTATATATCCAGAAATAACATTGAAAGTTGTATAGTTAAGGGTTTAACAAAATGTTAAAGAATACTTCATAACATTAAGCGAAGCTTTAAGCTGGCGATTTAAATGTGATTTCAGTAAAAACCATTTGTAAAGTACAGATTTTATTAAAAATGTTTCCAAATGAAAGTGCAAATTGTGATACCATTAGTAACGAGTTTCGAGGTTTGGCGGATGTCTATGCTTTACACAACTTAAAAATCGAAAATATTTCTATTTTGGGGTCTGAAGAAGTTCAATGAAACATGAATTAGATCAGTTAATTTTTGTTGTATTAAATTTTTGTTTATACAATTAAAAAAAAAAAATTATTTAGTACTATTGGAATCGAAAAACTACGATTTTAAAAATTCGTTGGTACGATATTGGTTTTCTCATTTATCATACCTGTAACGGTCGTTTGTGATATGAAGCTAAATTGGACCAAATTTTACCAAAATATATTAATTTGCTACGGTTTAAGACATATTCAAATGTTTTTCGAGAGTGGTTTTTATATGGGGCCCATGTTTAATCATGGACCTATCTTCGGTTGTATCTTTGTTTCTTAGTGGTATAAAACTACGGCACACCAAATTTTATATCAATGTCGTTAATCGTTACGGGTTTGGGCGTACTAAAATGTTTTCCAAGAGTTGGTTTTATGGGGCATGGGATGGGTAGTGATTTTCAGGTGGCATGTCATAACGTCCAGGGTCATATTATCCATGGACACTGTGACACTTTTTAAAGTGTAATAATGTCCATCAGAGCAATGTTATGAGGGCGTTATGACACTTTGTAGAATGTCATAATGTCCACAACATGTTTAGCAACCCGAAAGCATAACCGGCCATCGGCCGTGCGAAAAGATTTTCGTCTCTATGGTATAACAAATACCAGCTTCGCTAACTAAAGCATCTCTTCACAGATGGCCTTCAGCTGGGCGCAAAGATGTTATTTTCTATGGTATAACAAATACCGGCTGGGCTTACTAAAGCGTCTCGGCACAGCCGTTCTAACTTGTTTGACATTAATGATTTACCATCAAAAATACTAATAAGTTCGTTCATTAACTTTACTACCAGAAACTTGAAACGAGAAAATAAATTTTAAATTTACAAAATATTTCAAAAAAATAAAGAGGTACATGAACGCTTTACCAGCAAAAACTATCAAGTTTAGCATAACGGCACTATTAAGTTGTGAGATACGAGATTGTTTCTTAATAAATTCAATTGTTAAGAACTTTTTGCGCAGGAGTATTATTCATAAATTTTAGAAAACAAGATATTTTATGTTTTAAAAAACCGTTTCATTTAAAAATTATAAAAATAATTTTTGTTTTGAAAGCAAAAACAGGAAACAGGTGTTTAAATAATTTTTGGTAGTTCAAATTTTACTATCAGAAATTTTCAACAAATTTTTTGGCTTTAATATTTTAATGCTCCTGGCGAATTTTTCGAGTTACTGAGCACTTGACTGTTACAAGTAATTATTGAAAATAAGTAATACTTCTCTGTTATTGAACACACCCTACATCTTCTAATTTTACAATCTAAAATTCTATTTTTTATTTAATAATAATCGTCTTATTTTTAAAACATTGTAACACAGAAAAAATATCTCAAGAACAATTTTGTTAAAATAAAATTTTAGTTCAAGGAGCATTTTATATAATTGAATCAAAATTACACTTTGCAAAATAGCACTTAATAAAACATACTTATGTGCTGTTTTCGCAGCACAATTGACTGAACGTGTGGTAATATTTATATGAAAAGCACTCAGTTTTTGAGTGGTTTCCATATAAATTTTACTAGACGTTCAATCGCTTGTGTTGTGAAAACAGCACATTAATAATGAAATAATTATGTAAATATTTCTAAATATTCAATAAAAAATATTTGAATCAAAGCAGTGATGGAAAATTCAGTACTATGGTACTATTTTCAGTACTTTTTCCTTTCAAAAATTCCTAGTTACCCCCGCGTCCATTTTAGTACTCTTTTATTGATATGCTTCTTTGTTTAGAAATTTAGCGTTGATATTTTTTTTTTAAATTGACATGAGACTGGTCCTGATTTGACTTTAAACTCTTTTTTTATGCAATACCTTTTAAATTGTTAAATACAGCAAGAAAAGGATTCAGTAAAAATTTCGAATCAATATTTTAAATATTGCATCTCCAATTTCGGAGTATTTTAATTTTGGAAATTATTAGAATATTTGTCTAAATTTTTTATGCTGAAAAATTTTACAGTCGGAGCCACGAATTTTTTGTGGGTACTTCGACTCCGATTCCGGTACAAAAACCTCAACACCGACTGCACAGCCTTCTTGACAATATTATTGCCTAGACAAAATTTCCCTGCAAATAATAGGACCAGTCCAAACACGCGTGTAAAGAGTAGCCCACAAGGAACCAGGACTAGTCCAAAAGTAACCCAAACGTATGGAAAAAACATGGTCTATTTAACATTACGATGTCCTAGGGCAGGACCATATAACCCATCTTTGGACTACAAAGGAGTAGTTTTAAAACTACTCCATTGTGTACACAAGAGGATTAGTTTTAATAATTATAAAATGCATACATAGAGGGCTTTTCTCTATTTATTAATTGAAACATAGATAGTATACCACTTTAAGATATTTAACATCAAATTCGGCCTTTTCTAAATCTAATTCATTTTAAAAATCAAAATCAGTTTTTTTAAAATGAATTTGATTAAAATTTATTTTAATATTTAAAGTGCCGAATTTGATTTGAAAAATGCGGAATATGATTTGTAAAATACTCAATTTGATTTCGAAAATTTCGGAATTTGTTTTTTAAAACCCGGAATTTGATTTTGAAAAGGCCACAACTGAAGTTTAAATCCTCTGCATAAAAAATTACATGAAAATAATTAAAAAAATTATAAAAATAGCAGCGCAAACACGTACATAAGGCTCAGATTTTAAATGTTGATACATTTTTACAAGAGCTAATGCTTTATATTAAACAATAACGTGAATTTTTTTTTCTATTGATGCTGAACTAGCAGGGCAATTTATGACTGAAGTAAAAAAGTCGTAAAAGTATGCTGGTAAATATTTAAAATTTTTGACATTCAGATTTTTTTGATTGCAAAAATGCATTTTTTCATTTAATCAATCAAATGAAATCTTAACTAAATACCGTTATGATGAAAAATATTCTGCAACTTAAATTTTAAATGACAAATACAAGAAATGTGAGGTGGTTTTGAGATATCCATTCTTCTGCTTTCTTTAAGGGATGCTTCATATTAGCTAAATAATTAGTTGGAGTAAGAACGCTTATCAACAAAATTCTGTTTGGAAAGTAGTATATCATGTTCAGCAAATTACATCAATAGCAGTTGCATTTGTAGCGGAGTCACTTTGTAAAGCATTTAGAGCTTTTTGAACTTTGATACACATTTGTTGGATATTCAAAGCTTCTTTATACAATTAAACGTTCTATGAATGTCATAGTCAAGGTTCCAAAAAGTTCCACTGTAAAACACTTGGCAGTTAAGCATTTGATTAGGGAATTAAAAAAAAAGAGCTCGATTTTAAATCCACTTTATTTTGAATTGCAGAACATACCCGGATGTCATAAAAAATCTTGAAGATTTTCTTGCTAAATCTATACCGAAAAGGGCTGAATGGACAACATTGCTTGGACCATTACATAAAAAACAACAAACCCCAAAAAAAACCCAATAAAGCCCAATAAAACCCAAAAAAGCCCATGAAAAAACCCGCTGGGTTGGGTTTTTTTTAAAAAACCGGGGTTTTGCCAGCCCTGTTAAAAAACGAAAACATGTCGTCTCCCCTGCAAATAATAGGACCAGTCCAAACACGCGTGTAAAGAGTAGTCCACAAGGGACTAGGGACTAGTCCAAAAGTAACCCAAACGTATGGAAAAAACATGGTCTATTTAACATTACGATGTCCTAGGGCAGGACCATATAACCCATCTTTGGACTACAAAGGAGTAGTTTCAAAACTACTCCATTGTGTACACAAGAGGATTAGTTTTAACTTCGTTTAAAAACGAAAACATGTCGTTAAAAAACGAAGACATGCCGTCTCACTGCAAACACTTTTTAACAATGACATGGTCCATGCTTGCATTACATCGGACCAGTCCATGGAGTAGTCCATTTCATGAAATTGGATCAGGTGGTCCAATAATATTTGCTGGGTCACTACAAACACTTTTTAACAATGACATGGTCCATGCTTGCATTACATCGGACCAGTCCATGGAGTAGTCCATTTCATGAAATTGGATCAGGTGGTCCAATAATATTTGCAGCGCATATATGGACATGCATGGGTAAAGATCAAAACCATACACATACATACATACCATTACCCGGGTAATGGCCATAACAATTGTTATGACCATTCCCTGCATTATGGCGTAAGCATCCAGTGAAATGCGTATAGAAAAAGCTTATCCCTTCAACAATAAATTTCAGTGTTTTTATCAAGAATGTAAATTGGGAATTAAGCACGACAAACAAAATCTTTTAAAGGTAAATTTCTTCTTAAAAAAAGTGTTGTGTTAAAGTTTGTGATAATATTTAAATTCCAAAAATTTGGCATTGTTTCGAAAAAAAATGTAATAAAGAATTTTCAAGTTAGATAAATAAAATCAAAGCTTTAATTTAAACGTGTTGGCGAATATATATGATCGTATAACATACATATGTATGTACATTCATATGTGTGTTACAAAGCTCACAATTTAGCAAGCATACCCAAATTAGACTATTAAGAACAGTAAAAAAAAGTAAAACAATACAACCACAACTAATTTACAACAAAAATAAACTCTAGAAAGTGTGGCTTTGTCTTGCTCTTTGTTAAGTCAAAGAAGAAAAACTTGAGAAAGTTTTGTAAGAAATACACAGAGACAATAAGAAAAGAATTTAAATTTTAAAATTAAAAGAAACTCCAAAAAATATTTAAAAAAAAGTGTGTAATTTAACTTCTTTTTGTTGTTGCATACTGCTAAAAATTGCAGTGAATAAGACAAAGCACAATTCAGTTTTTTGTTAAATACCAGTTACCGTTACAATTATTAAATTTACCATGTAGTAGTTATATAATTGTTTTTTTTTTTTTAGAAGAAATACTTATTTTATGTTTTTTTTTATTTTATGGCAGTTAGATTTTGATTTTTCCCCATTAAGTTTCTTAAATTTACTGCTGACATTCTTAAAACTGCAAATAAAGGATTTGTTACCACACTAAAACAACTTAAGTCAATAAAATACAATGAGAAATAGAGACAAAAATTCATACAAGTAAAATAACAATTATTTCTGCAAAACAAAAAAATATACAAATTATTTCTTAAAAAAAAACCCCCAAAGATAACAATTATTTCTGCACAAAAAGATTTAATCAAAAATTAAAAAGGCATATTATTTTAGTTCAAAACGATCCAAATGGTGTCCTTGACTTGACTTTTGGATACACATATATTGATTTGTTCCTTTTTTTATTTTGAAAATTCAAAAATATTTATTATTTCTAATATGATTTCCCTACACAGAAAAAATTAAAATTTTTCTCTAATTAACAAATTTACACCAAATTCATAGAATCAAGCAACCCATCTGTTGATTGTTCACCTATTACCAAAATGATTATATTTATACCAAGATTAATAAAAATTTAAAATTATGAATATTTTTTTTTTCAAAAAATTATGTTTTTAATTAAAAGAATGATCAAACAACTTTGCCGTTTCAAGCAATGTGTTAATTGATTTAATAAAATATAGTTCAGGTTTTGCCAATTTCCAACTACAATTCTATAAGTTTTAATTATTTATTATTATTAAAATATTATTTTAAACGAAAAAATCAATTATTTGTATAATATCTTTAGTTTTTCTTAAATCTTTGGATGAAGTTTCCTGATGATCTGGCCTAAGCAACCAGTGAAATGCGCATAGGAATAGCTTATCCCATCATCAATAAATTTCTTTGGTTTTATCAAGAGTAAAAATTGGGAAATTAAGCACTACAAAAAAATCATGTGAATCAACAATTTTGTATTCCCAAAAATTACTATGGTACTGAAAATTTATTTTAAAACAGCTTAAATGTAAATTAAATCAAAATTATATTTTTTTTTTAATTTGCTTTCAACAAAAAAATAATTGATTCAATTATCACATTATTGGATACTGATATTCTACAAAATAAAATATAAATACGTTTTTTATTAAAACCAAATAATTTTTAACTAAAACCAAATTAAAAAATAAATCACATAATATCAGTCTGCAATGAATGTAACAAAATGATGCTCACACTTGTTCCTGCAGTCCAATTATTCCTCATACAGTTAACGATCCAATAAAATTTAAACTAACTCAAGTAAAATCAAAGGTGTGAAAATGCACACAATCAGGGCGCCGACGAAAATTCGTTTCAAACTTTAAATAGATTTAATTCTAATTCTTACGCCGGCGAAAGACCATATTGTTTCAAAACGGTAAGTGTTTTAGTAAATAAAGTTACTTTTTACTTAAGAAATTATAAAATATAAAAAATAAATATAAAATACAAATTGAAAAAAAAAATAACAATAAAAAAGTGTATTAGTTAAGTTGTTTTTAATGTTTTGTTTGTGAAGTATTTTTTTGTTCAAATGGTACCACTATTTCTTGTTTATACAAAATATTTTATTTCCATTTTGTTTTTTCGTCGTTATTGTGTTTCATACGCTAAATTTATACAGCGAATTTTTTCCGAATAATTCGTCGTGCTGGACGAAATTCGTCGTTCGTCCCAGTTGTGTTCCTGGCATCACATAGGGGCTTTTTGCCAATATAGCCGGACATTAGGCAAAAAATTAAATTTAGGAAATGTAAAAACAAATCACACGCTGCTCGACAGACAACAAAGTTCTGCATCGTTGAAGTCAGGAAAGTTGATTAAATTGCATGCGTGTTCATTGACTGTTTAAGGTTTTGGGAGGTTTACAACATATTTTTTTGTGGGTAAACGAATAAAGATTTTACATTGATTTTTTTTTCTGTGTAATACTATATTGACAGCTACTTATGAAAATTTTTAGAAACATTTAATTGGAAATTTGTATGATAAAAAAATTCGTTCGAAATTAAAAAAAACGATTTTTTGTTCACTTTTTTGTAAAAAAAAAAATTAAAAGGTTTTTAAAAGTGACGGGGTCTTTCACGGGGGACGGGGTCTTTCACAGAGATTAAAAGCTCTCTGTCTGCTATCCACTTGGGGGTAGCAAGAAGTGATTCCTCTGCCTGAAATTCCCAAGCATCTCACAACTTCCGGTCTTAGACCAAGTGTTCCCCGGTAATGTCATTTGGGCATCCGTCTGATGACAGCTAAAGTGAGAAGGCGTACAGTACTGAGTATGCAGAGTGCATGTTAATACTGATGCGTCTCTGGAAATTAAGTGTCAACCGGTAACAATAAGTCACTGAAACTCAACTGTATTTAGCCGGCCTAGCGGTGTGTTGGCAGCCCCAACTCTAGGATCGGACGCTCTGGCCTAATAAGTCATTCGTCTTAAAACTAAATTATTACTGAAACCGAATTGGCCCTATGCTCCTTGTATGAGTCTAAAGGAACTAATACATACATGTCGGGTTTTCATCCATTTTAATTGATTTTATTATTTTAAATCAAACTTCAAATTATTTAAATTGATTTGATATATTATTTTATTATTTTTTTAAAAAATTAAACGAGGCAGTCCCAACTCGTCACTCTTGCTTGCTTTTTATTTCAAATCCATTTTTTCAGCTGTGACAGTTGATTCCACCCAAGCTTGACATAAGAGTCAACGCTTGCCGTTTTATAACAAACACATAAACAGCCAGTACTACGACACGGCCATGCTGACAATTTGCACGTCATCGTGCAATTTATCTGAAACGAAAAAAAACAAAATCCCATACAGCATCTAACTTTACCACTCGGCAAATTCTGACCAAAATAAAGCTTTCAGTAACATAACATCATTTTCTTATCAAATATCCCTTACGATTTTAAATTATAAAACAAATCAATAACAGTCGTATTCTGTTAGTCGGTTCTCCATCCGAAGCCAACTATCACATCCATATGCATAAAACACATTTTATAAAACAGCAAAACAACCATTTAATCGATTCAAAAATAATTCACATTGTTCAGTTTAGTAATTTCTCTCCAATTACTCATAAACAATATCACTTCTATCCAGTGACATTATAAAAACAGCAACCTCTATCCGGTTACTAATCTTAACAATCACTTCCATCCAGTGATACTGCAGTGCCTCCATCCAGCACAAACAATTAATACCACCTCTATCCGGTGATATTAATTTCCAATTCACACCATTGCTTCTATCCAGCAATGCAATCATCATCAACCACAACAATGCGTTTTACATTTTCACATTTTTATTTACATTAATCATACATTAACAACAGAAAACTCAACTAACTTCATCAATATTATCGTCAATATCAACAGGGACATAACCTTCTGGCATTCGCCTTATACGATCGCAAGCATACTTATACGTCCGAGTACAACTTAAAGACTTAACTACATACCGGTCACCATCCAAAACTTCCATCACTCTAAATGGACCCTTGTATTTTGGATCAAGTTTTGTCTGATTACGCTCCTCGTTTTGTAGTAATACCAAGTCACCTACTACAAAATTGTCCAATCTAGACTTAGTTCTGTCAAATCTGATCCTATCATAACAAGCATTTTTTTCTATGTTATAAATGGCCTCATTTCGAACTTCATCAAGGTTCACCAATGGTTCAATTTCATCAGACACTAGCATTTCGATAGGTCTAGCTACCTTACCTATAAGCAATTCCAACGAACTATGTTTGGTAACACGACTTTGAGAACAATTGAAGGCTAATTGAACATCAGGAAGAGCATCCTGCCAGGTGCGATTACTTGTCTCAACTACCGTGAGCATATTCTTTAACATACTCATTACACGCTCAACTTGACCGTTCGCACGAGCACTACCTGTTGCAATTAAATGTACATTAATGTTGTGGGTACTACAAAATTCTTTAAACTCTCGGCTCGCGAAACAACGACCTTGATCTGCAATAACCCTTATTGGAGCACCAAATAAAGAGATAGCATGTCTTAATGCTGCAATACTACTTAGTGTGTCTATGTTAATTGTATGATGTAACAGAACGTATTTCGTGAACGCGTCAATCATTACAAAGACGTACTCTTTTCTATCACTTTTCCCACTCAGTTTCCCAGTCGCGTCGATGTGTAAAGTGTGCCAAGGAATAGCAATCTTAGGAATAGAATGCAACTTGGCTTGAATTTTTCCTGAGTGAGACTTGGAAATCTTACATGTCACGCAGTTATCCACAAATTTTCTCACAAAATTGGACATGTTCTCGAACCAATAATTCTCGTAGACCTTCTCCAGAGTTTTCTCATAGCCCAAATGTATCAGAGACTCGTGAGTGTTATTGATAATTGACCACCTCAAAGATCTGGGTACTATTGGCAAACATAGTGACCAACCGTTACGTTGCACTTTTCGATAAGGGACTCCTGATCGGATGTTATAAGTCTTAGATATATCATCATGAAGTTTACCTTCACTTAAATCGGACATAAGTTTTACAATTTCATCATCACGCTGTTGCTCTGCCAAAAGCCAATTATCAGACAGTTCGGCCATATTAACGATTTTAGGCTCAACTATTTCATACACTCTATCAGATGAAGGCAGTGGATTCCTTGAAAAGAAGTCCGCATGACACATGCTGTTCCCTTTTCTATAAACAACTTCAAAATCAAATGCCTGTAAGAAAGCCCACCATCTATGCACTCTAGGAGTAAGATCAAGCTTTTTACGCGAAGCTTGTAAGGAGTTACAGTCAGTTACAACAACAAATTTACGCCCGTGTAAATAGTGACGAAAATGCTTAATCGCGTTGACGACAGCCAGGGTTTCTAATTCGTAAGAGTGGTACTTAGATTCAGCGACCGAAGTTCTCTTGCTAAGATTCGCATCTTTTTTCTGCATTAAAACAGCACCATATCCAACAGCACTAGCATCCGTATGAAGTTCTATTGGACATGAAGGATCAAATATAACCAATACAGGCTCAGAAGTCAAAACTGTTATCATCTGTTGATTCAAAACTTCATGCACGGGTTTCCAATCAATTTTACTCTTGCTAGACGTTAAAGAATACAATGGGGCCATAATCTGAGAAAATTTAGGGACAAACTTTCTAAAGTAGGATGCGAGTCCTATAAATTGCCGCAATTGAGTAACAGTTTCGGGTGGAGGCAACGCAGTCAAGGCCTCAATTTTCTTAGGGTTTGGCTTTATCTTTCCTGCACTGACTTCAAAACCGAGGTATTGTACTTTCTGCTTAAGAAAAGAACATTTTTTCAAATTCAGTGAGAATCCCTGGTCGGTAAGCACCTGGAGTACAATGCGGAGTCTTTTCAATGCTTCTTCAGCATTAGAAGCTACAATTAAAATGTCATCCATGTAGACAACAACAAACGAATTAACTAGATCACCTAAAGCATTCATTACCGCACGTTGAAAAACCGAGGGTGCATTTCTAAGTCCAAATGGCATTGTCAAAAACTCATATTGACCATCAGGTGTTACAAAAGCTGTGTACTTAACCGAGTCAGAATGAATAGGTATTTGATGGAATCCTGAAGCCATGTCCAAACTCGTGAAAAAGTTAGAACCATGTAAACGATCAATTTGATCTGATATTAAAGGCAACGGAAACCTATCCGGAATGGTATTATCATTTAATTCCCGAAAATCCACACACATGCGGTCAGCACCATCTTTCTTTTTCACAAGTAGTATGGGACTGGCAAAAGGTGATGAATTAGGACGGATAATGCCACAATCTAAAAGTTCGTTAACTCTGTTTCGAACAACACAGCGTTCCTCCGTACTTAAACGATAGGGACGTCTATAAACCATTTTGTAGGGATTTTTTAGGCCTATTTGCATCGGTGTTACATTAGCATGAGATTTAGGAAATGTTGTAACAAAATTTTCTCTAAAAGAATTTAAGGTATCTATCAATTTTGGCTTAAGATTATGAGGAATGTCAGTGTCAATTAAATCAAAATTTATATCCCGAGGTGTAGTTGTCTCACAAGTTAAAACAAGGTTTTCTCTACTTAAACACAACTTGTCTGACGCCATATGTACCGTAATACCTTGATGAAGAATTTCTCGCCCAATCATTATCTTGTTATGCAAGTAGGGATCTGGCAGAACATGAAACAAAACTTCTAAAACAATTCCCTCGATTTCAATCACCGATAAAATTTGAAAAGTACTATTAACACTTGTCTGTCCAATCCCTGTCATTGTCACTACCTTAGAACAACGTTTTCCCCGAAATTTATAACTTATAGACTCTTGAATGAGTGAACATTCAGAGCCCGAATCAAAAACGAAACCGAATTTCTCACCAGAATGATTTAAGGTTCCAACAGGTACACCAACAGTACATAGCTCCACCCGTCGGTTTCTTGCAGCAATCTCATCGCTTTCACCAAACCTTTTGCGGACAATCTTGGGGCAACTTGATGCGTAGTGACCAGTCTCTTGACAGTTAAAACATGTTACTGGCTTCGTTGAGTTTTTTAAATCCTTGTTGTCCATCCAATTCAAAGCACTCGAGTCTCTTCTTTTTGACCTGCATTGTGCCGCCTTATGTCCTTGTTGGCCACAGTTAAAACATTTAATGCCTTGCAATGACGCTGATACCTTGTTCCTTTTTGCATCGTGGCCGCTGACATTATTTTCTGTTGTATCTTTCCTCTTCAAGAACGACATAGCCTTCAGTTCTCTTTGTAGCAGATTCCTTGTACCAATATCAGCCGTAAAGGACATGCGATGAACTCTTGGCTCAAACTGAGAAAGATGGGCTAATACTGTGGATACAGCTATTTCTTCAACAGACAAATTCTTCCATTTTGCCATCAAAGACGCCATCAGAGTGGCAGCATATGCGGATAAACATTCCCCGTCTTTAGGTCGGCTGCTGTTCAACCCGATTAAGAATGCAGCTGAGGTTTCAGGACAATCGAAACGATCCAAAAAAAGATCCTTGAATTCTGACCAGGTCATTCCCGGATAAGATACTTGAGCCAGCCAGATAGACGCTTGTCCTTTCAGAGCTCGACCAAGAATATTCATCAAGGATGGTTTTGGTAACTGATCCGAGACACACATATTTGCCATTGACAACCAGGCACGAGCGTCAGCACTTCCATCATCTGGGTTAAATTCCGGTAAATACGTATCAACGCTGGAAGATGGTTTGAGCGCTTCCACAAGAGCTGAAAAGTTACGATTTTGCTGCTCAAACATTGTTCGCCATTTTTCTTCTTCTGAGCCGGGAACTTGCTTTGGATTTTGTAGGCTGTTTTGAGTAAATCCCACTTCTGATGTCGGGTTTTCATCCATTTTAATTGATTTTATTATTTTAAATCAAACTTCAAATTATTTAAATTGATTTGATATATTATTTTATTATTTTTTTAAAAAATTAAACGAGGCAGTCCCAACTCGTCACTCTTGCTTGCTTTTTATTTCAAATCCCAAATTTCAAATTTCAAATCACCCAAGCTTGACATAAGAGTCAACGCTTGCCGTTTTATAACAAACACATAAACAGCCAGTACTACGACATACATATATAAAAGTGAAGCCAGTTCAGTTCTAAAAAATTATATACATCACGATAAAATTTAAAATCTCTACTTTTAAACTAAAAAATTTTTTATCAAAAAGTAATTTCAATTTTTGGGAATACAAAATTTAAATTTTCAAAAGATTTTGTTATTCGTGCTTAATTCCCAGTTTTTATTATTGATAAAAACACTTGAAATTTATTGTTGATGGGATAAGCTATTCCTATGCGCATTTCACTGGTTGCTTAGGCCAGATCATCAGAAAACTTCATCCATAAAGATTTTAGAAAAACTAAAGATATTAAACCAAATAAAACTGTTATATATATTATATTATGTTTATTTGGTTTAATATCTTTAGTTTTTCTAAAATCTTTATGGATGAAGTTTCCTGATGATCTGGCCTAAGCAACCAGTGAAATGCGCATAGGAATAGCTTATCCCATCAACAATAAATTTCAAGTGTTTTTATCAATAATAAAAACTGGGAATTAAGCACGAATAACAAAATCTTTTGAAAAAAAAAAAAATTTTTTTTTTTGAAAATTTCACCTTTTTTTTGTTTTTGCTCATCTTGCACAGGTACGTATGATAGAAACCCTTTCGTCCGTCATAAAATGTTTTGGTTTACGTAGATGTTTTTTATTTAAATTATTACATCTAAGACTAATATTTTCAGCTTTACAGACAGAATTTTGCTAGAAAGTTTTCGAGGGTTCAGTGTAACAAAGATATTATAAATAGACTTTTGCTCAGTTCTCCACTGATTACTAGCATAAGAGCAACACCAAAAAAAGTCATTACCCTTTACGAAAGAAGCAGTTTCATTTATGCTTCCACCTGTACTTGGCTCTGAATAGAATTCAGATTTGGAAGAGGACTTTAGTGCAAAAGAGAAGTTGTTTAAATAAATTAGTTGTTATTATTTTAAATAAAATTTATTGTTACCTTTGATATTTTAATTAGGCTAAAGTTCATCAAATCTAATTTTCATTAAATTATTTTTATGAAGAAATTCAAGAATGTAAAATTATCAATAAATTTTAATTAATTTCATGTTGCAAATTCCTTTCGTCATAAAAATAATTTAATGATAATTAGATTTAATGAACTTTAGCATAATTAAAATATAAAAATTTGGATTAAAAACCATAAACAGTTCAACAAAAAACCAAAAAAAATAATTATTTATTGTTACTATTATAAATAAGTTATAATTACGAATAAATTAATTATTTTCAGATAAATTATATGTTGTAAAATACATAAACGTCAAATAAAGCTTAAAAATGAATATTTTGTGAAAATTAGCAAACAAATTTTTTTTTGACAAAAATTTAATTCTTATGGTATTAAGGTGTTAGTAATCTACATATTTATTTTAAGATTTACATTTTTTTTAAACATTATTTTATGTAACCACCCACAAAAGGGGGCGGGGACGTTAGTCCGAAGTTAAAAGTTACTGTTGCTAAAAAAAGTGTGGGAAAACTTTAAAAAAAATTTAATATTTCCTACTTGTTTGTACATTTATATAATTTTTATGTAATTTGCTTCCGAAATAATTTTTCATGAGTTACCCTACCCCTTTTTATATTTAATAACTATTTCTAGAATTTTCCCGAACCTCCCTGTAATAAAAATTTATTATGTTCTTAAACCATTTTCAGAAATGGCTGAGAAATTCATGTAGTTATTATTATAATCTAAATACTCTTTTAGGCGGTAATTCAGTTGTGTTGAAAATTATACATGACAATTTTAAGTTACTAATACGACATTAAACTATAACTTAACTATAAATAATTCTTAGATAATTTAAATTACGTAACGAAATAATTGATAATTTGAAGAGAAAGATGTATTTATTTCAGACTTCAGAAACAGCGCTGCCAGAAGTAAGATTTTACCTTATTTTTTAAGATTTTTTAACCGAAAAAAGATTTTAAGATTTTTCCCCAAAAACAAGACTTTTTGTTTTGTCTAGACGAAGGTTAGGTTCAATTAAAAAAACCTTCTTTGTTCCCATTTAAAAATTTTTAAACTAAATAATACAATTTAGTATAAGAAATTACATTTTTTGTAATGTTTTTTTTTTTGTTTATTTTATGTATTAAATAAAATATGAATTGTTTTTATTATTTATAATAAAAAAAACTACTTTTTTCCAAAAATAAGATTTTTTCTTTAAAAATAAGATTTTTTTTGGTGAAATTAAGATTTTTTGCTGAAAATTTCTGGCAGCCCTGTTCAGAAATCATATAGAGTTTCACACCAGAAAAATGTTTCGCGAATTAATCATGCTCCACTCTATTCTTCAGACCCCGTTATGAAAGACACATCAAAATCACATTGATCATCTTTTTTAAGCCGTACAAAATGTATTCTTAAAATCAGTTAACAAGATTCAGAAAAGAAATTTTATTATTAAACTTGTTTAAATAAAATAAATAGTAAATTTAAAGTGCTAATTTGCGTTTTATTTAAAACTTGAATTGCAGTCTCCCTATGATCTCGTGGTATAAAGACGTGTGTATTCTTGTATTACAAGTTTTTTAAATAAAAAGAATTTAAAAAGAAAAGCAAACATATTTTTGCATTCTTTCAAACAAAAACAATTTTTGACACAATATTGAAAAAATAACTAAAACAAATAACAACAACATAAAGCGAGCATTATCCGTTGATGATGTTAACGCATTGTGCGGGGACACAATGAGTAAAAAAAATAAACCCAATAACAATTCGTTAAAAGCGAATCAATCAAAATTATCAACAAGTTAAAACTTTTCATTACAAGCTGTTGGCGACGCAGATGAAGAAGAAACAATTGTTCAGAAAACAACAAAAGTAATAATATCGCCAATTACAATATTGAAATGCAGTATCGAAATTCTGCATGAAATATGTCGAACAAATAAAGTTTCTGATTATTCTATCAGGAAAACTTCCATCGGCTTTAAATTATTTTGTCGATCTAAAGAAAGTTTTGATAAAATATGTGCTGCACTAACTCATATGAATTTTTCACATATGCTACCAAAAACGAAAAACCCTATGAAGCCATACTGTTCGGTCTTGATAAATATGACCCACTAATCATTAAGAAAAAACTTATTGATTTGGGATTGGTAGTTAAAAAAAAAGCTACAACGTTGAATACTTTATATATGTTGTTTATTTTGAGCGTCAAAGTATAACAATGAAAAAATTAAGACAAAATTATTCAGTCAAGGATTATGTGAAATTAAAATGGGAATTCCAGCAAGTCAACAAAAATAAAATAACCCAGTGCTACAATTTTCAGATATTTGGCCATGGGTCAAACAAATGTAAAGTCAAAACTTTTTGCGCTAATTGTTCCGGCGCACATAAAACCTAAGAATGCAATAAAACTGGTATCAAGTGTGCTAATTGCAATGGTGATTACAAATCTTTTTCTGAAAACTGTCCAAGTAGAGCAACCAGTGTTGCCAATTTAGCCATTAAGTGGCTAGATTTAGCCATTTTTCACCCTGTTTAGCCATTAAAAAATGCATTTAGCCATTAGCCATTTTTCAACTGGTTTAGCCATAAAATTTTTCTTGCCGTTTTTCTTTTAAAAGAATAATTTTTATTTTATTATAAAAATATATAAAAGCAAAATGAACATTTTAAATAATTAAAACGGCTTTAATTTAAATCACAACTTTTACAAATGTTGAAAATCGCTATAAACGATGATGATGAAAATCTTTCAAAATAAAGAAACAATATTCCAATAATAAATGCGGCAACAATTTTTTTTAGAAATTTCAGATATTACTATAAAGTTGCTCTCACTTCCATGGTCTAATGCTGAAGTAAACATCGTTAAAAGTAATTTCAGAAATAGGTTACATTTAGCAACCGTTAATTCGATTTTAGCAATGAAATATTTATACCAACACCACAATAGTGGAGAGGGTACTATGCGTTTGTGCTGATGTTTGTAACACCTTAAAATATTGGTCCTAAGCCCACCTTTTCGTAAACCGATTGACTCAGAACCACTTTCTGAGTCGAATTAACGATGTTTGTCCGGCTGGCTGGCCGTCCATGTAAACCTTGTGCGTAAAGTACATATCGCAAATTTGCAGATCATTTAATAAAATTTGGTACACAGGTTCTAATGAGGTGTAGGGTATCATATAGTCGGGGTTGACCGACTATATTTTCTTACTTCTTTTTTATTGTAGATCTAGAATCAAAAGGTTGGGTAAATGTTGTCGTGATAACTATTTACTTCAAATTATTTAAAACTAATAGGCACGAGTGATTCCTATGAGATGAACAATAACGACATAAAATTTATCTCTGATTTTATTATTTAAATATCTTTCAGAATATTAAATAACGTTTATTCTTATTTAAGAAATTGATCTTAACTAACAATTTCATCGTAAAAAACTTTAAATGAATTATTTCTGTTGTGTTATTGAATTTGAATGTGTTTTTATTTAAAAAAAAGCTGTTAGCCATTTTTTAGCCCATTTTTAGCCATTTTTTAGCCATTTTTCCCCGTAAATTTAGCCATTTTTGGTCTCCAAGTTTGGGCAATACTGAGAGCAACACAGCAGCGGGACGCCCAACCTCACAAATCAATAATACTATCAACCGTACTAATTACAACAGGGATTATCCAAATACGCTGCGCCAAATGTTCCCTGTAATACATCGGCTTGGCAAAATAATACCACATCAAACAATGGCAGAGATAACGACTTATTTACCTTAGAGGAAATCAGAAGCCTGACACTAGAGTTAATCACCAACCTTCGTAACTGTCGAAATAAGGCAGATCAATTTGAGGTAATAACCAACCTCGCATTTACTTAAAATTATATCTAAGAATGCTAGAGGCATTCGAAACAAAAGTTTAGAACTGTTTCGGTTCCTAAAAAAACATGACATAGATGTTTGCTTGGTGTCGGAGACATGGCTAAAACCAAATATTTCATTAAAGGACACTGATTATTTTGTTTATAGAATGATAGAGATAATGGCAGGGGAGGCGGCGTTGCAGTTGTTATTAAACAAAATATTCAACACAATCTGTTACCAATTATTACCACTAAGTTAATAGAAAACATTGGAATTCGAATTCGTACTAACTTTGGTAGCTTAGACATTTTCTCATGTTATTTCCCAGGGGGTTCCGCTGGTATAAGCAATATAAGAAAGCAACATTTTTCATCTGATATACGAATGATCAGTTCTTTAACATCTTAACGAACATCATCTTTCCCTGTGAGAATACATATATCCCTTCTGAATATAACAGGAAAGGTTTTGTTCTAGATTTCTTTCTAAGCAATGTACCTAGTTTAATTTCTGCCGCGGTCGTTCTGAATGACCTCAGTTCAGATCATCTTCCAGTTCAGGTAAAATAAACCGGTGAGGCAAACGAATCAACTTTTTCAATATTTGTTTTTATTAAAATTTAGAAAATATTTAAATAGGGTTTTTAAATTTTTGCCTACAATATGACTATAAAAAATGTGTATACAGTAGTTTTGACTTAGCTGCACAATCTCCTTTGCACGATTTTTTGTGCAGGTAAATCAAAAATGCAGTTATCTTAAATGCATTTACCTGCCTAAATGTGCAGGTACACAATTGTGGTTACCTGCACAAAAGTGCAGCTAAAGTAAAGTGTTTGATTTAAAAGTAGAATAAAAAAAATAATTATTTTTTTAATACATAAATTTATATTTTATTAAAATTTTATTTCAACCCAGGAGCTTACTGGGAATCTCACAAAGAGTCGTTTGATTGTCGACGAGCTCATTTTTTAATTGTAGACGATTCCTAGCACGGGAGAAACTGTTACACGTGCTGATTCGTATGAGAGATTCTTCCATAACACAGCGAAAAACGCTCATATTAATCGTAAAGGGAATCGTTTATGATGTGTGTTGAGATTATCTAACGAGTCTTTCAAAAAGCATGCTAAGAGTCGTATGATACTCATGTAGGTATTATTTTACAACTCATGAAATACTCAGCCGTATGACTAAGCTACCTAAATAATGGCATCAGGCGTATTTTTCATACCAAAACTTCTAATTTTCATACAATTTCTATAAAACAAACCTTAAGGTCGCGAAATCAACACCATCCTGTCGGAAAATCCTTTTATGCAGATCCTTAGGCCGGTTTGTTTTATTAAAATTGTATTGCCAATAGCATTTTCATACTTCAAAAACTGTCTTATTTAGGTAGCTCAGTAATTGTTATACGACTCTTACAGAGAGTCCCAAAAGGTTAATTTTAAGATTTAAAGACGAGCGTGTCAAAAAATAAATAAAAAAATAAATAAATTAAAAAAAGATTTAGATGTTTTTGTTATTCGTCAGATAATCACCAGAAGATTCTTTTAGGAGTTGTATATTAAAAGAAACATTAACAAAAACAATGAGAATTCACAAAGAACATAAAAAAACAAAATGATTGCGATTTATATTTTTATAAACAGCTTAAATTGGATATTTATGTGAAAAAGTGGCCACCATACATTTTTATGTGTGCAGCTAACTTTGATATTTTGTATGAAAATATTTTAAAGCTGCCCAAAAATATGAAAAATGTGCAGGTATACCAAATGCACGTAAACAAGGATTCTGAAGAATAATTCCGGAAAATATTTATTTTGGGCAGTTAAGTCAAAGTGCAGCTAACTTTGATTTTTTGTATGAAAATAATTTTAAAATGCCAAAAATTTTGTGCATTTATCTTAAATGTGCAGGTATAGAAAGTGCACTTAAAAAAGGAATTTGTATGGAATTAGAAAGAATAATTCCAAAAATTATCAATTTTGTGCAGTTAAGTCAAAAGTGCACGTAAACAAAAGGCAGTTAAGTCAAAACTACTGTATAATTTTGTACATAACTTTAAATTTTTAAGAAGAAAAATTCCAAACCTTAAACTATTTGCATAGAACTTTAAGATATAATTGTCAATTGTAAATATTATTTGAATAAATAAAATGAATGAACGAATGAAAACTTTAATTGGAATTACTCTGCATGTAGTGTATCTTTCCAAGCTCTCACATATTTTGCAATAGCAATAAAAAGCTAATTGCAAAATAAAACTGAAAACTAATGCAGCTGTCGACTAATAAGTTTTACTGCCAAAAAAGTTCTTATCTAACATATTTTTACCACACCTGTGTCAGATATTTTTAACACAACTTTGTTAAAAAAATAAATCTCTGTTATTTATCCATTAAATTTTTGTGGATTTTTTGTTTGGAAGATATGACTTTTTCGCCGACTATAGCCTACATTCCTGCCTATCCATATCCATTCAATTACCGTGGTTAAAATTATTAGTTTGGAAGATGTGGGTTTCCACTGCTAAATTTAACTTATTTTCCAGTGTGTTTCAGTGTTAATAACATGACAACACAAACATAACTCAGAATAAAGAAAAATATAAAAGTTACAAAAATTGGGCCAAAAACAACAAAATTATACAAGTTACGAAAAATGTAACACATGGGTAATTCCATGTCAAATCGACCATGAGTGGGACCCGACCCCTTTCGGTTTTAATTCATTTCGATTGGATTCAGCGTGCCCCAATTAGGTTAAAATGCCAGGGGCCCGACTTATTGCTCAAAATTACAATATTAAAATTCTATTTTCAGATTATTTCGCTAAATAAAAAAACACTTCCTTCAAAGTCTTAGGATTTTTAAAGAACATTGAGGTTTTACATAAAAAATCAGCCAAATAAAAAAATTGGTTTTTGACTTAGTCCGTTTTTAAAAATTTAATATTTTGCAATATTATGACATTTTGAATATGACACAACTTTTGAAAAAAATATATGTTCCTTATAGAATAAAAGGAACCTTCTCACCAAATTTCAGTAAAATCGAAAGGGGTCGGGTCACACTCTTGGTCGATTTGACATGGAATTACCCATAAAAGAAAGAAAATAAAAAAACTACTTAGACTATTTTCTTCTAGATCACATTTTGGAAATATTGCTTAGGGAATATTTTCCATTTGTTTGCTGCAATATTATCTATAAATTGATATTAATTTACTATCTTGCGTAAGCACTTATACAAAACATAAAATCAATATATACAAATACTACATACTATATGAAACCTTACCTCATTTTCATGATATTGTGTTAGTATGTATGTATGTTTATAGTTAATATACATGCATACGAACAACCATTTGTACATAGTTATTAAATAGGGTAATCGATTCATTTTTAACCACCTTCCAAACCGGCTTTTTCCGTCTTCCAAAGGGCGGTTTTTAAAATAATTTAAATTCCGTTTATTCTCGGTTTCTAATGGATAAGTTACTTTTGGGCAAACAAATTATTTTTCAGTTACATAAAATTTAAATAATGAACAATAAAAGCTTAAAAAAATGGTTGGAGGCAATCAAATGCTAGAGCAACGTACTATGATGGGACCTGATGTTTTAAGGTAATAGTATATCCATAATAATATAGCAAAACCTAACAAAAGTATTAATCAGTGTTCGAAAATAAATATTAAATATCGTTTCTTAGTGTTCGGTTCGGTAGATTTGTGGAAAACACAAATTATAATAGTGTTTGCGTAGGAAATCATAAAAAATAACGTTTCTCTTTGTGTGATATTCGAACACGAAATTAAAACTGTTCTTATTTAACTCAACAAAATAGATGAGAACATTTATTTGCGTTCTGTTTTTTTTAAGCCACAACTTTTGTTGTGTTCGGTTAGGTACATAAATGTTCATTCATTCCAATTTTTAACAAAAACAAAATACACAAACAAAAAGCCAGCGAGGGAATGTTACACAAACAAAATAAGTGTACAATACTCACACAATCTATTTGTGCTGTGGTCGTTGGTAAAGTTTTTTTGTTTGCTCATTTCTTTATCGATGCAAAAATGAGGCCCTATAGAACAATCAAATAAAATTTATGTCTACAGTATCAGTACAATTGTTCTATTTTATAATAACGAACAGAACTCCCATAATGTTCATTAGTATTTTGAAAATAGTTACGAACGCTATTAAGGGTTGTGTTCATATACACAAACACTAAAAAAATAGATATCGTTTCTGGATTTGTTTTGTTGTGTTTATTTTCGAACACTGGTATTAATTGTCAATATCAACCATATCATGGCTTTTTATTTCTGAAATGTTTTCAATGTTCCTTTCAGTGGTTGTAATTTTGTTTCGTTTTTTATTTCTGCTACAGCAAATCATGTTTTAATTTAATTTAATTGCTGTTACATGTTTATCACTTTTTTAAGATATCCTTTTAATTTTGCCAGAAGTCCTACATTGACATTGAAGCTATTTGTACCAAATTTGGAAACATTTACTTCTATGATTCCCTAGTTACGACTCCCAATTCTCCAATCCCGCCCGTTATTTAAGAGAGATTGTGTATTGATAACCCAGCTATGTGTACCAAAAATTTCGCTTACCGTGAAACGCCCACTTCTTAAATCCCGCCCACATTTAGTTTGATGTTGGGTATTAAAAACCAATATATTTGAACCAAGTTGGAGCCTTAAGCTCTTGCCGTTCCCCAGATATTCAGAAATATATATTTAACATATATTTATGACATATAGCTCCTTCCAGACAATTATAAATATTCCTGCGGGAAGTTTGTGTAAATTTTTTTAAAAGAACTGGTCCTGGGATTTGTGCAAATAGAATTAGGACAAAATGAAAGAATTCATGTCCAGTGAAAGGGAAAATAATCACTTAACTGGTATATTAAGAATATAAAGGTATTTATAAAATTTTTGAATTAGGGTTTTAAATTTAAATATTATACATACATATAATTGCCTAATAGAATTCATGAATAGGACATTCATAAAGTTAAAGCATTTACAACCAATATGACACAATTGAACACTTCGTGAATTGCTTAAATATTTGATATTAATTTTGTTTTAATAAATTTTTTATATCAAAAATGTTCAAGTGATTTTCTAGTATTTACCGGTGGTGTGATTAAAGCTTTGGGACTATTTTAAAAGTAGTTTTTAAATTTAATTCTCAGACCTGTTTAGTTCTAGGAATTTTTTTTTATTGGATAAATACCAGTTACACTACACACGTTCATTGAAAATCGATGGGTAAAAGTGATAGATCCCAATCGTAAAGAGTGTTAGGGCTAGAACCGGTCTCTGCCATCAAAGCACAACTTTGGTGTCAGTTCGCTTTCCTCTCGGGATACTGTGAAATAAGGTGACCAAATTTGAAAATAAAAATAGAGGGCATAAAGGAAAAAAGTAAAAAATTTATTTTTATCTTCAAGATTTTTTACATATTTTACAGACAAATTTACATTCACTTATTTATATATGTAAGGTAAATTAAAACATAACATATATAAAAATTTACATTTACATACTTATAAATAAGTAAAATTAGTTAAAAAAAATTACGAAACTTAAAAAGTCATTGCACTAACTTATGTGGTGAAAATAATTTTTTTTACTAATAATTTTTCCTATGGGTATATACATATAATATATATGTATATATATTATATATTTGGAATATTTATATTTTTTTTTAATCAAGTTTGCTAGTTTTTTTTTTAAAGAAAAAATTCATTCAAAAATTTTTAATTTAAGGGGAAAATTATCATTTAGTGAAGTAAAGGGAAATTCTAACGGAACTTAAATTTTAATTTACTAACGAATTTACATTGGAAGCTTGACTTTAAGGATATCTTAAGGAAAAAATCAAGACTTAATTTTTTTTAGTTCTTATACGTTCTTATAATCAATTTGAGTTGTTGTTATTTTTATTTGGCTTATTTAGATTTTTATATACGCACTAGGTTCAAGAAGTGATAATATCTTATCAATAGTTTCCTACTTGGTTTGAGAAAGGAATAACCTGTGTATGTTGTATGCCGGTTAGAATATCTTGTAAATTATAAAAGCCAACTGACCTTTAATAAACAATTTAAGAGAGGGCTTTGCTGCCGAATAAGATAATCAGGAATCGGATTCAAATTGATAAGAAGAATATTAAAAAACCATAATTGGGGTGAACATTTAGTGAAAAATTACACGTACCTCAAGACGTTGAATTTCAATTTGATTACTAATTTTAGTGTTAATTCTAAATTATTAATTTCTTTTTTTTTTTTGTTTTGTGTTTAACTCTTCTTATGAGATTTATAATTTTTTTTGGTCATGTAAAAATGTATCTGTTTTGTTGATTCTTTAAATTGAAACGAGTTTATAATTTGTTTTGTTTGTTTCTATTCTTGTTTGTTGTGGACTGTACTATAACGTGGAAAATTAACTCGAAAGCATTACTGCCGTATTCATAAAAAATTAAAATGGATTTGAAATGCATTTTAAGAAAAATTTGTATGAAAATTTTGCCACAAAACACATTTCAAACTAACTTTATTTTTTATGAATACGGCAGTTACAATCCACGCATATGTATGTAAATATCCGTACACATTCACCCCTTTTAACTATCTTAACTATTCGTTTATTGGTTGAATATACATAAATATTAATAATACGTCTTAAATCTATTGTCTTCCGGCGCCTGATGACAACGATGGATAAAATACTCTGTAAGCTCTTAAATGTTTATTTATTTCTATCAACCATATTAAAAACTTATAACACACATTTTTTCAAGGTTGGATTTCTATGGTAATTGTTGACCATGTTAAATGGTATTAAATTTAATTTTAATATATTATTTTGAAAAATAAGATTTGCCGTCATTAATTTGTTTTTTTAACTTGTTAATTAATAGAAATCCAATTTAATTTATTTTAATTATACATATTTTAATACAAAAGAAAGAAAGAAAGAAATAAGAAAAAAATCATTGCAGAATAAACGAGTTAACCAAAAGATTAACGATTGGTGACCAGGGGTTTATAACTTCATTTGATTTTATATTTGCATAACTTTAGTTAAACTATTTCTCAACGCTTAGATATTTTGTTTATTTTTTTTCTTATGTTAAATAAATTTTATATGGAATCTGCATCTGAATAAGTTATCAACTAATCTTGATACAAACTTACTTTACCGTATTATGATTCGATGTGGTTGTAGTTATATTAAAGTAAAGTATGGACCATCAAATTGTACAAAATTGCAATACAAAAGTACAATTGTTTAGCGTTATATGCATTTCAAGTGATTTTTGGAAGTCCTATTTATATGGGACCTTTAGTAAATTGTAGACCGATAATAATAAAATTGCATGGCGTTATTGCTAACTAAATAATGCTAAATTGGACAAAATTTCACCACAATGGACTTAATCGATATAGTTTAAGGCATACTGAAGTGTTTTAATGGAGTTCGCTTTCTATGGGGCCTAATTTTTCCACATTGGTGTTCAAAACTCTTTTCCTATTGAACCGATTGTACTGATTCGGAGAACTAAAAAGAATTTGACACCCTAATTGTGCATGTCGTTTACACTGACAGATAGACGAACATCGCTTAATTGACTTATGGCCATTTTCTCATTACACGATTAACTTTTTTCCCAACGAAAAACTGCACATTAAAGAAATTTGGTTTTCTCAATGTCTCACTTGCTTCTATTCTGTCGCAAAGCTAACCAGCACTCATCTGCCGATTATTTATTTTCCTTTTATTTGCCGTACAGATAAATTCAATCAGCTGACTCCCAACATTTACATGTATTTTGAGAGGTGTTGCCAGCTTAAAACCATGTTTTTTGTCGGTATATTGAGAAACCCAAAATTGTTAACAGACAGTTTATCGGTGTAATAAATTTATGTTGACATTAAGTAACAGGCAGTTTGACGGTACATTGAGAAAATGGCCATTAGAATTACCAAAAAGGCCAGAATTTATACTTAAATTTACTTCATGGGGTATTTTATGAATATTAAAAAAGTTTCAGACGTAATGACAAAATAAGTGTACCATCACTTAAGAGTAGTGGCGAATGGTATAAAAATAGCCTCTACATATTAAAAGAATTTAAAATATTGCTTTAAATAAAACTAAAGTCAAGTAAAAAGAACCCTCGTGTTATATTCTAAAGATTGTACACACTGTTGCTAATTTGACGATTTTTCCGCAATTCTAGTGGTTTTTAAGTGCCTATCGCGGTATTATTTCAGCTTTGAGGGTTAACAATAGCGCTTTTGAATGTGATTTTCACCAAAAAAAGGATTTTAAATATTTCTCGTTTAACTGAAGTTGTAAAGTAAATTTACGTTCAGAATAATGAAATAATTGTTCTGATATTTGCTTCAAACTGTGTAAAAAAAAAAAATTTTTTTTGTTAAATGTTCAAACAAAGCTCAAATATTTGACAATTTTTGTTTGTTAAAACAGTTGGCAAATAGAGTCAAATAAAATAAATTAAATCATGTTTGCCATGCGCTCAGACTAAAACAAATATTTACATCAAATAATTATTTGATGAAAATGTTCAAAAATAAAAATATATTTCACAAATAGTAAAAATGAGCGCAGAAGCTAATTTATTTGTTTTATTCTGAGGAGCAGCATTGTAATAGTGTCTCCCACTATTCCCTTAACGTTATATACATACATATACACACGCCGTTTTAACTTATTAAGAATTTTACCAATTATTTGTTTATACTTTATTCCAAAGAATTTTAAAATTTATTTATAATTGTATTTTCCCAAGAATTGTTTGTCCAAATGCTAACGAGAATGCACCAGTTAACAAAATGCACCATTAATTCCAAATACAGTACTTTTCGCTTATAGTCCACTACTATAGTTGCACAACTTTTGTGGACTATAAGCGAATTTGGACTATAACCGATTTTTTTTATAAGCCATTTAATGGCTTATAAGTGTATAATCCACATTTTGGACTTTATAAAAATTATTTTCTTCAATAAAACTGCTCTTTTTTAACCAAAACAAAAGTTTATTTAAAACATAACCAAATTTTGATTTAATTTAAATAAATAGTTAAAACAAAAAATAATACAATAAAAACAAAAATGGTCAGATGAAGACACCATGTTATGAAATATAAATAGCGAAATTTGGTATTTATAATAGTTACCAGAAATGTAAATAAAAACATGTTACAAGTTGATTAAAAAAATATTAAAAACAGAGTGGACTATAAGCGGACATTTTTGCATAAAGAATTATATTCATATGCTAAGAAAATGTGGCTTTTAAACGAAAATGGACTACATGCGAAATGGACCTTAGGACAAATAATTTGTATGAAATTCGAAAAAATCTGCATGTGAATATGACAGTTTTGGCTTATATCCGTTTTTGGCCTTTAAACGGAATGGACTATAAGCGAAAAGTACTGTAATTTAAATAACCTTATTATTTGTAGGGTTTTATTAAATTGTCCAAGTACACTAATTCCAAAAAATTTTAATAACTATATTGATTATATTTTCAGGTGAATTTCCGCTAACGAAAATGCAACATTGATAACATTATTACACACTTATTAATTATACATTTTTACCAAAGAATTGTTACACTCAATTCACATGAGGGCTTTTACGACGTCGTTTTATCTTGATTCCCTTTTAAAGCAACTTCCAAAATCTCTTTGCGTTCATACGATGATTTTTGGTTGCATGTCTTTTTTTTATTTACAGTATGGCCTTGATTATCCGTCATTCGATTAACCGGCAGCATCAATTAACTGGAAAATATAATTTGTTTTTGCATTGATTTAAATCACCTCTGTTATCCGAAATTATAAACAAATTATATTTTTCCTTTAAATTAAAACAATCAAACCAAATTTAAATAAACGAAGAAAGAGAATTTCCCAACGTACTGGAAGCATATTCTGCCAATTACTTTTTTTTCCTATGTTTACATAATAATACATTACATATTTATATAAAATATGAAACACACCAAAAAAAAAAAATTAATAATCAAGAATGCTGCCGGTCCCGTATGTTATCGATAATCGAGGACTCACTGTATTTTCAACCACACACTTCAAAGTAAGAAAAAGAATAAAGCGTAAAAAGAAAAAGTTAAAAGAGAAATATAAAAAAACGACATGAAAACACAAAACGAGTCGTTTTGTTTACCCCTCTTTCTTCACTACACCGCTCGCCAACAAACCAAAAGAGACGTCGACAAGTCGACGTCGTAAAAGCCCTCATGTGAATTGAGTGTTATACCTTGTTCAAGTGCAAAATCCACCAGACAAATTTCATAAGAATTTTTATGCAAACATTTATTTTTTAATTTATATTTCCAAAATGTAACAGAAAGCAAAATAATAGTATTTATGAAAGTAGAAAATAAAAGAGATTGAATATTATTGATTAAACTTTAAACCCAGTTGTTTTATTTTTTTCGTTGTTCCTCATTTCGGTCAGCATCTCTTATAATGCTGGAACAGGAGAATGTAAAAGAAAAAAAATGGAAGACAATGGGTAAAGGAAACGTGGCTAAAATCCACGAAAAATTGCAAACTTAGGAACAAACCCTAAAATATATTTGAAATCGCTAAATCGGTTAAAAAACAAAATGTCGGGGAAAAACAAAAAAAAAATGTTGCAAAACTAGCGAAAATTCGCGAACAATTTTAATATTTCAAACAAGCCATAAAAATGCCTAAAACTGTAAGGAATGGCAAAAAATCAAAAAAAATTGCTAAATTAACGGAAATTCGCAAAAATTTGCTAATAGCGGCATGATAGCAAAGTCTAATAACACTCTGCTCGAAATTGACGTTTTTATTAGACATGCTTGGCACTTAGCATTTCATAATAATTCGGGTACGCTAAATCCAATGGTGCTAACCGTTTTTTTTTTTTAGGTAAAATCTTGTTTTTGAGATATACCGTTATTTCGAAAATGCAGAAGGTTAGGTTGCACAACATATATTCGCCGAACTCAAAAACGCCTTAGTTTTTTAAAATTACTAAAAAATTCTGCAATAAAATTTACTTTAATAAAGGTAAAGGTCATACATTTGACCCATCTATTGGCATCCTAAGCGCAGCAGGGGCCAAATTTAAGAATTTTTTTAAATAGCCATATGTCTTTGGTTGAAATTCTTAAATTTGGCTATTGTAGTGCTAAGGATGCCCTAGATGGGTCAATATGTGGCCAACCCCACTTTATTTTTCATCTCAATCATTTATTTCTAACATAGCTACCCGCTATCTCCATTCCTTAAGAGGAATCCGATACAAAATTTTCAATGCAGACTAGAAATATATTGATATACGATTCGCCCCTAGTGGGACATAATGTATGAACGACCTCAATTAGTTTTTTGTCCTAAATATTTTCTCGAGACACACTTTCCCTTATCGCCACTTTTTAGGGGGGCTCCCATACAAATATTGCGTTTTATGGAATTCTTTAATTTAATAAAATTTAAATGATTTTGTTATTCGTGCTTAATTCCCAATTTTTATTTTTGATAAAAACACTGAAATTTATTGTTGATGGGATAAGCTATTGCTATGCGCATTTCACTGGTTGCTTAAGCCAGAACGTCAGGTAACTTCATCCAAAGATTTTAGAAAAACTAAAGATTTTTATAGGAAATTCGTTTAATTAACCTGTTTTTAACTTTAAATATTTTTTATGAACTTGAAAATTTAAAAAAAGAGTGAAATACTCGAGCACCCTACTACACAGTTTTTTTTTGTGTTTGTTGGGCACATTGTACTTTTGAGATGGCTGTTTAATAGTAAACCTACCTGGATTTGTTTAATGCTTTAAATGCTTTTACCCAATTAACTAGGTTCACTTAGACTTACAGACAACAAACAACATGACAATAATAATAAAAATTAATACCTCTGTCGCACAGAAAGTTTGAATAGCATCAAAAACCAATGAAAATGAGAATGAAAGTATATTCCATCAATCCCGACCATTTGATAGCCTACACCAAAGTATTTACACACAAATTTTTAGAAAGAGTACGCTACTTTAGGCTACCTTCAAAGTTAAATTATATTGTAAGGCTAAGTTTCAACTAAGAGTGCTTTTTTCCTAATGATATCTAGATATCCACATTTATATTTTTTCGTCTTAAAGTGAGTTTAGTCCTCATATCCAACTTATGAGGGAAGGAAAATCGCCGATAACTTTTTGCAATGCACAATACGCGGTGAACAGCGTCAGTATTATCGAGGGGTGAGCATGCTGGAATATATAGAACTTTATCGCAACTAAAAATTTTTATACACACAGAGGAAAATGTTTGCCCACTAAATGGAAAACGGTCTAGGAGTAAATGCAGCGAAGACCGAATTTGTGATATTTACCAGGAAATATGCTCACAATTCTTAAGCCTTTAGATTCTGAAAAATTACACAAATTTAAATAATTTTATTAATTTACAAGTCGAATTACTTTTTATATACTTTTTAAGCATTTTTTTCAATATGGCAGTGCCATAAAAAGTTGCAAAAATTTTATGCTTTTACTCTGATAATCTTACACTTACATAGACCCTGACAATTTTGCATCGTTTGTGCGAAATAATTGTCTATGTGGTTGTTGTTATGTTTTTGCACTTTTGCTTTTTCGTAAGGGTGCAAATTTTGACGTGAATACCTTTAATATTTTACTTATTTTATTTAAGCTTTTCAAAAATTAGAAGATTTTTGTAAGCATACACATGTAATGTATGTCTTATGTCATGTTATATTTTTATTAAATATTAAATATTAAATTAAAAGAGATTCATGTTATATTTTTTTATATTAAATATTAAATTAAAAGAGATTCATAAAGTTCAAAAATTGGGTTTAATATAGTTATTTCCAGTGTGACCAATGATGGCAGCTTTTTATGAATTTTGACATCGATTTGTTAGTGCATATTTTACTCTTTGCAGCATGAATTCGTTAAAAGAGGATTTATGCTGCATTTTTAAGCGTATAGAGCATATTTGACCTTTTTGAAGCAAATTTTGATAATTTTAATTTTTAGTAAATGCTTACAAGTACTTTAGCAGCGGAACAAAATATTTTTTTAATATCTTTTTTCTGTTTTGAATATCTATCTGTATACCAAACGTGTTGCTTCAATTTCGCCAATTTCCTTTCAGCACATTTTGCAGGAGAGACAAAAAACTCCTAATATTTCATATTAACAGCTTAAGAGGAAAACCAAAAATATAGTTGGTTTTATACACTTCAAGACTCAAATTGAAAAAAAACCGCGCGCTGGTCGTCGAGGCGTAAAAAGGATTTAGCAGGTTTGGATATTAAGCCGACGATATATCAAGCTAAATCAAAGATAACTGTTTTTATTATCTGTCAAATTTTAAACATAACGATGTGTGTAGAAATATTGGTTAAAGATCTTTTAATATACTGATCAACTCTGAAGCACTTTCTGAATCGATTACCCGATGTCTGTTGGGCTGGTTATCTGATTATATGACTATTTTGGAGATAATATGAAAAAATTGGTATGTATATACGTTTTAGTCGCACGTAATTGGTGATAATCATTATATAAATTCCCTTAGATCTTATATAAACCATCGTCTTTTGTTCGTATTTGCATTAAATACGGCTTATTTACTACATACTAAATGAAATTTACCATATGTATAATTGGGGTATTCACAAGGTGTGCTATCATGTTATGTTGTCATAATGTACTAGCTTTTCACAATGGTTTAAAAATATTTTTTTATTTATTTATTTATTTAAGTCTATGGATTTAAATCCGTACAGACTATAAGTAATTAAAATACGAACAATATTATTAGTTTATGTATTTAAAAACAAGATAATACTACGTTTAATGACACTGGTATCTACTTAAAGAAAAGTCAACTAAATCATACATTTCCTTAAAATCTTTACATATTCTCCGAAAAGGATCAGAATTTGCATAGTTTGTGTGAAAGGCCTGAAGATATAATAGTATGTAATTGCGAGTTGATCGCTGAGGAACGTTGAGTTTAACATTATTAAGCAGGAATTCCGAACTAACGTTATCATTAAACAAATTAACTAAAAACGCAATGTTAAGCATTTTTCTTCGGCTTACTAGTGATGGTAATTTAACGCGTGCAAGTCTTACAGAGTAAGATGGAAGTACTTCAGAAGGATTCCAAGTTGAGTTTCCTAAGCAGAACAATAAAAATTGTTTTTGGACAGATTCTATTCGGTTTATGTGAACATCATAATCAGGATCCCAGATAAAAGAGCCATATTCGATGATAGGTCTTACCAAAGATGTATATAACAGCTTTGTAATCAAAGGATCAGTGAACTCCTTAGCCCATCGTTTTATAAAGGCAAGTACACCACGAGCTTTATTTATCGTTGATGTAATGTGCTTTATAAAATCTAATTTTGGATCAAGTAAAACACCAAGATCCAAAATCTCTTTAACTAATTCAAGTTGGCAGTCACCCAAAGTATAGATACCCAGAGGATTCCCCTTTCTACAAAAGCGCATATGCTTACATTTTGTTAAATTGAGATTCATGATGTTGATATTGCACCAGTTATAAAAATTATCCAAATCATGTTGTAGATTGAGCATTTCCGATGATTTTTTGTTGTTGGTTTGTAAATAAAAAGTGGCTTAAATAAATAGAACTTTGCTTGCTATGTTTATTCCCTGCAAATAATATTGGACTACCTGATCCATTTTGTTCAAATGGACTACTCCCTGGACTAGTTCAATGTAATGCAAGAATGGACCATGTCATTGTTTAAAATAGTTTGTAGTAAAACGACATGTCTTCGTTTTTTAAGACATGTTTTCGTTTTTAAGCGATTGCAAAGCTAAACCTCTGGAGTATACCATGGAGTAGTTTTAAGACTACTCCTTTGTAATGCAAAGCTGGGTAATAAGGTCCTGCCCAAGGACATCGTAATTTTAAATAAAGCATGTTTTTTACACACATTGGGGTTACCTTTGGGTTAGTCCTAGTCGCTTATGGACTACGTTTTAAATGCGTGCGCTGATCGGCCGAGCCGTATTATTTTTTGTAAGCCGCCGCCGGCGCGCCGTTGATGGTAAAATTTAACCTGCGGCTAATAATTTTTGCAACTAATCACTTTCGGCGTCAAATTAGATCGGCTTAGGACTCTGCTGTTTGGTAAACAAACAATATACAATTTATTTCTGATTTGCGTCATGGATTGAATTAAAACATTTTTTTATATTTGGTAAATATTTATTTTTTATATTTGTTATAAAAAAGTAATTTCAATTTTTGGGAATACAAAATTTAAATTTTCAAAAGATTTTGTTATTCGTGCTCAATTCCCAGTTTTTATTATTGATAAAAACACTTGAAATTTATTGTTGATGGGATAAGCTATTCCTATGCGCATTTCACTGGTTGCTTAGGCCAGATCATCAGGAAACTTCATCCATAAAGATTTTAGAAAAACTAAAGATATTAAACCAAATAAAACTGTTAAACGTATAAGAATTATAGCAACAGTTCTACTTGTAATTATATCAAAGTTTAAACAAAAACACATCAACAATAAACAGTGGGTTTATCTCGTCTTACATTCCCCCTACAATTAGTTGAAATTCTCTCAACATTAATTGTAGTTGTAAGTAGGTTAAGAAAAACAAAATAAAAACAACAACAACTTACAAAAGATGTTGTCAATTAAGTGTTTTTGTATTTTTGGGAATACAAAATTTAAATTTTCAAAAGATTTTGTTATTCGTGCTCAATTCCCAGTTTTTATTATTGAAATTTATTGTTGATGGGATAAGCTGTTCCTATGCGCATTTCACTGGTTGCTTAGGCCAGATCATCGGGACACTTCATCCAAAGATTTTAGAAAAATATATAACAAAAATAAAATGTTAAGCGAATAAGAAATATAAACACCATCAACAATTAATTTCAGTTTATCCATCGTATCCCAGCAAAAACTTTACTTACCTGGTAAGTAAGCAGGTAATGTTGGAGAAAATAAACACTTCTTATTTTTCGGCTGAATAACTACTTATTTTTGTTCGAGGTGTCCACAGAATTCAGTACTTACAATACACTTACTAGAAGTCAAAAAGTATCTAGTTATTATTAAAAGCCAAAAAATCACTAGTTAAGAGACCTAATAAGTAGTTATTGAACTCGTTACCAGTAAGTAGATATTCAGTACTGAAAACAACACAACTTTTAAGTAGTTATTGAGCTGATTATTAGTAAGCAAATATTCAGTAGTGAAAATTATAGCAGTAATAAATAGTTGCTGAGGTCATTACTAGTAAATACTCATTGAAGTTTTCAGAATAATGACAGTGCTACTGCTACTACTTAAGGCTAGTTTACACTATTATACTTTATATTAATACATGTCTTACATTACTTTAGTTTTGTAATATGAGAAAGTGTGATAATGTAAATGCAATGTGTCATGAAAATGACAAGTATTACGAAAAACAATTTGACATCCCATACGACTTTATCATTTTTCAAACCAATAATACTATTCATTTGATCAGGGTTGTTACATTTTAACAAAAGCTTGATCATGTGTGAACAGAAACTGTAATGTTGAATTAGATTTTTTGAGAGTCGCAACAAAACTCATTAGATTTCTATCTCACAAAGTAGTATGGAATACGTGAGACATGTGTGATAGTGTAAACTAGCCTTTAAACAAAAATTGGAACCAGTTTTCAAAATCGTTGGCAGTTGCCCATTGACGAAGTCTATTATATTAAATTCGTTTTAAAAAAGATCGCGTAATTAAAAAATGGTTATTAGTCCGTGTTATATCGAAATCGCGTAAATGAGGTACCTTGTAAATCGAGGTTTACCTGTACATATTTATGTATGTATGTACTTATTTACTTATGTTCATATGTATATTAATCATCCATTAGTCATACTGTGTTTGTCTATGGATGAGTGAGTGTATTTTGCTAAATCCTGGCTGAGACCCCATTAAAATAACAGCATTACCGAACATAAACCATTATTACTATTACCACATATTCTACTGGGGATACATACTTTTGTACGTAAACACGGCGTGTATAGTGGAAGTAAAAAATAAGAAAGAAAGTATAGTCGGTCAAGCCCGACCAAATGATGTCCTACACCACAATATTTACAGACAACTTTTCGAGAGTGTGAAACAAAATTATGTTGTAAGGAATAGTTTTCTATAAGAGTTAATTGTGTCGTTTAATATCTTTGTTTGTATCTACGTCTATATTAGATTTTTTAATCTTAAAGTAATTTTAGTACCTGCACTGAAAAAAATAACAATTGATTTCAATGAAAAAATTTGTGATATTAATTAAAATATTATTGTTTTTTATATTTTTATTTTGCTCCCAATATACATATAATAAATGTTTGTTAAAACGGAAGTAATTTTAGAATCGTTTCTGTGTATGGTAAATTTTTTACCTACCAGCACAATATATTTGGCAATGTAGCTTTTATAAAAGTTTTCACTGCCAAATTTCATATCAATAACAATTCTGATTCGAACATTATATAAGTTTTAACACACGAGCACAAACGCATAATGTGCTTTTCACTGTTGGTATGGGTAAAAAAAACATGTAAAAATATTTTATACGGCTTTACTGAATCTGTACTTGCCCTGCAAATAATAGGACCAGTCCAAACACGCGTGTAAAGAGTAGTCCACAAAGGACCAGGACTAGTCCATAAGTAACCCAAACGTATGGAAAAAACCTGGTCTATTTAACATTACGATGTCCTAGGAGAGGATCATATAACCCACCTTTGGACCACTAAGGAGTAGTTTTAAAACTACTCCATGGTATACTCAAGAGGATTAGTTTTGAAGTCGTTTAAAAACGAAAGCACGTCGTTAAAAAACGAAGACATGTCGTCTCACTACAAACACTTTTTAACAATGACATGGTCCATGCTTGCATTACATCGGACCAGTCCATGGAGTAGTCCATTTTATCAAAATGGGTCAGGTGGTCCAATTTTATTTGCTGGGTGGTATCATGAAATATTTGTTTTTTATGTTTATCAGCCAGATATTGGTGAAGCATTTGATAAATTATACATTTGTATGTCTAATATATTTAGGTCGTTATTGTATGTTATTAGTATTCAACGAGGAAAGAGTTTGGTTGATAAAACGAAAGAGAACATCTTTTTCAATATAGCCAAGATTAACAAAACTATTTTTTATTATTGTCACGATGAGGTAGAAGTAATTTTCTCCCGAATGCCCAACACATCTTCATTGTGTTTCAAAAATAGAACGAGTATCAGAAGTGTGTAATAGAACGTGGTTTTCGTTTTCCTGGAAATGGCGTTACTTCTGAAATGCTTGCTTATGTCATAATTATACATTATTGTTCTTTTTATTTATAGCGGTTCCAATTCATCTACTACTTTGAAATGATAATAAATTACCTGTTTGCACATTTCTTCACAATATCTTTGTTTTGTCCACGTTTATCACCAGATAAACGATTCCATTTCAATATTACCATAGACAGCAGTTACATCTCGCAGGTTTCCTTCAATTATATAAATATCATTTGCACAAACGAGGAGCATATCACATTTGTGTCCAGTATGGCCATTGTATTTGTCACTAAGTGTCATTCTGCAAGGACTCAGACAACAGACATATTATATTGTAACAATTATATTTTATTATAAAAAATTCGCTTGATCGTCCAATATGTAAAAATATTCGAAAGATCTGCACTAAAATTTTAGTTCTTTTATTTTTATTATTTCAAGCATACATATAATATAATAAGTACCCTGCGGGAAATTTGTGTCAATTGGTCCAACAGACTGGTCCTGGGATTTGTGAAAATAGAACAAGTACAAAAAGAAAGGACTCATGACCAATGAAAGAAGAACCAATCCCTTAACTGGTTTATGAAGAACCAAAAGGTAGAAAAAGTTATTAAAAACAAAACACTCTTCAACGGTGCTGTGGCACATATTTTGATACTTTCTAAAATTTGGTTCTAGATTATAGGACTTGTTTAATTGAAATAATACTACATTGTATTGAAATAATACTACATTTTAGTAACTGAAACTAAGCACGTTCATTGAGAATAGATCTGTGACTGGTCAAATGGTGTCAATTGACCCCCTCCAATGACAAGCCCATGTAAAAGTGATAGGTCTTATTCATATAAAGTGTTAGAACTAGAACCGGTCTCTACCACCAAAGACCTATCACAGGACTACTTTGGTATCAGTTTGCTTCCCTCTAGGGTACTTATTCTACCATGATTTCAAGAATTTTTGTTTTTTAATTTCCGTTTTCTTATTTCATGCAAAAAGTTGTTTAAGTTTATATTTTATATACACGTAGAAAAACATAACATTTATGTTTGCACGTTACTTTACTATGTTTAAATATGACTATAGTATGGTTTAAATCAACAAAATTTTTGCCGTAATCGACCATTATATGGTTAAAATTAACCATATTTTGGTGAATATAAACCATATTATATTCCAAATTAACCATATTATGGTCAGAATTAACCCTCATACGTTCCTCAAAATAACTTGCAGGAAAGTTCTTCGGGTGAAAAATCACCCATACTGATTATTTAATGGAAATATGTTTTTCCTTTATTGAAGGTGTTTTTATTTTTTTAGACAAAATAATATTTAAGGAAAAAACAATAAACTAAAATCATCCATCATTTTCAATCGGATGTAGGTAGCCCTCACGTTTTATGAATGGGAGAAATTTCACCAGAGGGACTTTTTCGAAATTCTTTAAATAATCTTGTAACGTTAGGACATACAAAAATAAAACTTAATGGCCCATAATCATAGACAAGAATAAAGTCGACTTTTTTTAATGCATACTTTAAAACAATGGTATTCACATGCATTTAAAGCAGGTTTTAGTTTAAAGTGTACTTTATTTTGACTATTAGTATGGGCCAATGTTATTAATGCAAATTTTAAATTTAAAAAATTAGAAAAAATTGTCATTGAGATCCAGCAAAATGTTTAAGGGATATTATATTTTGAAACATAAAATGGGTGAAATTTTACCCAAAGACCGTATAAGGGTTAACAATAATATGTTAACCATATTATGGTTATTTATTTCATCCATATTTTCAATTTGTTTACTAGGTGTCAAATTATAATTTTATTTAATTTTTTATTCCTGATAGATGTTATGTTTCACTTTTGTAAAACATCACCTTCGATTCATATTCCAGCCATCACCATTTTTTGTGTTCTACTAGTTTATTCTACGTAAATTTATGTATTTTAATCAATAATTAAAATTAAATGAATGAGAATTTTAAGCAACTATTGTAAAATGCAACCGATCCTGGACGGTTGTTGCTTTTTAAACATATTATTTTAAATTTAAAATTAAACATAAAAATGTTGTAAAATGTTATTATTTCGAACCGCGAAAATAACGTTAGCAATAAAAAAATAAAATTCTGAAGGAGAGAGTTTTTTTTATTTTATTTTATATAAATTTTGTATGATATTTGTCGCTTACGATAAAATTGTTTTTGCTATAAAATCGTAATGGTGCCTTATGTGACCAAGGATATTTTAGGAGATGATGCATATGTTCCCAATAAAGTCATTTATTAAAAAAATTTAAAATGATGTCGCTTACGTTATTTTCGCGGTTATGGCTTGATATTATTGTTATTAAATATTAACCATAACATGTTTGTTGGCAACCATAATATGGGTATAGATTTGGGATGGATGAATTTAACCATAATATGGTTGCCGTGATAATAATATGGTTGAGGTTAACATAATATGTTTAATAGACTGGTCGCAATTTTTTTTTTTTAAATTTAATTGTTTGCACTACTTAAAATATGAGGTTTGGTGTAAGAAATCATGTCCTAATTTTTCAGCTCGATCCGACGGTGCCTAGTCGTGCCAAGTGGGGACCAAAGTTCCCCATATGATGAAAAAAACATCTATGCAATCAGATACTAGTTGAAAAGCCGGTCCCAAAGACAGAAAATCAAAAATCTGGCTTCGTTACGATCTTCCGCAGAGAAAGTACTTTTAGTATGCCAAATTTCAGCTTCATATATCATTCGATGGCTTCAGAAAGTTGCGGAAATAATAGGACATACATACAAACATCCGCAAATACTAAGAAATTATATATTGTATAGATAGATTAAAGCATCTGCTAATTAATATTTTAGTATGATACGAACGAACGATTTTTAACCTAATTCAGGTACGCTGAATCCAGTGATGCTAGCCGTTTTTTTTAGGTTAGCTCTGGTTTTCGTGATATACCGTTATTTCAAAAATGAAGGAGGCTGCACAACATATCTTCGGGTTACTCAAAAACGGCTTAGCTTATTGAAAAAAATAAAAAAATCCGAAATTCCGCAATAAAATTTACTTTTAGAAAGGTAAAACTATTTTCTTATATGCGCAGTCGTTTTAGAAACTTAATTTTTTTTTGAAAAAAAAAATAATTTTTTTTATAAAAATTTCGAAATTTTTATTTTTAAAAAATTCATTAAAAATTGGAAAGTGCTTCTACAATAACTTAAAAAAAAAATGTATAAATTTATTTGAATGTTTTTATTAAGTTGATTATTTTAAAAGAGAAAATTTGTTGTGGGACGGATATAAATGACGATAGTGCTCAACAACTTGGAGTAGGTACTGCTTATCTGTCTCATCGTATGTTAACGATTTATTGTAATCCGTGATGAGTTTAATTGCTCTTTCTGCCGCATCATTTACAACGTTCAAATGTTGACAGACAGCTTTTCCAGCGCAGTAATCATCCCTCTGCTGCCATTGAGAAGGTTCCTATTCTAAAAATGTTGGATCTATGGCTAATCGGGAAAAAAATTTCTTTGCCAGTGGAGAAACAAAATCGGATATATCTCTTGACACGTAAGAGAAAATTTCATCCATATTGACAACATTCCTTTTCGAAATTTTTTCATAATTTCCATGTATGTCATTGCCGATGTCGAGTTTTTGGACCATCATCTTTTTTATTTCCAACGGCACGCTTTCATCAAAAAATGCAAGGCCAACTGTTTCTTCTGTCAAATACCACAAATGCTTTCTTATTTTTTGCAACAATGCAGTCGAAACTTCATTATCAAAATAAGATACAACGTTTTGAATGAAATCAAGATCCAGTTTTGGCGCTTCTATAGCGTTCACACATCGGAACCAATAAGGTACATATATGATAGTCAAAAACAAGCAAATGCTCCGAAGACTTTTCAATTCTGCTGCTGTCAATTTGAACTGTTCGCGAAATAGAAATATTTTGTAACAATAAATGCACTTTGACATGAATCGTGCATGCGATGTTGCACCAGGCAAACGAAATTGTGAAAAATCTGGTACCCGCTCCCCAATAAAATGGAGTGTTAACTCAAGCAACTATTTATAATCTGCACGCACGTAATGGAATTTTAACGCATTTATACAAAACTTTTTCAAAAAATCTAAGTGCGATGTTGTTAAAATTCGTACCACTTCTTCGTCCAAAATTCCACTTTTGAAGGTGCTAGCTTCAATGTGTTTCCAATTTTTGGCAAATCTGTTCAAGCGCTTATTTTTTTAAATGTACCTTTAGTGCTTCGCAAAATGATGAAATAGGTAAAGTAAATTTTATTGCGGAATTTCGGATTTTTTTAGTTTTTTCAATAATCTAAAGCGTGCAGCCTCCTTTTCAAAATAACGGTATATCTCGAAAACCAGAGCTAACCTAAAAAAACGGCTAGCACCACTGGATTCAGCGTACCTGAATTAGGTTAAAAATCGTTCGTTCGTATCATACTAAAATATTAATTAGCAGATACTTTAATCTATCTATACAATATATAATTTCTTAGTATTTGCGGATGTTTGTATGTATGTCCTATTATTTCCGCAACTTTCTGAAGCCATCGAATGATATATGAAGCTGAAATTTGGCATACTAAAAGTACTTTCTCTGCGGAAGATCGTAACGATCTGTCTTTGGGACCGGCTTTTCAACTAGTATCTGATTGAATAGATGTTTTTTTCATCATATGGGGAACTTTGGGCCCCACTTGGCACGACTAGGCACCGTCGGATTGAGCTGAAAAATTAGGACTTGATTTCTTACACCAAACCTCATATTTAAAGCAGCGCAAACATTTAAATTTAAAAAAAAAAAATCCCATACAAGATGCGACCAGTCTAATGTTTAAGTGTTTAGTTGTAGCTTTATTCTTTAAAAAATATTATGGTGTTAAATTTATCTATATTTGAAGTTTCAAGGAAGGTAAACACTTAATTGTTAAATAACCAAAATATTATCAATCTTGAAAAAAAATTTGTTAAAAACAACAAAATTTTGTTTGTTGCCATTGCAGGGACCATAATATGTTTTTTAACAATACTTCAATCATGTTTTTCTCTGCGTGTAAACTTTTATTTATTTACGCAGAGCTACTAACAACTTAAAAAAATTTACTTACAATGGCCCATTTTCATATAAAACACGTTCATGTAACCGGGTACCTTGGTGCGCACTAAAGGATGCTTAGAATAAATTGGACTCTTGCGCTAATTGCAAAAATAATTTTAGCTAAATAGCTGCAAAAATAACAAGTTTTTTTAAGTTAATAGTTTAAGAAGTTTCAGGTATACAGATTAGCAATTCCAGTCAAAAATTTCAGATGAAAACGCGAAAAGTACCGGAGTACCTAGGGACGCACATATAGTTAAAAGGCGAATCTTCATTTAAAAGATTTTTGCACAAATGCAAAATTGCTTACTTTTTTTAGAGATCTTTTTTGCAGCTTTAATCCCGAAACATTTTTAATATTAAACATACAAATTACCGGGACAACAATGTCCGTGAGCAATTACTGCAGGCAAGCTCACTTAAGTTTGATGAAATAGTATCCAAAGCCTTAGCGCTTGAAGCCGCGAAAGTAAATGCCAGGGAACTTGCAGGTTCAACAGGCCCTTCTTCGAGCGTCACTACCGATATAAATAAAATTTATAAATCTAGAAAAATTAAACAAAAACGTTCCAACCAACAGTCGAATCATAAAAAGATAAGTTATCAAGATTTAGGAATTGCGGGGCTATGTTTTCGCTGCGGGAGGAATAATCATCAGGCCAAAGAATGCCAAACAGACAAGACAAAATTGAAATGCTCAAGCTGCAAGAGGAACGGACACGTGAGCAAAGTATGTATAACCTCGTTAAGAACAAACTACGGAAATCGACCGCCAAATAAAATAAGCCAAATTCAAAACGTTCATAACGCAGACTATGGCGTATACAAAATAGTTGATGTTTATCAAAATATTGCTCAAAATTCTAATACAGAGCGTTATTATGCATACATCCATGTAGAGGGGAGGCCAGTAAAATTCGAGGTCGACTCCGGTTCCGGCTTTACATTTCTACCATGGAAACAATTCAATGAATTGAATTTGGGCAACAAACTATGTCCCACAAGTTTGATTTTCCGGTCTTATACTCAGAACACATTTGTGCCAGATGGTAAAGTACGTGTTAAAATAAAATTTAATGGCGTGTCAACTTCGGACGAAGTATACATCGTTCCGGATACATGTGCAGCGTTAGTAGGTAGGTCTTAGATTCGAAGACTCAATATCAACCTGACTGAACAAGATCAATTAGATTCAGGTAAGGAAGCAACAAATATTTTATTCAATGATAACGTTGTCGAAAACATTATGGAAGAATTTTCGGACGTTTTTGAAGAGAAAATTGGACGCATTCCAAATTATGAAGTAGGTATCTTTGAAATTAATGGATAATTGTAGACCCATTTATACGAAAGAGCGTCAGATTCCCTAATATTTAACAGAGCGTGTGAATAGGGAACTAGACAGTTTAGAAAGCGCAGGTAAATTTTCCAAAGTTTCAAGCAGTGATTGGGGTTCACCTCTGGTTGTGATTCCAAAGGCAGATGGAGGGGTTCGCCTATGTGTAGACTATAAAGTCGGAGTTAATCAGCGGCTGGTAGCCGCACATTACCCGGTTAGGAAAACAGAACATATTTTCAATAATCTTCGTGACGCGAAATATTTTTGTCGATTAGACCTATACAAAGCTTACCTCCACCTCGCCGTTGATGAACCAACAAGTATCGTTCAAACCATTTCTACACATAAGGGAACGTACCGCATAAACCGGTTGTCTTTCGGTATTAAAACTGCAACTGCAGAATTTAATCGCATAATAGACCAAATCCTGCGCCATATACCTAACACCGAATACTATTTTGATGACATAATTATACATGGTAAATCGTTAGAAGAATGCAAGTCAAATTTGATGTGCTGTTTACAACAACTTAAAAAGTATAATTTACATTTGAACCGTTCAAAATGCTCATTTTTCAAAACAAAAATAGAATTTTCAGGCCATACCATCGAGCACAATAAAATTATAAAATCCGATTCAAAAATTAATGCCATTCTACAAATGCCAGAGACGGCTGACGACGTAAAACGGTTTTTAGGGATGGTCACGTACTATTCGCGATTTATACTAAACGTGTCTACAATAACAACGCCCTTGCGAAAACTACTGCACAAAGATTCAAAGTTTAAATGGTCACCCGAATGTAAAAGAGCACTTAATAAATTAAAACAAGAAATTGCGAGCAATCGGGTACTAATGCTTTACAACCCTGAGTTGCCACTTTAACTGGCGTGTGATGCAAGCCCAACTGGAATAGCGGGGGTCTTGTCCCACTTACAAATGCGGAGCAAAATTATTCCCAATTAGATAGAGAAGCATTAGCTATTTTTTATGCTGTTCAGCATTTTCACGAGTGCCTATTTGGCCGCAAGTTTAAGCTTGTTACAGATAACCAACCACTGATGAGAATATTCCATCAGAACAACAAGCTACCACAGATGACATCATCTCGTTTGCAAAGGTATGCCGCATTCTTAAGTGGTTACAATTACGAAATTGTCCACAAAAATGGTCAAGAACACGTCATTGCCGATTGTTTTTCGAGGGCACCAGCTATTTCGAATGAGGAATCTATAAATTCAATTGATTATGAAGTACATCAACTATGTAGTATTTCTCTTAACCAAATTTGTTTAGAAAAGTTAAGTTTCAAAAGAATTCAAGAAGAAACACAAAAAGATGAAGCACTTTCTAAACTACTGCATGAGTTACGTCACAACGCAACAGCTGATTCTGAATTTACCATTAATGGACACGTTTTATTTAAAGGGCAACGAATAATGATAGCAACCTCTCTAAAAGATGCGGTTTTACAGGAGCTTTACTATACCCACATAGGAACTACAAAGATGAAACAATTAGCTAGGCGGTACGTGTATTGGAAAGCCATCGATAAAGATGTTGAGAAATTCGTACGCGCTTGTAAAGAGTGCGCCTCTACCAAGAACAATCCTGCAAAAGCGTCACTTCATCCCTGGGAAGAGCCAGACTGCAACTGGGAGCGCATACATATTGATTACGCTGGGCCGTATCAAGGCCATTATTTCTTAATTATTGTGGATGCTAAGTCCAAATGGATAGAAGTGGGAATATGTACAGCAGCGCCCTCATCATCATCAACAATTGAAGTTCTGTCAAATACCTTTGCAAGGAACGGATATCCAGACGTATTGGTATCTGACAACGCAACAATTTTTAAAAGCGATAAATTTTCAGCGTTTTGCCAAGAGTGTGGTGTGTTCCAAAAATTCATCGCTCCTGGACACCCAGCTAGAAACGGTCTAGCTGAAAGAAGTATCCAAACACTCAAGAAGAAGCTAGCAGCCATGGCCAATGATTCTTAATCCATACAGAAGAAAATAAGAGATATCCTTTTCAGATACAGAACCACGCCATTAAAAAATGGTAAAACACCTTCAGAAATATTCTAAGGCCGACAATTTCGGTCTCGTTTAGATATTTTAAAACCTCCAAAGATATCAAGTAATGAACACGATCATATTCCGTCAAGACAGTTAAGTGTGGGAGAAAGGGTTCAAGCCCGTTACTACACTCCCAACAAATCGTTATGGAAACTGGGCACAATATGCAAAAAAATTGGCCGTCTTCATTATATTGTTAAATTAGATGATGGATACATTTTCAAGAGACATATAAACCAGTTAGTTAAATTCCAAACGCAAGTTGAGCCTGCAACCGATGTCCAACTAGGGCAAGGGCAAGTGATGCCACAGGAATTAGAGATGTTCAATCCTAGTAATGTCAACCACCATACTGGAGATGTGCAAAAAGCATAAAACTTTCTCACTGTCGGACAATAATTTAAAATAGGTCCTAACCGCAACCAATTTTAATGCTTTCGTCCGTTTTTATAAAGATTAATTAATAATATGTGACCTTCTCAGAGAAAAGGGACCTACCTAGTGTGTGAAAATCCTTTTATACACCCTTTTAGGTACCAGAATCCACTCTTAAGTCCAAACTCCTTTTTTAAAACTCTAGGTCCCTTTTCTCGGAGAAGGCAACATATATAGATATTAGGGCTTGCATTACCGATTAACCGGCTTATCGGTAAATTGCTAAAAAATTCATTACCGAAAAACCGGTAAATTCATTATTTTTTACCGGTTTTTTCGGTAAAAATGTATGCTTTATATTCTACGATATATGTCGTTTTGTTCTGTACATACGTACCTACTATTTTATAAGTAAATAGTTGAATTTAATATTTAAAATATATAATTATACTATAATAAAGAAATTCAACTATATTTATAAAGTAGTATGTACGGAACAAAACGAAAAATATTGTAAAATGTAAAAAATTTCTTTCTCTTACTTGCACCTACGTAAAAATTAAACAAATTTTGGTTTCTTGTTGTGTGTTGTGTACAGGGTTTAAAAGCACCCATAAGCTGGATGCTTTTTATTTTTGCTTTTGCCACTGCTATTGAAATTTTTAATTTTTTTTTCCAATAGCCAATGTTTTGTTTTTCGTTTGTGCAAAAAAGCAAATGTCCTATTTTGTATATTTTTATTTTTTGACAATTGCTTTTTTACCAGCCAGCGACAAAAATGGACAACCACCTAAAAAGCAACAGTTTCCATGACCACAGCACGAAATGTGTGTGTGTGTGTGTATTTTATAAAACAAAAATTTATAATTAATTAGTTTGAATAAAATATTCACTAACTAAAATACTCTCAAAATTACCGGTAAATTCCCGGTTTACCGGATTTTTCCACATAAATTACCGAATTACCGGTAATTGAAAAAGTCGGTAAATTTGCAAGCCCTAATAGATATCATATAGATCCCACTCCTGAACTATCCAAACTGTCTGTGGGGGTATCAAAGATTCGGGCCAGCTGACTATAGCACTATAACTTGTCCTTATTATAATTAACTATCAGCTATTACAGTCAAAATCATATTGTTAACTGGAAGTTAAGGTATCTAATATGTAGTTATTTTAAACTGTACTTGGTGAAATTGGTCATTATAGAATGTAATTTTTTTATTTATAAATTATATTAAATTTTTTATAAGTAATTTTTCTTTAATTTTAAAAGACGTTTGACTCTAATCGAGATTTTGAAAAGTTGACATTTACTTTTCGCCTGAGTGTTGCCGAGTTTATTTTTAATTTGAGAATAACACTTGATATCATATTGTCATATGCTTATATTCAAATCATTGTTAATTTTAATTCAAATGTCAAAAACAAGCCATCTAAACGCTGGAGAACTGTGAATCACGTAATTTAATAAGGAATTTAGCACGTCATACCAAAATCGTATTTTTGATAAATTTTGTATTCCCGAAAATAACTTTGATAAGGAAGTCTTCGTGGTTGTTGGGACGTGGTTTTATAACCAGTCAGGGTTGCCAGAACTTTTAGAGGAAAAATCAGCAAAAAAAAAAAATCTGCAAAATCTGCGTCAAGGTTTTAAAAATCTTCAATAAACTTTCAAAACACATTTATTGCATTTTTTATGTAGTTTATTTAGAAAAAGATATTACAATTAATTTCAAAATATGTTCCCGAATTTAAAATCGATGGTAGTTTAAAATGTGATTCTGGTAAATATGAGTGATTGGTCCTCGAAGCATGAGGTATTAAAAAGGAAATATTTTTTTTGAACTTTCAACACAGAAAAGTTATAAAAATTTGTTCGATTTAATGAACATGGCTAATAATTTATGGATATTGTTACATTAAAAATATCTATCCAAATTTAATTACTCAGGCTGAGGAAGGATTAGTCACACCTTTGTTAATTTAAACAACTAATTAAAAGTTAATTGCGGGATGACATAAGTCTCGCGATATTAATGTGTCAAGACAATGCGAGTTTTTAATTTTTAAGTTATCTTTTGTGAATAATTTATCTACTAATGAATCTATTTCCACACGGTTCTTCCATGAATGGTTGATATACTATAATTATTTATCAATGCAAGAAGTGGAAATAGTACAATCATGACAATGTTAATAAGTTTCCACCGAGCTAAAAAATCTGCAATGTTAAACCAAAAGTCTGCAAATCTGCATTTTGACAATTTTGGGGAAAAAATCTTGAAAATGCAGATAAATCTGCACTTCTGGCATCGCTGTCACCAGTACATATAAATAGATTTGTACTTAAACATCTTAAGAATTTAGTTCTTTTTTTGTGACGGCTAATCAAGTTTTTTTTTGTATTTTGTGTTCCTTCCGTTCTTGGTATTCTTTGACTTTTGGAAAAAAAACTTCAAGTGAATTTTTACTCTTAACTTAGCCATTTGTAAACCGACCTCACGAACGTACTTTTGTACGCTTTTGATGTACAAATAATAAGAAAACAAAACTTTTTCTTGCATCTTTTTTTGCGATTCGAAAGCATTTGGATAGTTCTATGTTCAGTGCAAAAGATGGATTTCATCCATTATAAACATGTGGTCACGAACGTACGCAAAATAGAAGTCAACTTCGGCTGACAGTAGTGAAATGCAAAACTCTGGAAAATGAAACGGAATAATTAAATATTAATTTATTTTAAAAGAATATTAATGCTGGCCTCTATCCAGTATTTACACAATAAAATATTTATATTGGTTTTTGTTTAATTGACTAAAGCTACGGTCACACTTGTCAAATATTTGACGAAAAAAACGGAACCAACTAGCAAATTAAATGATCGATTCCTTAAATTCAATTATATATTTAGATTATACTTGTAGTACCACTTCTCAAAGAAAACAGTTTTTTTTTTGCTATGCCTGGTAGTATAATTAGTGCATTCTGTGATATTAAGACAAACATGGTCTCATTAACTATTAACAAAAGTAGTGGCTATGCTTATTTGGTCAAATATTTAGTAAGTGTGACCATAGCTTTAACGTACGATTTTTCCATATTATCACCATGCATTTTCCCATAAATATCTTCAAATTTCCTCAACAAAACACTTAATGCTCAATTTGCAATTGATTGTAATGGAGAGATTATATTTTGCATGTAAAATAATTATATAAAAATGTCTTTAGAAGTATCTTAAAAAGAATATAAAATTTTCCAGTTCACAGCCCAAATTCCTCAAGTAAAACAGCTGAGATATGCTATCCCAGTAAAAAATGTGCTCCAAAAGGAGCGGGTTTTATGTATGAATTCAAACCTCAAATCGATTCAAACCTGGTGATAGGATGCCTGATTTTTATGACATTTATAGCATGATCAAAAAAAATAACCACCTGAAGTTAATTCGCCTTGGCCCTGCTAATAACTTTTTTTTAGCTTAATCATTGTTGGATATCACAATTTTGCTTATTATCTTTGTTCCTGTTTTGTTTTCTTTCTGTTTTTGAAATGATACAATGATTTTACAAAAACAAATTGGCTGTGGTTTTTGTACGAGTTGTACTTGTTGTAGTACCGAGATTGTCTGGGATGAATTCGCCTTGTTTAATACATATAATAAAAAATATCAAAGATAATTAGATTCATAATTTTTCAACAGCCTCGACAATTTTTCGTAATATTTTTGATATTAACATAGAATATCCTAGTTAAGAACTTATCTGAGGTCTGCGAAAAACCCATATCAACAACCACACGGATGATCAGACATCGTCGAACCAACTTCCCCTCCTGTACCAACCCAGGTTCTAAGGTGACTATTGTAGGAACTTCTAACTTATGGACAATTGAATATCTATGTATGTATAGTATACCGTTTTCATCTAAAGCCTAGTACTCTGTTCAAATTTGTGAAAAATGTTGAGCAACATTGATTATTCCACACGAAAATTTTGGCATTTATCAATGTTACCAATCTTACGAATTTGTACAATTTGACGTTTTTATTTCTTCAAAGTATGCTACATTGTTTCGTGTATGTAAACAAACGCCACATGTATTTTACTAAAATTATTTTTTTTTAATAAAAAATTTAATAAAAAAAATGTAAATATGGATAAAAAACTGTTACCGATTGTGTTATTTTAATTTTTTATTTCTTTTTTAATATTAAGTTCATACTTTTTTGCTTTTGCTTAAAATTCCACGTGAAATAAAGGCAGCTTACATTATTTCGCAGTTGTAATAAAAATGTTGCCAGAAACATTTCGGAACTTTTTCACAAAATAAACAGAGTACAACTCCATCAACATTATTTCATAGACATTTCGCACAAGTTTTTTCATATGCATTTTGACAGCATTTCTCGTGAAATGTTGAACAGAGTACCAGGCTTTAGGGGGGCATAAAATGACGAATGAGTTCATGTTTGTAACGCAATACACATTTATGTACATATATTCACATGCGTGAGAGTAAATAAAGTTTTAATGGCAACCTTGAGAACCTCTACACTTACTTTTATTTTTTATTCCCTTTACCAAAGTTTAAAAGGTATAAAAAAGTTTGTCATTCCGTTTGTAATTTCTACAATATTGATTATAGACCCTATAAAGTATATAATCTAGGTCCTCAAATTTAATTTTCATTAAATTTGATGAACTTCAGCCTGATTAAAACATTAAAAATTTGGATTAAAACCCATAAATATTTCAACAAAATAACCACAATTCTAATTATTCTAAGTCATATTAAGTAGCGAATTTGATTTAACTATGTCCGCCTGTTTGTGCATATGTTGAAATGGGATTTGACGAAAACCCCAGAAATGATGGGGACTAGGTTGTTCTATATATTTACAAATAATTGAGATATGAACTATTTAATTTTACGAATAAATCCCTTGTGCTTGCTTTTTTATTTCTTTTTTCTGCAAAAGTTTCCAAGTTATAGAAAACAAAAACAATTATTGTTGTTATTTGTTTTGCATGAAAAATATCGAGTGTCTCTTCGCAATCATGTGCCATTAACACATTAGTTCGCTGCTTTTTTCTTCTGTTTGTGTGATTGCTAGCCGACATTGGTTTTTGATTTGGCGGCTTTCAGACAGAAGCTGTTTGTTTCATTCTTTTTCCTACAACATAAAAGTGATTGCCGTTGCTTTTTGAGTTCCATCAAATAAGAAATTTTTGCTTTTGTTAAAAAAGCAAAAGCTAGAAAAAGCCAGTGCCCATTATTTTGTCTGTTTATTTTGCTGCTGCTTTTGAAAAGTGTTGGCTTTTTTAGCAGTGGAACTTGTCGGCTTTTTAATTTTGATTTTTTTTAATGAAGAAAAGGCAAAATTTGGCTGCTTTTGCTAATATGGCAATAGTATTTTTAGCCCTGCTCACCATTGAATGAAATTATGTAAATATATATTTTCATTATAATATCCTCAATTGGTATTTTTGAATTAAAAGAAAAAAATGTTAAGATAACTAAACGATTATCCAAATAATTTTCGTGGGAATACAAAATTTAATTTAAATGATTTTGTTATTCGTGCCTAATTCACAATTTTTATTATTTGATAAAAACACTGAAATTTATTGTTGATGGGATAAGCTATTCCTATGCGCATTTGCTTAGGCCAGAATATCAGGAAACTTCATCCATAAAGATTTCAGAAAAACTAAAGATATTAAATCAAATAAAACTGTTAAGCGTATAAGAATTACAGCAACAGTTCGACTTGTAACAATATCAAAGTTTAAACAAAATCATCAACAATAAACAGTGAGTTTATCTCTCCTTACATTCCCCACTACAATTGATTGGAATTCTTCCAACATTAATTGTAGTTGTAATTTTACGGCGCAATGTTTGTGGCGGCAGCACGCTATTTTGAAACCGAGAACAGCTTTGGTTCCTGCAATAACTATGCAAAAAAACAGAGAAATATTCAGAAGCAAATTACATGCACGTTTGTGGCTGAATTTTATAAACCTTCTGTAAAACAGCAATTTTGACAGATATGCACAATTACATGTGACTTAAAAAGTTGACAAGTGAGATATAAAAAAATATTTCGTCTACAAGCACCCTAAATAACTTACTTTTCACATCGCACCAGAGTAAAAGGTATAAAATATTCGGCATAGCCGCATATAGCACTCTTACTTATTTTTTTTTTTTTTTTTTTTTTTTTTTGAGTGAGTATATCTCTACCGTCGTTAGTATTTTAACATCTTGCTACTGCTGAAGCTTATTTCCTGCTGTTATCCAGCACTCAGACCATGACAACCTGTGATATTCGCTCAGGGAGCAGTAAAATGCAGAGAATTTTCTGTTTTGTTTTTATGAAAACTGTTGTTTGTTAGCAGAATTGGTAGCAGAAAAACTAAATTTACACAGAAATTTACTGGAAGATTTAATATATTTTCTAAACCTCAACTTTAACACTTTTACGCAATATATTACATTTTACACGTTGTTTAATTGATAATTGACTGTATTTTTCATAATATCAAATAAAAATTTGTCTTTCGAGATGAGGTTTTTGTACTGGAGTCGGAGTCAAAGTACCCACAAACCACTGTTTTTTGAATGCACAGCGCTGCTTTCTGCTAAATACTTATTAAAACTGAACTAATTAGGTTACGCGATATTATTTTTAAAAAACTTTTAATGTAAACTTTAATCTTCATACGAAATTATTCCTAGCTTGCAGTCTCCACCCAACATAAAACTACTAACCTTAACACTTACTTCAAGTTAAAGTTAAGTATAGACCGCACATGTTAAAACATTTCTTTTGATAGCACCTTTATAACATAAATTGAGGTTTATGTTTGACAACTTGCTTTTCGCCATATTTATTTAAATTTGTAAAAAGGGCTGTAAACAGCACGTAATATACTTTGCTTTTTGTGAAAAATATAAGCGTGAATGCTTTAATATTAAAAATATAAGCATTTAAATACAAAATAAACTCTAATTATTGTTCACAATCTGGGATACTATCGATATTTATCGAAAGTTCAGATTTCGATACTATCGATATTACTATCGACTGAATGTTTGTACTTGAGTAGGAAAAAATTTATTTTTTTGTTTAAACACAAGCATATCAATGGCAGCTGTAAAGCACCTTTCTGAAGGAACCGAAGTAGCAGGGGCTAAAAGATATTTTATTGCAACCTTAGATAATTTTCTAAATTGGTTTTTATTCTCCACCTACAAGGTCATCAGTCTAGAGGACTTTTCCTCTAATTTGCCTAATGCTCGCAATTGCTTTTGCATTTTTTTTTACAAGATTACAAAAACATGTAAACATATACAAAATTTTTAATTAAAAAACATTAAAATTCAATAACAAAACAAAAATACTTCATTAAAATTTTTAAAATGTCGTTATTGTTCATCTCATAAGAATCACTTATGCCTATTAGTTTTAAATATTTTAAAGGTAAATTTTGAGTCCAAATCGACAAAAAAAAAAAAAATAATAAAACAGATAAGAACTATTTAATGTTTACCTAATTGATGAAATCGAATTAACGGTTGCTAAATGTAACCTGTTTCTCAAATTACTTTTATCGATATTTACTTGGCTAAATACATTGTCTACTTCAGCATTAGACCATGGAAGTGAGAGCAACTTTAATAACAATTAAAATTCTGAAATTTCTAAAAGTTTTTTGTTGCCACCTGCATCTCTATATTGAAAGAATGTGTTGTTTTTGTTGATACATTTCATAAATTGAGTATTGGGATTATTACTGTTCAATTATTTTGAAAGATTTTTCATCGTCATCGTTTGCAGCGATTTTCAACATTTGTAAAAGTTCTGATTTAAATAAAATGCGTTTTAATTGTTAAGAATACTTAATTTACTTTTAGCAATTTTATAAATTTTTATAAGAACATAAAAATTATTATACATATATTCATTTAGTTATTTATTATAATTAAAATTACAACAAAAATTATTATTTTACTAGAAAAACGTCAAACAAATTTGTATTGGCTAAAGAAGTTGAAAAAACAGGTGAAAACGGCTACATCTAGTTACTAAATGGCTAAATTGGCAACACTGATATATAGTACTGTTATTCAGCGCGAATTATTTGTAAGTAAACTTGCGGCGAAAAACTGTGATTATAGCTGCTGTTACATCCCAGTAAAAAATGTGCTCCAAAAGGAGCAGGTTTTATGTATGAATGCATGCGTCAAATCGCTTCAAACCTGCTGATAAGATGCCTGATATTTGTATGGAGCGCTTTTTTAACATGCAAACAAAGCACTCATAAAGCGCTTTTTTAAGGGAAAACTATATTCCCATATTCATTGATTTTTTGCTTTTAATTGCTTAAATGCATTGCTTTAATAATTTCCGTAAACCATTATATGTTTGTATTTTTTTTTCGCTTTAAAACCTCATCGTTGTCAGCACTAAAATAGCAGCTTTTTTCTATATTTTATTCTTTATCATTAACTGCTATAAAAAAGCTCTCTTATTGAAGCACTCGCTTATGTGCTTTTTCTCTAAAGTGCTTCAAAAAACCCAAATTTTTTTTACTGGGATGTTTCAATAGCTGTGTTTTAAATAATGATATCGATATTAAAATTTTTCCTATCGATATTTTCGATATCTTAGTACTATCGATAGTTGCCCAGCACTACTACGTATTGATTATGTGAATACGATTAATTTTTTTTGTTTGCAATATTATTGATTTAATCTTCATATATTAAATATGAACTAACAATAATTAATCAAATCTTAACCAAATACTTTGTTTTATGTCCTGCCAGTGCCAGACTAAAATGTTCTTCTTTAAATGATAGCGGCCACACTCGCTTAAGAAGAAGAGTCACTGCAGCACTTATCCAATTAGATGAGCGATAAACACCTAGATAAGTGAACGGAATACGATTAATGACCATTTTTCTTAAAGCATGGGTACATATTGGAGTTGTGCTTGTCTTTTCACAGTATTTGAATATTTGTTTACTTCTAAATGAAATTGATATTTCACAAACCTATCAACCTACCCACATACACTTTTTAGTTGCATTATGGTTGAATGGGTTGTCTGTCTGTCTGTCTGTCTTTCTTATGTTATTTTATTTATCTATTTTTTTGTGCTTTTCTTTTCAAGTTTGCAGAGTTGTTTTGTTGTTAGTTTTATTGCTTCTGGTGATGTTTCACTTAAAAACTTCTTGATAAGCTTAGACATGGCCATAACTAAGTCGTTGCAAGGAAACTTTGTACTCCTTTATGACAATTTATTTTCACTTGTGCACACTTTTTTTTAGCCTTTATTCTTCTTGAGTGTTGTTAGAGTAGACTATCTTTTGTTACCTCCTGCTGAGTTAGTTTATCATTATTATTATATTATGATTGCTTTGTGGTTAATAAAACTTTTATTGCATTCTCTATGAATTAATATACGAATGAAAGTTAAGGGTCAGCTTATGTATATAGATTTTAATTTCATTTTAAATTAAACTTAATGCAAATCAGTACTAAGCGCTTTCATTCTTCACTCTTTTACTTTCTCTGACCAAATACTCAAACAACCTTCATTTGTTCGTTGTCCTTTTATTAAATTTCTTATTATTGTTTTGGTGACATAAATATTTTATTATTGTAAGGTGAATTAAGAAAATTGTAGAGTTTTTTCTCCTTCAATTGTGCGTATGTTTTTTGCCAGGTTCATCTACAAGTATTCAAGGAAAAGTGTATTTTTCAAATACATAAAAACGTTATGTTTTCATTTATTATTCTAAGCAAATATACATCTCAAGATTAATGGTTTTGTGCCTGAAATAATAAAAAATTTGCAATTAAATTACAATTTCTGCAAGATCCTTGTTTTATATTCAATGCTGCTGCAAGTACAACAATTTTGTTTTATATATTTGGCAAAGGTATAATTACTGGGTTATTAAGAATGCTACATCAATTATTAGCATTTGTTAGCTTTTTCGTTCATCATCACAAAAAAACTGGGCAAAAGCTTTTACTCAATTATATTTTTATTCAACTGTAACTACCAATCCTATTTTAGTTATAGAATCCTGTATTTAATTTAAATTGCTGAAACACACATATTTTACATTACGCAACTAAAGGTGTGGAGAGAATTATGCATCTGCGCTGAAGTTACAATACCGATCGACTGATCTGTTCTTCTAGTTGGCCAGAGAATTTCTTTTAACACAACTGATTTTTCAAGTCATGAACTATTTTGTAAGAATAAGCAACAAAAAAGCTGTTAGCTAAGCTCAGATTCGAAACCAGACACAATAGTTCTTATCTTCGAATTTTACCCACTATTCTATTACTTTATTTTTTCGCTGAGTGTTAATAAATAATAAGCATACATTTTAATGTTTGAAAAAAAAAACAATCACAGCCTTCTATTAGATTTGAACCTGAATCTATCTATGATTTTTGAACTTTTAGCTGAAGCGCTCTTGTCAAGTGAGCTACGTACATAAGTACACGAATTGCGTTTGTAAACAACGAGAAAATGAAGAGGTCACCATTTGAAAGATAATTAAATACAATTTTCTACATATGTATAAAAAACGACAGGGAACTAACACTAAACTTGTCACGTGACAGTTTATAATATCTGCCTGTCGCAGATATTTTCTCAAATGAACCATGTTTTTAGGACGGATCCCCACACAAAATACAAAAAACAAAAATGTACTTTGGACTTCAATAAGAACTATTGGCAAAAAGTACGAAAAAACAGAGGTAAAGGAAAAACATGTAAAATCAATTAAAAATGAATAATCATTCAAAAAAGCAAATTTCGATCTACCAAAAAGGTTAATATACAATTTGGTTTAAGGATTAATGTTTGATTATTGATGTCAGCAGTCGACAGCAGTGCGACTATAAGACAGCAAATCTGAGGAGATCGAGTGGTAGCGATCGAAACATGTCAGGGTAACCAGCCTGGGTTTGAATCTCAGGTCAGTCAAGAATGAATGATTATCAATAACAATTTGAATTAATTTTCATGCTGTAAAATTCCTTTCTTCATAAAAATAATTTAATGAAAATTAAATATGATGAACTTAAGCCTGATTAAAAATATTGAAAATTTGGATTAAAAACCATAAATAGTTCAATAAAATTACCACAATACTAATTATTTAAATAAATGGTTTATGAATACTGGTCTTATGTGCTGTTTCCAAATGACAGGCGATGGACTGAGTGCTTTTCATATAAATTTTACTACATAATCAATCGCCTGTCATTTGGAAACAGCTCATTAATGTTTGCGTACGGTAATTTCTTCTCAAAAACTCTAATTTTTAGAAGGCCGTACGGTAATGAAAAAATAAAAGTTAACATCACTGAGTCTCATATACAGTTAGCATCAAGATTATAGTAGGAGTCGGAGTCGCACTTAAAAAATTTCAGCGTTTGGAGTCGGAGTTTTTTCAGACGACTCCACAGCCCTGCCTATCTCAATGCATTGCTTTTTATTGTAAAATTGTTTTCACTTGTAATTTTGTAAAAACTTTTGACGATTTTTGAAGAAAAAAGTCTAACAACCCTGCATACATGTGATTTTAATTGAATTAAATCACTTGTTATCGATCAGGGGTGTCATGGTAATCGAAAACGTAAAACGAAAGAATTTGTCAGTTCTGTTTATTAAACTTTTAATCTAATTTTTATAATTTTTGTTAAAAAATTCTGTTTAATTGAGCATTATTTGTATAATAATTGTCATAAAATTTGTTTATTACAGAAATCTTATTAAAAAACGACTCTTAAAATTCTTTCGTTTAACGTCTTCAATTTCCATGACACTCCTGTATGTTTTGCTTTGGTTTATTTAGTTTTTAGTTAATAACAAGATACATTGCCATATTCGGCTGTGCAAAGGTTCACCGACACTTCGAATATTTCAGGAGTGATATCTACATACATATATGATATATATTTCTTATTAGTAAATTTTTATAAAAACAGACGTCAGCATTTAAATTGGTTGCGGCTTAGACCAATATTATTATATTATTGACTGATCACCAGAAAGTTGTATGCTATTTATAGCAACTGTAACCAGCTTGAGCCGAACTGAAATGATTTTTATATTGGAACCATGGTAAGTTATGAACCAAAATTCTGCAGAGTTATATCTGGTATTAAAAACATAAATTTCAATACAGCGGTGAAATAAGTTTTAGCGTTTACAGTGAATTTCAGAAGGCTGCTGAATATGGAATCAAAGGTAAATTATGGACCGTACATCACAAAATTGCATGAAATTTTTTCTGGTTATATGACTAATTTGGAAGAAATGGTAACACAATAAATATATCTGCTACGGTTTAAGGCGCATTTAATTAATTTACCAGAGTGGGCTTTATATGGGGCCTATACTAAATTATGGACTGATCATCACGAAATTAATTAGTGTAATTTCTAGTCCTATAAAACTGTGAAGTATTAAATTTTATTCTGATAGCATTACTAATTACGGTTTTAGGCGTACTTAACCGTTTTCCGGAATTAGGATTTATATAGGGCCTAGGGTAAATTATGGACGCATCTTTACGAAATTTAACAGCGTGATTTCCAGTCGAATAAAACGAATTTTTGCAAAATCCCGTATCATTCCATGCATTGTTCAACCATTTGTGTTAGTTTTTGTAACAAAATTATCAATTTTGTATGGTGGTGGTTGCACATTTTAATTCGTAGGTCTGATCTACTGAACCGATTTTTCTGGATTTCAATCCCAAACTGCTTAGGATAAATACAAGCAATTTGACACCAAGTTTGTTTGTTTCTTTTGAGTTTTTCAAAACTGAGCGGGTTTTTAACAGACGGACATGGTTAAATCGACTAAGAATTACTCAAGGAGCCAGAATAAATACAAATACTTGATGGGGTCTGAGATGAATAATAAAAAAGTTGCACGGAATCACAAAGTTAGTATACCCTCTTCGCAACTAGTTGTGGTGGAGGGTATTAAAAGAACTGATTTAACAGTTCACATCCATAAGAGTTTATAGTTATATATGTGTGCATCTATAACCCAGCTAGCATTTTGTATGATGATCAAATATTTTAGGAATCATCTTTTTGAACAAAATAACGGCATATGACCTTATTTTTCGATCATAAATAATACTCTCGTTGTCAGAAAATGGTACCCTACCAATGAATCATATCAATTAAATAATTAATGATTCCGATTTCTGATCTCCTTCTGAGCAATTTATGCCCCTATTACGATTTACAACTCAACTCCAGTGTTTTTTTGTTATTGTGGTTAACAAAAACATCAACAAATTTTATCTCATCACTATTTTCCGTCTTATTTTTCAATCGCAAATTATATAGTTTTTGTTTATATAATTTTGTTATTCGTGCTGAATTCCCAATTTTTATTATTTGATAAAAACACTGAAATTCATTGTTGATAAGCTATTCCTATGCGCATTTCCCTGGTTGCTTAGGCCAGATCAGCAGGAAACTTCATCCATAAAGATTTAAAAAAAAATAAAGATATATTTACTGCCAATAGAACATATACGGTTCTTTCAAAATACTTTTATATAAATATTGGCTAATTAAAAATGTGTGTTATTATTATATTATAATTACCTAATTTAAGATGGGGCTAGTTCGACTAATTTTACTTGGCTGTTTTATTTTAAATTCTTTTCGAATTCAATAGCTGGAAAGAGATTTGGTTAACATATTGTCCACACATCAGACATTGTTTTAAATGCAAATGTTACACCAAAATAATATCTTCGAAAAAAGCCCATGAAAGTTTCTAAGCTCAATATATTATTTCAGTAACGGACTGTAGCTTATTTAAGACGTTTTCCGTTTAGTCATTTTTATATAAATAAACATTTAAAATTCCAAGCAAATTTATGTTTAACTGATTCTAAAAACTAAGTGCATATTAATACTGATTTTCAGTTGCAGTTAATATTGTCCGTTGATAAAGTTAATTTATTCTTTATGTTAAATAAAATGAAAATGTAATTTAAAGTACCTAAAAGTTCATTTAATTTTTACTATCAAAAATTCAACCACGAATTCCATAAAAACAAAAAAATATTCAGTTATTTTATATAAATTAACTGTCAAAAAATTTACTACATATTCCGTAAAAAGCAAAGGAATATTCAGTTATTTTATATAATTAAATTACAAAAATAAATGTTTTCTTAACTATAAAAAACGATTTGCTTGTTTTGTGTAAGCAATTCCCGTGGGCTAGTCTTGCAGAATAAGACGGCATATTCCATTGGCTAAAGTTAAACCCACGCAGACAAAAATTCAGAAACTGTTTTTGAACTGATTCAATTTGGTCGGAATATTTATTATATATAGGGTCCCATATTACAGATCCATACTCCAATACAGGTCGTAAAAGGGAAATTAAATAATAATCTCTCTCTCATTAGAAAAACAAGAGTCAACGAAAATTACTGTATTTAATAAAATAACTGAACATTTCTTTGTTTTTACGGAATATTCAGTTAATTTTTTGGTAGTTATTTTTATTGTAATATAAAAGTTATATTATTGTAATATAAAATAACTGAATATTCATTTGTTCAATTAAATGAACTTTTCGTTAAAAATAAATGAGAAATAAGTAGACGGTTTTTAACTGAATTTTCATTTATTTTATATTACAATTTCAGTTAATTTTACGTACAGAATATTGTGGGTGTAGTTTTAAATTGCATTAAAATATGTTAGATAGTTTCGGCAGAAATTGCCCCCTACCTCTCCTCGGGGTCCTATCTTTGAAATTTCATGACATGAGTTGCTCTGAGCAACTGCTTAACTTCGGTCGCATGGACATTTCAAACTGGACGATTGGTAAGCACGCAATGGGATGGTATTTCATCTCCTATGTAATGTCCCAGCGTTTAATTCAATATGACATGGATTATTTGGAAACAACCTTATTCAAGGACTCTCTGGGATACCGCGGGTGAATCTCGGCAACTTGGTGAAATATCTCAACGCAACGGGCTGGCTCAAGCTACCTTAGTATTACCCTGGTATCACGCTTTATCCGGGGTTCCTACTTTTGACGAGTTGTGGGGTGTCAAAAAAGAGTCACTGTTGACTCTACTTGCAGCACGGTTGGATGGTTTCGCAGTATATAAGAGACTAATGGTGTTTTCTTTTCTACCAAAAAATGTGCCTTTTTTTTAAAAAAAAATTCAATTTGGTGTCTTTTTCTTAAAAATGTTGCTCCCGAAAAGGGTGGCTTGTTTTATTCTAAAAAACTTATGCTTTTCGGGAGCAAAATTTTTAAGAAACAGACACCAAATTGCAGTTTAGAAAAAAAACCCCACATTTTTGTAGAAAACACCATAAGGTAGAAACATTTGCATTTCATATATTGTATAGATTAAAAATGAACTAAATTAGTTTAATATGTAACCTTGGCCCCATCCATATGGACAAAGAACCTAAGAAATTATTGCAAAAAATATTTTTTTCTTAATACAAAAAAGTATTGTTAAAAACACATTATGATAAAGGGTATACAAGATTCCGCACAGCTTTAGAAAGCACTCTTACTTGTTTAATTTCTTTTATTATTTTTGGGCTAATTTTGCTTATAAAAAATTTAAATTAGTTTTTTTTATTATTTGCGCTTCTTTTGCAAATGCATAAGAATTGAGTTTTTTAAATCTTTTTTTTTAAGAACATTTGTGTTACACGTGAAACCATTTCCGGTTGTGATGGCTTTTTAAATTTTTAATATACTTCATGCATACGTAAACAGAACAGAAGTTAAAAGAAGAATTTTAATGTTACAACATGTTTTACAGCAAGAACCGGTGACAAAAACAACAGCAACAAGCATCCAATGACGTTTACGACATTCGTATGAATGTGAATGGATCTGTTCGCAGTCTTCCTGTTCTGTAATTAGGAAAATTTTAATATGCCTCAAATGACATATAAAAGAAAAATTAGTACTTAATTCCCTTTTACACACTTAACTCATGCCAAAAATACACTCACAACCTTTCAAATATACACGCAGAGTCAGTTCTTCCTTTTATTTGAGAGTATTTGTATACTTTTATTTGTGTGTTTTTACAATTTGTATTAATGTTAAAGTTACCTTCCTTAGTTTTCCTGTGTTTTTTTTTCAAATTTATAAATGTAGATGCTTGTACCCTCGCAGATATTATACATCCATACTTATTAATACAAATGGATGGATGTTTGTTTGAAAAAAGGTACAACCACTACAAGGACAGACTCACACATAACATAACGGTACTAAATGCAAATTGTGAAAATCATAAAATCATACCATACCAGTAGGGTTTTTTGCAAGAAACAAATTCCCAGGAAAGCTTAGAAACTTTAACCTAAAGTTCTAAACCTCAATTTTGAAAACATTAAGAGGGAGAATTTGACTTTAAGATTAAAGCAGAATTTATAGTAAGACTAAATATTTTATCATTTTTTGTTGCTTTCCACCTTGGTCTTGAAAATAGTTATTTATTCCAATGAGACAACGATCCCAAATATACAGCAGATATTGTAAAGCTTTGGCTGCTTTAGAATGTGAAAAAACAGTTGCGTACGCCTCCCCAGTCTCCGGATCAAAATCCACTGAGTATTTAAGGGACGTGTTGGAACGAAATGGAATAAAATATGTCGTGAAGAAACCATGAAACTTGTTAATTCCATGCAAAAGAGATTGGCTAAAGTCCTCACACGAAAAGGCTATCCAACTATCTTTTAATTAAGTGACAATATTGCTCATTATGCCAAAAAAGAATAATTTTTAAATGGTGGATACACTTTTGTACACAGACTTTTTCGAGTATGTGTATGTTTAATCAAAAAACTATATAATTTTCGATTAAAAAGGGCATGAAAATGACGAAATTGATCAAAAAGTAATCAGAAAGGATTTTTTCAGGGGAATCATCGTCAGGGTACCATTTTCTCACAACGAGAGTATCATTTATGATTGAAAAATGAGCTTATATTGAAGCTGATTCCTAAATTATGATACAAAATGCTAACTGGGTAATTTTTAATACATACAAACATATGTTTTTATTTACGATTATAAAACATTTATAGAACTCATTTCCATGGATATAAGTTTTTTAAACGTTAAAAAGTTGAAGATGTCAGCCAGTTTTGTTATCGGGGCAATTGAAGATATTGACAACCGTGCACAGAAAGCGCATCAAACTTTTGGTCGTTTAAGACCCATTTGGAATTTGTATTTACTATCTCAGCACACAAATTTAACAACGACAGATTACTTACCAGTGTCTTTGCAGGATATTGCGAATTTTCTGGACTAGAGTGGTGTCCAACAACAGGCTTTGGGAACAATCCAACCAACAACACATGGCCAAATAAATAAAAGGACGTTAGTGGCGGTGGGTTGACAACACGTTGAGAAGATCAAGGAACGGCGTCACAAGAAATCTAATAGACTGGAATCCGCAATAAATTCGAAGAAGAGGATGCCCAGCTCATGTGTGGAGAAGGCAAATTGCTGTTGAAGCAGCCGGAATGGATAAAACCTGGGGCGAAGTCAGAGCGTTGCCACAAGACAGGAATATGTTCAACCAATTTATTGAGGCCATATGCTCCTTATAGGACTCATAGTAACATATTAAAAAAAACGTTAAAAAATATAATATTTGAATATGAGGGCAAGGTATAAGAATTTAAATTTGTAAATTATTATCGAAAAAAAATTCATTTGTACCCATATTCTGTAACTTTGGTGAGAGCTTCTCGCCTCGAAAAGTTGTGAAACAAAAAATATTCCATCGTTTCACGAAAAGTGAGAAAAAAATGTGCCTGTAACTCATGTCGAAAACTATCAAAAGAGATTACGTCGTTACACGTAGAGAAAAAATATGGTTGGGCATGATTGCGATAACTACACTATGTTTATTGTAACAATATATTGTTGTCGTACAAAAACAATTTTTATTTTTTTTTTTTAAGGACAAGCAATCTTATTGTTACTGTCAACATATCAATGCTTATCGCAATTATAAATTTGAGTATTGTTGACTGAAAACTTATTATTTTTCTAACAACTAAATAATGACAACTTTGAAAACATATTATGTTATTCGTAACCATTTCATGATATTTAATAGCCATAACATGATGTAACATGTAGTCATAGTACGCTTAATCGTGTAGTCATACTATGCTAAAGTAGCAAACAAAATATGTTTGCTCTAATTATATTATGGGAGCCCCATTTGGAAAATAAAGTTTAATAAGTTGTGCTGTTTGTTTTAAATATGCCAATCGAATTATGTACATATTTGAATGAAAGATAAATATACTTATTAAAACAAGTGTAAAGAAACTAAGAAAATAAAGAAATTATATCTACATTAAAAAGAATTGTTATGTGCCCCAAAATATTAAATCGATGCAAAACAAATTTAGTTTATTTTTTATTGTTGTGAAAGTGGTGCTGCATTATAATATGATTACTTCTAAATTTATTTATAATTAACACGATAATTATAATAATATGATAACTTCATAGCTTATTATGATTTACATGACGATAATATGATTACTTTTTAACTTATTATGATTAACATAATACGAATTTGATTAAGCGAAACACATTATGATGTAATATTACAAATGTATTTGGTCATAATATTATTCAATAATAATCGTAATATGGTGACTACAATCATAAATTTTGTCATAATATTGTTGCTCTTAGAATATGTTTGCCACAACCATGTGGTAAACATGGAATGTTGTAATATTCCACTCGACGCCGATATGAAATTGTAGACGTTGAAAACGCCAATCAGAAATATCGTTGATGAAGACTTAAATTAAAAAAAAAAAATACATCCGTCGGCCATAACAAATAATGTAAGGTGCGACGTTAATGTTATTTATTGATTACTACCGGTCGGTTCCAGTTCTGTTTTCGGTTTTGAAAATATCTTATATTTAAATACGGGAACAATTTTTTTGTGGTTGATTTTTAAGTATTTTATCTTCAACCGATTTCAATGAAACAAATATCGTTTTAAAGGTATTTTTGTGTAGATAATTCTAAATTTTCAGGATTAAACATACGCAAATAAATGTGTAATTAGTAGTTGGCCCAAAACTACCGATGAGATTTGGGAAACTATCGATAGTACTATCGATACTAAAATACAAAAAATGCCCTTATAACGCAATTCGTATATGTTCACATACATTGGTACTGAAATGTCAAATGTTTTTGTAATATAAAAAAATGCAATTGCGAGTATAGGGCAATACAATGCTCTAGCATTGATTGTCTAGATTTATGTCAAAGTTTTGTTTATGTTTACAAAAAGTCCACGTTTTGTGCTGTAATTATTACATTTTATTTTAAATTAAAATTAATAAGACATTGACTATAATTAAATAAAAATTGACTAAAAATGTATTTATTCAGCGGCACGCTTTGATTTTTGTTTAAAGTATTTTTTGACGTAAACGGTGATATAATTTCAATTTTTGTTGTAATATTGTATTTGATGCCGGTGCGATGCCACCTGCTTATTCCACCATGGTTGAAAGTATCTACTTTTTGAACCTGAATGAAATTTAACTCAAATACAATAATTAATTAGTTTGTTTCAATAAATATCAGATGTTTTCTAGGATATGCATCGACTTTTATTCGTTATGGCTTTAAATATTTTTCAACGCCTTGACTAAGTGCGTTTAGAGAGGGGGAATAGCGCGTTTTGGTAGTAAAAAGATAACAACGATCGGTCTATCCATTACATCCATCCATCCATCCATCCAATACATACAATTTTAACTTTGTGTTTTTCTGCTTCTACCATATGCACATAATTGTGGTTGTGTGTTTTTGGGCATCACTGGCTTAAAGATCCCAAGATTTGTTAGAAATGGAATGGAACAAGTGCTGGAAAGTAGAAACCCTATATACCACTCAATGTTATAGTTTCCTTTGACAAAGAATGGAAAAAGGCTTTACATTTGCCATCATCACATTTTATGCGTTTCTTAAAGCAGCATAAGGTTTCTTGCTTCCTCTTCTACACATTTATTTTCTCGCTCATCGTTTATACCTCTGCTGGTGTTGTTGCAGCATGTTGGAAAATTTTGCTTATTAGAATTGTTGTATTTTCTGTAATTTTTTGCACAAAAGAAGAATGGAAAGAACAAAAAGGAAAAACATCTTGTTTACAATTCACTTACATTATTTAGCTGAAGAAAATCGCAGAGGGGGCGAGAACTTTTGTTAATCTTGAGATAATAATAAGAAAATCCTTTTAGGAAAAAACTTAGTCATTAATTAGTTCATACTAACGCAGTTTAAAGCCGCATACAGATAGAGCAAGATGAAATTATTTACCGGTTTTTTCTCTTTGCAAAATTCTTTTTCTTTTAATTATGCCCTGAATTTTTAAGCAAAATGCTAATGAGAAGATCTTTGGTTAAACATACAGTGCATTAATTAAAAAATAAACAGGAATAGATATCTGGCACACAAACTTACAAAACAGAAAGGTTGCTTTTGAATTCGAGCCAATTTTTTTTTTTAATTTGTATTTAAAAATTACAGTCAAACTTTGTTATTATGAATTGATTTAATAATGTTTAAAATTGGTTTTGATTCTCAACCCAAAAGGTATTCAATCTAGCGGACTTTACCTCTAACGGTCGATCATTGTTTTATTATTTACTCGCAATTGCATTTGCATTTGTATTTGCAATTTTTTTACAACATTACAAAAATATTTGACATTTCAGTCCCTATGTTCATTCCCTATACAAATTTCGACGTAAGGACCTCTAATTAGCAGTAAAAAAGCACATCTAAGCAATCCATACACTCACAATATTCTGTACGTAAAATTAACTGAAATTGTAATATAAAATAAATGAAAGTTCAATTAAAAACCGGTCTACCTATTTTTCATTTATTTTTAAAAAAAAGTTCATTTAATTTTTACTGTCAAAAATTCAACACCATATTCCGTAAAATCAAATAAATATTCAGTTATTTTGTAAAATTTAACTGTCAAAAATTCAACACCATATTCAGTAAAAACGATTAAATATTCAGTTATTTATTAAAATTTTACTGTCAATTTTTTACTGTCAAATTGACCCCATATTCAGTAAAAACAATTAAATATTCAGTTATTTTATTAAATTTTCGTTTACTCCACAAAAGAGCCGAATTTCTAAAAATACCAGACAGACACCTGTCCGCTTGTTTTTCTTATAAGCGAAAGAGGGAGAATATTTTTATTTACTTACCCAGTTACACACGTTTGTTTTACTTTTGTTGTACTGACCACGTTGTTTACAGAAGAACTCTCAATTATAAGACACCAGCAGCATGACCGATATGGCTTCGTAATTATTTTACTTTTAAAATTTGATGTAGGTATTTAACTAAATTATTTTAACAAATAGAAAATGGGTATTGCTTACACAAAACAAGCAATTCATTTTTTATAGATAAGTAAAAATTAATTTTTGGTAGTAAAATTATATAAAATAACTGAATATTTAACTGTTTTTACTGAATATGGTGTTGAATTTTTGACAGTAAAATTTTATAAAATAACTGCATATTTATTTGTTTTTACGGAATATGTAGTTAATTTTTTGACAATTAATTTATAAAAGATAACTGAATATGGATTTGTTTTTACGGAATTCGCGGTTGAATTTTTGACAGTAAAAATTAAATGAACTTTTCGTTGCTTTAAATTACATTTTTATTTACTTTAACATAAAGAAGAATTTAACTCAATCAACGGACAATATTAACTGCAACTGAAAATCCGTATTAATATGCACTTAGTTTTTTGAATAACTGTTAGAATCAGTTAAAAATAAATTTGCTTGGAAGTTTAAATGTTTATTTATTTAAAAATGACTGAACGGAATATTTCTTAAATAAACTACAGTCCGTTACTGTAATAATATTGTGAGTGTACGACCTGCCTTTATTGTTGTTTGTACTCATTGCTGTAATTCAGCGCGAATTAATAATAGCAAGTAAAAAACTGTATGTATGTTTCCCAGCACTACTACATTTATATAAATAATAATTTTATTTAAAAAAAAATATTTAAGGAAATTTTAAAGCTGAAATTAAGAAGAAGAAAACAGTCTCTGCGGTGTTAATTTTTGCAGCAGTAGCCCATGTTCGTTTAACGAAAATGTTGCAAGGAAATAGCATTTCTCTTGTAAAAATTTCGTTAGTACTTGTTAGAGATATCGAACGGGGATTATTCGACTGGTTTTTTAGTTTTTCTCCAGCCGGTTATTTTTAAATGTTAATTTTTCGAATAAGCCGTTTATTTTGGTGCAATAAACTGGTTATTTATGTATACGTTTTCCTTACAAAACGTACTTTTTCGCATTTTTTGACAAATTGAGTTTTTGGAATTTTTATAATATTTTGGAAAAAAATCTTTTAGAAAAAGTGTACAAGGTAGAATTGAAAGAAAGACAGACGAAGTTTAATGTCAAGGGGTTGAAGAGGGAGAGTCTAGGACAGATCATGTTTCGTGTTTCTTTTCCACTGTTCGCAATTTTCATGTTGTTGCTTCATATCATTTTTCTCATACCAATGTTATTTTAGTATCAATGCCTGTTAAATGTTCATCTCCGTCAACAGCGAAAAAGAACGAAAGAAGGAAAAGGATAATTTCTGTCTGTCTATTAATTTCGCGATTGGTGAAAGATTTGGGCAAGTTCAAAAGAGAATAATGGTGTATTCTTTCCTAAAAAATAATAATGCATTATAATTGTGTTTAAAATTAATATTTATCAGGTTATACATTTTTGTAAATTACAATGGAACACAGTTATAGCTACGTTTTACACTATGTAGTATTTAGCGTTTAATATTGAATACAAAGTTTGCACTAATAAGCGATATTCACAACGGTTGTAGCGAGTTTTAACAACAAAATTTTTGAATTCTAATAAGCGTTTACAACACTGATTTTCAATAATTAAAATTAGCTACATATTGTTAAAAGTTTTGCGCCAAAAAATATTTATTAAGTAAAAGCACCCAGTAAAAAATTTGGGTTTTTTTGAAGCACTTAAGAAAAAAGCGCATAATCGAGCGCTTCAATAAAAAAGCTCTTATGTAGCAGTAAATGATAAATAATAAAATATACAAAAAGCTGCTATTTTAGTGCTGACAACGATAAGGATTTAAAGCGAAAAAAATAAAAATATACATATAATGGTTTACGAAAATTATTGAACCAATGCATTTAAGCAATTAAAACCAAAACATCAATAAATATGTTAATATAGTTAGCCCTTAAAAAAGCGCTTTACGAGTGCTTGTCAGCAGAAAAGTCCTCCAAACCGGGAGCACTTCATACAAAAATCATGCATCCCATCAGCAGGTTTGAAGCGATTTGAGGTATGAATTCATACATAAAACCTGCTCCTTTTGGAGCACATTTTTTACTGGGTTAAACAAACAAAAAACAAAAAGTTTTTGTATCCATCACAATAAAACCAAAAATCACAATAGCTTATTTCAGTATTAAGGCCCAGTTAGGCGAACGTTGCTGTACCCGTAATATACCGCACCGTACAGTAAGCACGTTGGTGCACTTATATAACATTTAAAAACGTGTCATATGTTTTTCCCATACATAAACAAAAAGCAATAGTACCCAGCGGTAAAACTTAGAAGACCTTCTTACTTCAGGCTTTTTTGAAGGCCTGATTAAAAAATTTTTTGATTTAATTACTATTCTTATGTAACTGCTAAAGAATGCCTCACAGAAGGCCTCGGCACTTTGGTATAAAAGATAAGATACACCTTCCACACTCGCTTCTATGAGAAGCGATAAAAGAAGGAGTTACATTTTTTGGTTTGTTTCTTTGCACACGCAAAAGCAAAAAGAAAACATAGTAACATACATAATAAAATAACTTCCAAATGAAAACAATAATGTAAATCTTTTTAGTTGATGCTAAAAAGAGAAAGAGTAAAATTTTTTGTTCTGTTTTTTCGCCACAGCAAAAGCGAAAGAATTCAGATCCCGTTATAAAAATAAAATTACATACATATTAAAATACCAAATGAAAACTTTAATGTAAATCATTTTAGTTGTGTTTTGTTCATTGAAGAAGAAGGTTCTGTGTAGGGATGGACACTGTAAAAAAACATCGATGTTTTTTTTGATGCGATGCGAATGAAAATGATGCATTAGAAACGATGCACTTTTTACAAGGATGGTCCGAAAGGCCTTTTAACATACCTTTCTTAAAAACCCTTCAAGATAACCTTTATTCTAAAGCCTTTTAACAGTCCTTCTCTGGAAAGCCTTCTAAGAGCCATATATTTGAATGCCTTTAAGAAGATCTGGCGAAAGAAAGGAAAGCGGAAGGCCTTCTCCACAATGACAACGCGTGTAAAAAAGATATGAGTATGGAATGGAGCAAGAAGGCCTTGTACATCCAAAAGAAGGGGTACAGAGGCCTTCTAGAAGGCCTTCGTAATCCTTCTTTTTCCCGCTGGGTATACATAAAACAATACACACAGTGATGGGACTCAAAAATGTTTAAATGGTGACCGCAGTGCAGAAAAAGTACCAAGTTATTTAAATAGTATTAAAACAATATTTTGTGTGTGTAAAAATAATTTGATATTTATATTATAAATTTACAATAAACAAATTTGTATTTTAGCATAAGCATATATTTTTTTTAGCATACATATATTTTATTGTGGTGTATGCACCAAACAAGGTTTTGATACCATTTAAAGCCTTTTATTCGTTTCACATATCCATTGTATGTGTATTTTTTATATAGAAATATGTTGTATTTTAAGTTGTTTTGTTGCAATTCCATTGCTATACTAAAAAAAATACAAAAAAAAGAACAAAAATACCCGCATTAAATTAAACATACAACCAGCTCATCACTGCTTTACAACTGTCACGTAACAATGGCATAAAAATCTATTTTATACAGATGGAGGCGTTCCGTCAACGTGAAATTTAAATTCAGTAAGCATTTGCATTGTTTGCAAATAACAAAACGAACCAGACGTTCCGATAGGTGACGTGGACGTTCGGCTAACTTTGCCTTTAGGCTTGTAAAAGGGAAAATGCAAGATATCGCTGCAATTTAATGAAATCTAATGGAAACTCTGTGTATTTTGTTGTTAGATTTAACAAAAGAGCTACGATATTTAGCTTTGCCATATTTGCAAGCCTAAAGGCTCAGTTAGCCGGGAATAACAATAATGTTACAACTCAGTCGCTTCGTTTTGTTGTAGGTATCTATAGCAATTAGAACGATTATAGCTAGCAGTAAGACGTCTTATTCTGTAAGAATTTTACAAAAATCATACAAAATTATTATAAAACTATCAGGAATGTCACAAATTCCGATCGGAATGGTTTTAATTCCGTATGTTCAATTCCGATCGATTTAGTTTTAGCTTCTTCAGATTGCCATCGATTTTGCTTAATGTGTTTTTTTTTATTAACGACTCTGGATTTACAATTGGATGTGGCAACTTTACATAAAACCCATATGATTTTTGTGTTAAGTATTGCAATGTTCAGAAAAAAGTGGTTTGTGAGGAAAAAAAGGTGGCAACGCAACGGTAAAAATATATTATGTTTTTAATAAAATCAATATAAAGTAAAATAAATATATCAAAAGTGTGTTATTTCGATTATCGATAAAAAAAAATTTTAATTAGTTTTTTCGGTTATAAAATACTGAAACAATCAATTCCACTTAGAAAACCAAAAGTGGTTTCATTCCGAAAAAATTTTTCGTTTTCTGAAGAAGCAAAATACGGAACTAAAACCACTTTCGATCGGAATGGAATTCTATGACAGGCCTGTATAATCGTTTTATTCCAAAAAATATTTTAGATTAATAAAAAATTGTTTAAGAGCGGAAAAAACTATTTTTTTAATGCTTAAATTTTTCACTTACTTTATACACGTATGTAAAACATGTCAGTTTTCAAAGCATAAAATAAGCGTTCTTCAAAAGTCAAAACACCAAACATGGTATATTTCATTTATTTTCAAACAGACTTAATTATAGTTTCCCATTTTGCATTTCCCGTTGTGAAAGAAAGAAGTTTGGATTCTTTCAATTTTATACTTTAAAAACACGTTATAAAATCACTTTACGAAGTGACCTGAAAAATCTTTTTCGGTCTCTTTGGACTCCAACAAATCTAAATTTGTACATTAGAACCCCCGAATAATTTTTTTCTCAACTTTTGTACAATGCTAGAAACACAACTGGGACGAACGACGAATTATTCGCAAAGAATATTCGGCTTTAGTAATAGAGCACATTGGTGTATACACAATCATTGCGTGGACCGAAATTCGTCATGCGTAGCGTACTCTGCGATAGGTTCATTTCTATTTCTTACGCAGTCGAACGACAAATTAATTGGGAAAGGGACAGCACAGCATGATAAAAAGTATAATATTTGTTAAAAATCGTGAAAGCTGTAAAGAATCACAAGGACAAATTGCTTCTATTGTGAACTTTTCTAAACTCCGCGAACATTTGCAAACTCTTAAACAAATGCTTATATTTATTTGAAATCGCTAAATGGGTAAAAAAAACAAAATGTCGGAAAATACAAAAAAAAAAAAATTGCAATAATAAAGAAAATTAGTAATATTCCAAATAAGCCATAAAATTATTTAAATCTCTCTTAAACTATAAGGAATGGCAAAAATTCGGTAAAAATTGCTAAATTTGCTAACAGCGGCATGATAGCAAACTGTACTACATATTTGTTATAAATCGTTAAGGCTGTCAAGAATCAGAAAACTTACAGGAACAAATCGCTTTTATAGCTGATATGGGTGAAATTCGCGAAAAATTTAATATTTTGAAACAAACCCAAACACTAATGAGAGATTTCTAAATCGAAATGCAGAACATCAAAAATGCTGAAGGAACCCCTTTTCGAGTGGATTCATATTCTAGAACACAACCCGATTTTTTATTTTTTTTTTTTTTGTTCAAATATGGTCAATCTAAGATTTCATATATGTAAACAAACAAATAAATTATAAAGAAATTTTAATAAAATTTATTGGTAGTTAAAAAGGATGAAAACGGAAGCAGCAAAATAATTAAAGAAGTTAAGAATAATAAATGTTTATATAAGTCCCAATTTCCACAATGCAAGTCTTATTGATAAACTTATCATATTTTCTTCTTTGAATCAGCTTCGCCGTTTTCATGAGTCAAGTCTTATTATTTATCTGTTATTCCATTTGTATGAATGTATATGTGCGTTTTGACATTTCGTTTAAAACATATTTCTTATTAAAATGTATTTAAATTCAAATTTAAATTGAATATTTTAACAATTGTTTAATTAAAATTTAAAGTTGTGTAAAATGTACTTTTAATTATAAATTTCTTTTGTTTTGTTAAATAAAAAATATTTAAAAAAATTCACACACAAAAAAATCACACACGCTACGAAATTAACTTTGTACAACGAAATTAAATATGAAAGATAATTGTCAAAATAGACCTGCTGAAAATTACGAATGAGAAAACAAAACGCATATGACGAGTACAGCAAGCTGATTACTCGTTTCTTTTCCCTTCGTCACTCTCGCCAACAAAGTAGCAAGCTGATCAATAAGACTTGCATTGTGGAAATTAGGACTAATGAAGCGTCCAAAATTAAAAAAAATATTAAGTCACATTAATACCTGTAGTTTACGCACTTATTGTGTCTCATTTGACGAACTTGCGCAACGAATTCGTCGTACTATGCGAAGTTCGTCGTTCGTCCCAGTTGTATTTATTCCATAATTGTGTAATTGTTATAATATAAAACTGTTCTTTAAATATGTAATAATATTATACTCACTTAAATGCTTAATGACCTTTTTAAATTCAAATTAAAAAGTAACTGTGCTATATTCGGCAGCGCCAAAGTTTTAATACCCTTCACCGAGAGTTCGAATAGTTCAATGATCAAGTTATGGTTTAAGTAGTTTTACATGATTTCCTAAAGTGGGCTTCAATTAATCCTCGAGAATTTTCGCAAAGCGATTTATTATTTCGTAAAACTATGATACATCAAATTTTATTGCAATATCATGATTCGTAACGGTTTTTGGCGTACTTAATTGTTTTGTAAGAGTAGGCTTTATATGGGACTTATGGTAAATTATAGGCCGATCTTTTCGCAATTTGACAGAGCGCGATAGAATCTTATGAAACTCTGACAGGCCGCAACAGCGGTGTTTGTGGAGGCCTACTACAGTTTTTTCCGAGAGTGCAGAGTTTAATGAGAATCAGCGCATTCTGTCACTAACTTTTATAAAATAAAAAAATATAAATTCCTTAGTGAGGGTGTTCCACATTTGTGCTCATAACCCTTTTCCTACTAAACCGATCCTGCAAAAAATATTGGACTACCTGATCCAATTTTATCAAATGGACTACTGCCTGGACTGGTCCAATGTAATGCATGCATGAACCATGTAATTGTTAACAAGGAAGAGTGCTATATTCGGCTACGCCGAATCTTATACAAATAGTTATCTTAACACCATTCTTAACATATAAATAAATATATGTTGTGCTACACCCCCTTATCCAAACCGGCCACATTATGTCGGATGTTGTATTTAAATAATCAAGATGCTTCTGCCTAATTTGGAAACTTTTTCTCTTTCCATATATACAGAAAAATAGACTTACATATATCGTTAAATTACCTTCGCTAAATGTTTGATAAAACGCAAAAGTCATATAAATTGTTACTTTTTGTAATTTTTGTTATAAAACTTGGATTCGGGAAGATCTATGGTTCCTGATAATGGGTATTTTCCAAAAAAAAAATAAAGTGTTTTGGTCATAACTTTTTTGTATCTGAACCGATTTTTCCGATTTTTTCAGAAAATATTTTCTACTTAAAATTGCTGATCTTAGGTTAGGTTTTTATACAAATTTTGATATTTATTGTACGGGTTCCACGCCCACTTCAAAAATCCCGCCCATATTTTGTAGGATGGTGTGTATTGGCAACCTAAATGTTTGTACTTGATTTGGAAACTTTGGCTCTTGCCGGAAAATAAAAAACAACAACAGTCGTGGTTAATTGCTCATATCTCCGTCATTTTTGGACCGATTTAGCTGAATTTCAATATCAAACTTAAACGGAGTATATGTGACATAAAAATATGCCAACCTAGTCCCCACCATTTCCATTTCAACATACACGGATAGACGGACAACCGGATTTAAACTTGGCTTTTCATAAGGAAACAGAATATATATAACCTTTTTGGGTGTAGGAACAATATTGTGGAACTTACAAACGGAATGAAAGTTATATATACCCTCTTACCTTCGGTGAAGGGTATAATAAGTGTTTGTAGTGAGACGACATGTCTTCGCTTTTAAATGACATGTTTTCTTTTTTAAACGACTTCTTTACAAACACGCTTAATTATACCATGGAGTAGTTTTAAGACAACACCTTTTTAATCCAAAGCTGGGTTATATGGTCCTGCCCTAGGACATCGTTATGTTAAATATACCATGTTTTTCCATACTTTTGGGTTACTTTTGTACTAGCCCTAGTCTCTTGTGGGCTACATTTTCACGCCTGTTTGGACTAGTCCTATTATTTGCAGTGGACTAATTTGTGTTTCAATCGCTGTTGCCATATCTAGCTATTTATCTTAATTTTTAGGATTTTTGGATTTAAAAATGACCTTTTGACGATTTATGTCCCAAATTTTATGATTATTTAAATGCCAATTTTGTAAAAATTCACAAAAGTTTTTGGTATCATTTAATATTTTTGATTAACTTGGTAATGCTTTCGTTTCTTTGATTGCCAGTAATTTTATTATTTAAGCGTTGAACGGCCAATTTTGCCAAGTTCAGTTATAATTAACTATCAGTTGTAACTGTCAAAACATATTGTAAACTGGAAGTAAAAGCAAAAGTTAGTTTTAACTGATCTTGGTGAAATGACATTTTACGGATTCTGATAAAATATTAACTTTTCAGCTAGCTTTTTTAAAGAGCTAACACAGGACTTCTTATGTGTTCAGTTCAGTTCACGGAGCACTCAATTCTCTTACTTTTTACAAATACTTGTGAAAAATTGTAAACTACGTTGCTCCTTTGACTATGAATCTTAATCAAATCATGTCTCTTACTTAAGTTTCTCAAACTTTTGTACCTTTCTCAGATGTATGACATTTTTATACCCTTACCACAATAGTGGAGAGGGTATTACGCATTTGTGCTAATGTTTGTAAAGCCCTAAATTATTGGTTCCCACTTTAAAGTATCAGAATTAATTTCTGAGTGGATTTAACGATGTCCGTCCGGCTAGCTGGCTGGATGGCTAGCTGTCCATTTAATAATAATACTACCAAATTTGATATGGAATCGGTCCATATTTGACTTTAGCTCTCATAAAAATATTACTCCCGAAAGTAGCTTTTAATGCAGTCACTTCTTCATAAATATTTGCATTGACATAAAACTTGGCAGCCATAACTTTAACGATAACTACTATGCCATCACAAAATGCTGTGCTAATATGTCCAAAATTTACCATAGGTTCCATAAAAACCCCCATCCTAAAATCACTAAAAGGCAAACTAATCTCATATTAATGCAGATATCTTAATAATATTCGGCACAAAGAACTTTTTTATGACTCTAAACCTAATAATATAATTTTGTTATTGCGGCTCCAGATTGCCCATGGGTCCCAAAAAGGTTACACTTTCGAAGAATAAATTATAATACCGTGGTGTAGGTATCATATAGTTGGTCTTGGCCGGAAAATGTTTTGGCGAAAAATAGTTTTTTGTTATAAAAGTTTCTAAAGAAGTCATATTATGCTCTCATTTTGAAATCACTAATAGATATCGTGTTTGACACCTCAAAGATGGTGGTTTTAGATTTGAAGAGCGTTCAGAAAGAAGATAAAGAGTTATTACTTTATAACTACATGAATATAATTTCAAATTGATTTAAATAAAACATTAAGGAATTTAATGAATCCTGAGCGTCACATGAATCGAAGTTGATGCGAACACCGACTACGCACAGCGGAAATGCTGCTGCAATCATAAAATATTCACCCCTAGCGTAAATAATTTTTTCCTCGTAATTATTCCCCTTTTCACATATTTGCGATCATGAAAAACTCCCATGAAAAAAAGTAATTCAAAAGGGAATAATAACGTGAAAAAAAACTTCACGGGAAAAAGTTCCCCTTATCGTAAAAAGTTTTTTCCCTCTTAATTTGTTTACATTTTCTCACTTTATTTTTGCTAAGGAACAGAGCATGTATTTAAAGAGTTCCTCCTATAAATCGAATATTAAGAGCTAGATCCGCTAAATGGCACAACCCGATATATTGGTCAACACAATGTATAACAACAGGTCGATTGCCAGCGGATTTGTGAATGTTTCGAAAGACGTGGTGGCAGAATTTTGGATTTTTTATCACTTATTATTCACGATAGGGGTGAATTTCATTGAAGTCGTTTATAACATACTCTTAATTTCTCAACTTATCAAAATTTTCAAGTTTTTGTTTGAGTTACGTTAACGGCAGGAATACTCAGGAGAGACTTAATAGGGGTCTCAATGTCTACTATGCTTGCAGATCATCGATAGGTAGGAGCTGGGGACTCCGGCCGTCAGTGGTGGGATGGCTGTACACTTCGCTGGTTAGACCCATTCTTACGTATCGATGCTGAGTTTGGTGTGAGTCATTGAGATCGGCTAATCGTAGGAACCTTCTTTCTAAGGCTCAGAGGTGTGCTTCAATTGGCATGACAGGTGCCATGAGATGTAATCCTCAGGCTGCCCTGGATGTCATTCTACATCTTCTGCCTATTGAGCAGTATGTGATGGGAATGGCGACCAGGAGCATTCTTAGACTGAGGGAGTTAGGAATGATGGGAAATGTCACGCAGGGTCATTCACGGATCCTGAGTGAGATTGAAGATGGAGGCTATTGCCTGGGACCACCTGGCTCCACTGATTATGTGTGCACCAAGGTGGATTTTGGGTGGTTGCCGGAGGTAATAGTGCCTTCTAGGGAGAGCTGGTCAGGTAGCAGCAGATTATTTGGTGGATTTGCTATTTTCACTGATGGCTCAAAGATGAGAGGAACGAGTGCGGGGGGTCTTTATGAGGGCTGGGGGAGCCGAATGGACTGCCGGGTATCACGGACGCTGTGGCCGGTGCTTAGGAAGTCCGTCATGATAGGAATGATTACGGGCCACTCTATGATAGGCAGGATGGCGGTGAGGATAGGATCCGACTTGTCGGATATGTGCAGGTTGTGTGAGGACCCTGAGGAGTTGGAGACAGTTGAGTACTTTTTGTGCCACTGTCCCAGGTTGCAGGGCAGCAGGCTGAGGTGGCTGGGCAGTAGGTTCCTGGGCGAATTAGGGGATGTCTCGGGTTGCGGACTCGAGAATCTGATAGGATTCGTAATGGGGATGGCCTGGCTGTGCAAGAGGAGACTGGGTGCTGACCGCACGTAGGGCGAATTTGGTTGGTTAGGATTTCTCTCAAGGCTGGTCCGAAACCTTCTTTTCTATCTATCTTTTTTCTGACTTGTGCTTTCGCTGTTTATTTCACCTACTTTCTATCTATATATATATATATATATATATATATATATATATATATATATATATATATATATATTTGTTCCTTTTACTTCTGCAAGGAGCATAGGGCCGCCTCTCTATCTCTATATAGCTATCTCTAATTGAGGCGTCACAATGGACCAAACTGGTCTCTGGGTGAAGCTGTGAAGGAGACTTCACACCAGCCTTTCTACCTACCTACCTACCTACCTTAACGGCACATCAGACCAAAGCAGTTAATGAGCACCATTTGAAAGATATTATCTTCAACGGAACTTAAATATATGTATATCCAAACTAGAATCTCAATTTTCTTAAAAAATTAGCAGAAAACAATTTATTTAATTAATCATAACTTTACTTATGTTCTACGCTGTACAAAGTAATATTTTATTATCAACTTTAATAGAGTGTTATATTATTGCATTTTAAAAAATTTTTATTCGTAGCCATAAAATAAAACAAGAAAATTAGGATTTTTTATGTTATAACATAATTACTTACTTGACATGACACAATTTCAAATTAAATTTATTTAATTGGTTAGTGAGAGAGAGAGAGATAAAGTGAGTTCATATTTATAAAAGATTTCTTTGTTGTATCTTCATTCAAACACAATGCTTCAAGGCTATTTGTTCAACAATGAAGGAGAAAAACAAAAAAAAAACAAGATTTCAAGTTTGTTTGGAAAATTGTTTGTAAAATAAACAATCAAGTAATAAATAAACAAACTTAAACAAATTTGCAAATACATATTCATTTCTATACATATTCGCAAGTAAATACATACATATTATCTATCATTCATTCTAAATTATTATAATGGCTGAACATTAATTTCAAATAAATCTTGCCTTAAAAACTGTTAGACAACAAAAACAGAACCAGCAACAGCAACATGAGAATGTTCCGGAAAGAAAAAGCGAGAAAACCCACTTTTCTCATTAACATTGGGAGTTGGCCCAGACACGTAATAGGCCTGTTAAGTTTTTTTTCGTTTCTCCATTTTGTTTGTTTATGTAAAAAAAAAACAATAACGTTCATTTGAGATGTGCCCCGCAAGCATTTAGAAAATGGAATGATTGGGCGTCACTTTTTGTACACTTTGAAGCTTTGAGCTTTGAAGAAATTAATATTGCAAAATATATGCAACCGGTCGTGTTTTCAAACAAAGACCTCAAAAAATCGTTTTAAATCAATGGTTTTGTACGATATGATACCCAGGACCCTCGAGATAGAGCTTCTGGAGGTTCGGCCATTTTGATAAGAGCCCGAATTAAATAGTTTTTAATATGTACTTTTATTGACGACTTCCTTCGCGATAAAAAACATTTGTTTTAAATAGTTTAATCGAAACTTAGTAATATCATCATTATACGGCCTACCTAGATTTACAAAAGCAGGATGGCTGATGGTGATTACAACTCTTAGCAAAGCTTCTGGTGATCCCGAAAGGGTCAAGTTTTATTTCATCCAATTTTATAAATGGGACTAAATGTAATCGCAATAGGACAACCAACCAACTACCCAGAAAGAAAGAAAGAAAGGAGTACGGATGCCTTCTAGAATGCCTCTGAACTCCTTCTTTTGGATAAACAAGGCCTGCTCGCTTCATTCCATACTCATATCTTGTTTACACAAGTTGTCATTGCGGAGTAGGTCTTCCGCTCTCGCTTCTTCAGCAGATATGTACATAAGAATGGCAACAGCATGAGACAAATTATTATTTTGCTTGTGCAAAAAATCAATAAAAAAATTTTACTCATTCTCTACACCTTCTCATAGAAGCGAATGAGGAATGTGTATCTTATCGTTTATATGAAAGAGCCGAGGTTTTATATGAGGCATTCTTTGACAGTAAGATAAGAATAGTACTTGAATAAAAAAAAATTTTAAGAAGGCCTTTAAAAAGGCCTGAAGTAAGAAAATCTTCTGAGTTTTCCCGCTGGGTAGCTAATCAATATTCGTATACAGCAGCAAAGAAATTAGATATACATAATAATATATATTTTGCAGGAGTTGAACGCTTCTTGGTTGAAAAAAAGAAGAATAGCACCTTCACAGAACCCCTCAGCCTGAAAAATAATTAAAATAATGCACAAAAAAGCTTTGATACTACTTCAGACTTAAACCTCAAAAGACAGGTAATTTTGTAAAACCCTTGCAAGTCTCGAATAGAAGACGGACAAGAGATGATGTTGAAAAAGGAAACCCATGTACATATTTATTTACCCCTTGCATCCCAAACGATATGCCGTCGTTGCCGGAATAGCTATAGCCCTAAGATTTGAGGTGATGGATATTAAAAAAGGCTACTACTGATGTAAACACTAAGAAATCAACCGATGTTGATGAAATAAGTAACAAAATTGTAATAGTGCTACCTCGCATAGCAATAAAAATGTCGTTTTTGGTATTTAATACCATTTTACGAATTCAGTACAACCCTCTTACATATCAAAGCTATTTGAGAAATTTTTGGTTTTTAAATTAAGCGCGATACTGGATGAAAATTAACGTATACCAAATCATCAATCTGCATTTAAAAGAAAACATAGCACAATCGAACAAACACGTCATGAAAAAATTTCTGAACTGTTTTGATGTTTCTCAAAGTTTTGGTACATGTGTAAACTGATATAAACGACTCAAAAAGTGATTCTGAGTCGAAGGGATACTAAAAGGTGGAACCATTATTTTTTAGTGTTGCGCACATCAGCACAAACGCATAATACCCTCTCCACAATTGTAGTATGGGTAAAATTACAGAATTAAATTTTAATTCGAAGTCGTAGTCGTTTTAATAGCTACTTAACTTTCTCCGTTAATCTTTTATGAATATTATTATCTCACTGTTGCTTTTATTTGATATTTCTATACCGACCATCACTAGTGATGAATGGAGTATACTTAGCTTGTTTCGCGTAAAACTTTTTTAATACTCATCTACGACACCATAAAATTGTGTGTACTTTAAAGGCGACCGTACACGACATGTATTTGTCATCTGACATGTCAAATTTGCCACTGCAAAATACATACATGTCGTGTGTTACCTTTTTAACTTTGCTTCTGTAAAAGTCAGACGCAAAGTCATCTGACAAAATTGCAATTAGAGCGTGCTCTATTTTCTTCTGACAAACCATCTGACATCAGAAATCTATGCTGCGAAGAAACCGGCAGCGGCGTCCACTATTGACGGAATTATTAGCCGGCTGAAGTTAATATTTTACAATACCGATACATGTATGATAATTTCACCATTTAATAGAAATTATGTACATATATTAAGAAAAAACGTTTCATTATAATATCCTAAATTGGTATCTTCCAATTTAAAGAAAAAATGTTTAGATAGCTGAACTCTTTTTCGGCGTTAACAAAAATTTGTATGGCAACTGCACGCTATTTTGAAACCGAGAAATACTTTGGATTCTGCAATAACTATGCGAAAAAACATAGACAATGTCAGAAGCAAATATCATGTACGTTTATGGCCGAATATTATAAGCCTTATGTAAAACAGCAATTTTGACAGACATGCACAATTACATGTGCCTTGAAAAGTTGACAAGTCAGATGTAAAAAACATGTCGTCTACATGCACCTTAAGCCCTAATGACACCTACTTTTTCGACTTTTTAAGATTTTGAAGAACAGAGCAAATATACTAACATATAAAATGGTATCAATAGCAAAGAGATCAATATATAATACATAAAAATCTAAAAATGTCAAAATGTTATCGATAAAAAAGTTCAATCTGTCAAAAAAATAAAAAAATTTGTGTCTTAAAATTGACATTTCAAGCTTAAAATGACTCTGTGGTGCCAATATATTACTTTTGTACTCGAATATAGTTATTTTAGTTAATTTTTATGCTTGAAAAAAGGCAACATTGAAAAAACACTAATATTTAGTAAACAAACCTACAAAAATCATAAATAATTAACAATATACATAAAAAAAAATTTTAATTTTGGCTGTGAAAATTAAAAAAATATTTGTTTATGTTTTTTGTATTTGTCTCTCTCTCTAACCATGCATTTCACTCTTTCAATCTCAGATTAAAAAAAGACGAAAAAAAGTAGGTGTCATTAGGGCTTTAGTAAATCAAATTCGACTTAGCCATGTCCGTCTTTTAAAATAACGCTCATTTTAAAAAAACACAACAGGAAACAGCAAATTTTTTTCTAATTCTCCTAAATAGTTTGCGTTTGAAATCCATCAAAATGGGCCCTTCCGAAATGCACTTCAAAACGCCGACAGATTGCATTATTGTTTGTAAAATTTTATCCTTTTTTTAACTAGAAAACATTCTACAAAGTTGTGTGATAATTGGTTCATGTTTCACCATGAACTCTATGAACTTCGCGAACAGGTTTATTTCTTTCAACGTAAGTTTCCACGATTGCTTCCAAAATGTCCTAGCGTTAAACGATTCATCATAACTTGCCAAACCTAGCTGATGAAACCAGCTGTAAAACCATAGTTATCGATATCGTATGTTCTCAGCAGTGTTCGAAAATAAAAAGTGCATTATTTAGTGTTTGGCTACCACACTCAAAAACACCGCAGCACGAACAGCTTGTGTGCATATTGTGTAAAATGATTTTGCTGGCTTTTTGTTTTTTTTTCGTATGTGTATTTTGTTTTTTAAAAAATATTTGGTTTGTTATATGTACCAGCCAAAAGCGACGAACATTAAAGAGCCGAACCGAACACAATGAAGTTTGTTGTTTAAAAAAAAAACCGAACGGAATTAAATGTTCTCATCTTTTGTTTTTTTTTTTACTTTGAGCCAACACTCAGGGGATGCCCCTACTTATGCAATGCATTGTTGGGGAGAAGCAAAGAGGGAGTAGTGTTTGTGGTCATATCATACAGCTAACCCCAGGTCTACACTAAAAATAAATATCTTAGGAAGTTGGCAATAACGTCGGCAGGTAAAGGCTCAGTTAGTCTTTACTTTCTGTTCTGTTACGAATCAGCTGATTTGTTTTTGTTTTTAAAAAACCTGTGAAATTGAGTAGTTTTTCAGTTTCAGTTTGTTAAAATCAAAAACTTGTTAATTAATTGTAAGTGACAGTAAAATAAATAATAAAAAATACATATTTTTATTGAAATGAACTATTTTTTGATGTTAACAATTCATAAAATTTAATTTCTTCAAATTTATGTACATAAAACTTATTGAAATAAAACAATGGACGATGCAAAACTAATAAGTTTGTCATAAAAGGCTGATAAGTTGCTACAGAAAAAGTAACTATTACAATTTTGACACAGAACGGCACGGAACAGAACAAAAACACAAAGTAAAGACTAATTCTGCCTTAACAGACAATATTTTTTATTGCTTAGCTTGTGTTAAAGAGATTAGAAACGTATTTATGTTAACTCATAATTTGAAAAAATCAAGGAATAAGGTGAAGTGTAAAAACTGACGCCATCTTGCAAAAATTATTTTTATTAATATAAATTCTCTCTTATTCAACTTTATTATAGAAATGTACCATATTAATTTGTTTAAGCTTGATGTAATTTTTTATATAAAAATATTAATTTCATTAAACCTATTTTTTTTTTTTTTTGTTATGTTTTTTAGAAAACTCTAAACGGGATTTTTTAGGTCTTGTGTTCTATGGAAATAAAAAGATTATATTAAAATTTTTTCTTCCGTCGTTTCGTTGGAGATGTTTGGAATCTTCAGTTATAACTGTCAAAATATATTGTTAACTGAAATGTAATTTAATAGTTAGTTTTAACTAAACTTGGTAAAATTTTAATAAGATATCTATTCAATACTTTTTGTCTGAGTAAATAAATAATGTTACCCTTTTTTATTGAAAACAAGTAATAAAAAAGCCCACTTCTACGTAGGAGTCACCCCTATGTGGATAAAATGTATGACCGACCTCCATTAGTTTGATGAAATTCTTAAATTTGGACCCTGCAGCGCCTAGGATGCCCATAGATGGGTCAACAATCTTTATTTCTTAAGCGAGCTCCTACACAAAATTTACAATACAGACTAGAAATATATTGAAGAAAATTACCCATAACTGCCTACACGCAGAGAAAAAATATGGTTGGGCATGGTTACGGCAACCACACTGTGTTTATTGTAACAATATATTGTTGTTGTACACAAATAATTGTTATTTTTATTAAATATCAGCAATATTATAGTTACTGTAAACATATTAATGTTTATCGCAATTATAAATTTGAGTATTGTTGAACGAAAAATAATTATTTTTCTAACAACTAAATTATGATAACTTTCAAAACATATTATATTACTCACAGCCATAACATGATATTTAATAGCCATAACATGATAAATTTATATACATTTATCATAATAAGTTTAAGATGCAATCAAAATATCGTTACTCTAATAATATTTTGGTATCGCCATTTGTAAAATAATTTTGTATCAGTTGTGTCGTGTTTTACATAAACATATCGAATTATTTGTTAGTGAGTGGCTAAATAATAAAAAAATAACCATTAAAATAAACAAGAAATTAAAAAAAAATATTAAAAAAGAAATAACAAAATAACCATTAAAATAAACAAGAAATTAAAAAAAAATAAAGAAAAAACATTAAAAAAGGGTTGTAGTGACACAAAATTAAATATCTTTGCTAAAAAATTTTAATAGTCTTAAAGTGGTGGAAAAATTTGTGAAATATTGGTGCAAAATATTAACCATTACTGGTAAGTTTTGTGTTATTTTAATAGAAAAATAGTGAAAACTCCATAAAATAATTTATAAATAATTGCGACCTTCGACAAAAAGATTACAGTAACTATATTATGTTTTTTATTTTATCATAAGTATTTTTTTCCAATAAAAATATTATGTTTAAAGTTGTATCATATTATGATGTAAAAAATTTATGTATAACAGTTCATATCACTTTGCATCATAATATGATTACTTCTAAACTTATTATGATTGCCATGACAATAATATGATTACTTCTAAGCTTATTATGATTGTCATGACAATAATATGATTACTTCTAAACTTATTATGATTGTCATGACAATAATATGATTACTTCTAAACTTATTATGATTGTTATGACAATAATATGATTACTTCTAAACTTATTATGATTGTCATGACAATAATATGATTACTTCTAAACTAATTATGATTGCCATGACAATAATATGATTACTTCTTATCTTATTATGATTACCATGACAGTAATATGATTACTTCTTAACTTATTATGATTACCATGACAGTAATATTATAACTTCTTAACGTTTTATGATTAACAGGATAACAATATGATTAAGGGAAAAATATTATGATGTTATATTACGAACATATTTGGTCATAATATGATTTACTAACAATCGTAATATGGTGACTACAATCATGAATCTTATCATAATATGTTGCTCTTAGAATATGTTTACCACAACCATGTTTTTTATTTGCGTGTAGGAGGTGCCCCTAATACGATTAAATGTATGAACGATATCCACTACTCTTTCATCCTAAACATTTTCTCAAAAAATAATTGTCCTTTATCTCCACCCCTTAGTGGAGCTCTCTTCCAAATAAGAGGTTTTATGAAATTCTTAAGTTTAATTTTAATTTTTTAACTTTTGTGAATAAAATCAAGAGTTGTAGACAGATTTTAATCATTTGTTGCTTGTTTGGAACTTTATTTTCTTTACGCGAAGAAAAACTTAGAAGCTTAGCTGCATTTTCCTATTTTAAATGACGTTTAAAAAAAACAAAAAAATTCAAAATTTTGCTAATATGTAACTTATTTTTCTTTTGTCAAAAAAAAATATGTTTCTTAAACGACTGCGCACATTAGAAGAATGTTTTGCCTTGCCTAAAGATTATTTTATTGCGAAAAATAATTTATTCAATAAGCAAAAAAAATTTTGAGCTACTCCTCCATATTCGAAATAACGGCATATCTCGAAAATAATAGCTAACCTTTAAAATGGTTAGCACCACTGGATTAGGGTAACTCGTCGGCTGCCCCGCTTGTGATTTTTTTTTAACTAGCACAGTGTACTTATTTTAATAGAATTTTAACTCTTTTTCTGAACTTTTACGATAGAAAATGCTTGCTGGGTGTGCGTATGTTAAATTTTAAACGTGCATATTGCTCATTTACTTCAAGAGTGTCATAATTCGAAAAAATTCTACTTTTCGGTAGCATCGTATAAATATTAATAATATCGTTTATTCTGAAAAAATCTAGTTACAATCTTACCTTATGAGGACCCTTGCAGGACTGAGATGTGGCATTGTTATAATAAAAAATTGCTAATAAAAAATAGAATTACGGCACATTTTTATCACAAGTGGTAAATTTCCCACGATTCAAGAAGAATTTCTTAGACAATATCAATCTGTGCACATTTTTCCATACTGAACCAAAAAATGTTGGTTTTTTGGATTGTGACACTATTGAAGTAAATGGGGAATTTGAATTTGTGAGGGAGTTACACACTTTAACACATACACACCCAAACAAACAAAAATAAAGAAAATTCGGATGACAAGAACATTTTTGGTTAAATGAAACCGAAATTAATACAAACAAACACACAGCATTAGATATTATATGTGATGTTTTTTATATCTTTGTATGTATGTATTTGTATGTATATTCCTTAAAGACATTTTACTACATCATAATACACACACTTGCATATTCTCTTTGTGCAATGTTAATACAGGAGTGTTTAATTTAATGTGTGTAGAATTGACAGTATCCTAGTAAAGTCTTACCCACAATTTTGTTTACAGAAATTTCCATCTGAACGTATTTCAAGTATACATATAAATATTTTCTGACAAATAGACCGCCTGTTTAATTGTGGTGCGATTCTTGAACAGTTTGTTCGTATATTTTGTTCTGTCAACATTGTAATTGGTAAATATTTGTATATGGCGAGCTTCCCCTTTGAAGCAATACAATTTTGACACAAAGTGTGCTTTATTCAACGCTTTTTATATGCGTTATGAGTGTAACGATTAGCTTTACACACTTAATTTTTTACTGTTACATATACCAAGTTCCTTTTATTTGTGTTTTAGTTTTATAAAAATTTTACCTTACTGCATCTTTGTGTGTCTATTAGCGTAGCGCTGTTAGTAAGCCGAAACTCTATTTCCCTGAATATAATTATATACGGCTTTGCCAAAACGCTGTATCCATTTTCTGAACCAAAATACTTTTTGTTATAAGAAGTATTTGAGCCATTGTTCGTGGCTCTAACTTGTTATATTTAAGTAAACTGTTTGTATGGGGAAGGTCAAATATTGGGCCTCATTGGCCGATTTTTAATGCCAAACTACTTAAATACATTTTTGCCAAGTTTTATATATCCGTATAGAAAATTGCAATTACTGTTAAAATCTATGTTTGCCCAAATAAATGTTTCTTCTGTCACATAATCTTAAAAAATTGTTAGATTGAACATTTTTATCAATGTGAATGTAAAGAAATAAAACCTAACCTAAATTAAATGTCACAAAAAGTTTTTAAAATATTAAAACTTGCAATTTTCCTTCTTGCCTTCGTAAATGGTTAGTTGTAAACCAACAATAATATTTTCACTTGAAAATTTGCTTCATAGCACAAGAAGTAACGAATGAAGCAAAACAATGTTTAGAGAACTGTAAAATTGAGGATATGAGGCAATGTAAAAACTCGATATCACTTAATATGTTCAAGATATATGTGCAAAAAGGACCTTAAGATTAAAAAAGAGAACATTTATTATTTAGAATTGTTTTAGAACTAAATTTTGGTAAAAATGTGCCATGCGGCATACCAGAAACAAATTGACTCCCGTTATGAGAAAATGGTGACCTACCGATGAATCACCTCAGAGAACCATTTGTGATACAATTTGCTTTTTTACTGACTCTAGTGATAAATCAGTTTTTAACTCAAGAAATTTATTTATGGTTTGAATGGTTTGTAACTTTTTCATTTATCGATTCTTATAATTTATTTTTTTATTGAATTTTTTGCAATGAGCTTTGAACAATGATATACTGTAAGTGATGTCAATTTTCTGCTTCGCACATACGTGATATTTTTAAAATATTTTCCATTCATTTTTGCAAAAATTTCGTGTATAATTATTTTTGTTAGAGTATGCAGTTATTTAAAAATAAATCTCTAAGTCTTCTTCACAAAATACTGAAAAAAAGTAATAAGTAAAAAAATTATAGGTAATTAAAAAAATATAGCTCAATATGCGCCACCCTGTATATGAATACTTTTTCAATCGCTCAACTGATTATGTTTTTTAATCATCACAAGCGATCTATGATGACTCATTTAGGTGGTTTTAACAAAAAAAAAAAAAAAAAAAAAAAACGTAAATGCTTGCTAGGTAATTCCTCATACTTATATTGAGCAATATGAAAATTCAATTGCTCTGTCTGGGGTAAAAGTGTCAACGCACAAAACCGCAATAAGATTTGATCTGTCACAGAAATCACACTGTCAACCTTCGTGAAAATCGGTTCACAATTTACCATGGCCCCCATATAAAGCCCATTCTCGGAAAACAGCTTAGTACGCGTAAGACCGTTACGAATAATTGTAGTATATTTTGGTCTTCCACATCTTAATATGCTAAAACTATCAAATTTGGTGAAGATCGGTCCATACTATACAATAGCCTGTATATAAAGCTCACTCTCGGAAACATATTCACGACTACAGGCTACCGACTTCAAACTATAAAAAATAAAAATAAAACGATTATTTTTACGACAAGAAGGCAACACGACTGCGCGTAGTTGTTTACGCTGCTTTTGTCGTTGCCGTAAACGAGTGCTTTCTCGATTCTAAAGCAATTTTATTACTAATTCTTTCAGTCGATACTGAACGAATCGAAATTATTTTTTTTTTGTATTGTGAAACTTAAATTAATGCTTTACAATACTAAAAAAATAATTCCGATTTGTTCAGTATTGACTGAAATAATAAGATATTAAATTGCTTTCGAATCGAGAAAGAACTCGATCACGACTGCCAGAATCAGAACCCTGATTTCAATTGTTATCAACCACAAAACAATATAAAAGTGTTGCAAATAACAAAAATTTTGAATATAAACCGGGCTCAACAACAAATTGGTACTACATATATACATTTTTACTATCCTTAAAAGAAGTGCTACAGGATGATACTTTTTTGGGCCAGCTAATGGCTCATCACCAGATTTCGTAAAGATCGGTCCATAATTTACCATAGGTCCCATATAAAGCCTGAATTCTCCTGAAATATTCTTAATGTCGGTTGAGGGTATTAAACATTCGTCACAGCACTCTAACATGTTTTAATTTATTTGGCTAAATAGTTTTGGTTCACAATGTATACAGTTGAAATGCGAGTCGACAAAAAGAAAATAATTTTTCAACAGTATTTACTTTTTGTGGCAGGCGTATTAACTGCTTTTGTAGTAGTAAAAGAAAGTTGTGGTAACTTCCTGAAAGTAAGCAAATAATGACTGCTGGCTGTTATAAATAAATACCCAAAATTGAAAGTAAAAAAAATATATCTGAAGGTCATATTTTTAACAGTGGATTCATTTTTTACATCAAATTATTAAATATTAGCACAAACACGCATAAAGATAAACAAAATCATATTTACTTACCATCAAAATAAACAAAATAAAAAAAAACATTTAAGAAAATATTATCCTAGAAATGAAATTGGTTTTAGCATATTTACATGAATTTTAATCCTACAAATATTCATATTATTCGAATGTGTATTCTAAGTCAAATTAAAATCCTCAAAAGCTTTTATACTTTAATAGTCTTATTTCTTCAATATTTTCCAGGAATATTTTGTATGCACTAACAGAATTTTTTTTTTTTTTTAATTCTATTTCATAATTAATTAATTAATTCAAAAAATTCATAAACAATTGAAATCAACAAATACTTACCAGTTTTAGTACTTAAACTTAAAGCTGCATGCATTAGAAGTAAAATACATTTTATTTCATACAAATCCATGGATAAATACCTGTTTTATTCCCAATAAAGTGAAAATTTTTTATTGGAAATTTGTGTAGAGCTACAAATGTTATAATTTTTAATATTTGTTAATCCTTTTTATTGTGTTGGGCTTATATAATTTATTTACATGCGTCCTCTTTGCGATTATCGGTATATCATGTTCTACTTGTGACTACCTGCGATTATGCCTATTTTATTTTCATTTTTATTGGAATAATGGAAATCTGGCACATACTACATATTTAATAGCTTTATTCTTTTTCTAAAGGCTACATGAAAATCAAAGGGATATTAATTATTTTATGACCGATAAAATAAAAGTACCTACTTGTGAAATTTTTAATTGTTAATTTGTGTAGAGCCAGAAATTTCGTTATTTTAAAAAGGCATATAAAGGCAAAACCTCGCACAATCTGCATTACTCAACAAGTGATTGTAGACAAGACAAGTTTTAATTTAAAATATAAAAATAAAAATTTTTTTTTTATTACATTTATTTAAATTACAATCTATCCTAAGATAATAAGCAATTTTGAAGAAATATGTAAATTGACATTAATAGATGTACTCTAATAAGTACAAATATAAGTTCAGAATAATCGTTTGTTTCACAGTAAATAACTAACAATATAATAACAAAGATACATATAACTTAAAAGCAAATTTCTAATCCATATAACAGATTTATATTACTTGATAATATATATTTAGCATTAATTGAAATATTTATAAGTAATATTTTGAAAATAATATTATAATATTAACTTAATAATACGGAAAATAAATTTATTTATACATATACACATATACTCGCAGTACACAGAAAACTATAAGTACTTCCAAGCAAAACATATTGTTGAAAAATGTTTTTAAAGTTAATGAATGTTGTTGGAAAAAAATAATTTTTTTTTTTTTTGAAATTTTAAATTTACAATTGGGAATTAAGCACGACTAATAAGTGCTTAATTCCCAATTTTTATTATTGATAAAAACACTGAAATTTTGTGTTGAAGGGATAAGCTATTCCAATGTGCATTTTACTGGTTGCTTAAGCCAGATCGTCAGAAACTTCATCCAAAGATCTTAGAAAATCTAAAGATATTAAGCAAGTAAACTGTTAGATTTTCTAAAATCTTTGGATGAGTATTACTAAGTCTGTCATTCCGTGTGAAACCTTTTTATTATTTATCCCCGACATAAAGTATATATATTCTGGCTCCTTAAGTAATTCTAAGTCGATTTAGCCATGTCCGTCTGTCTGTCTGACCGTCTGTTGAAAACACGCTCACTATCGAAAAACTCAGAAGAAATAAACAAACTTGGTGTCATATTGCTTGTATTTATCCTAAGCAGTTTCGAATTGAAATCCAACAAAATCGGTTCAGTAGGATCGGAGCTATTAAATGTGGAACCACCACCTCAAAAAATTGATAATTTTGTTAAAAAAAAACTAACATAAATGGTGGAATAATGCACGGAATAACATAAGGCTTTGCAAAAATTCGTTTTATTGGAAATCACGCTGTAAAAATTGTGGTAGCATTTCTTCCAACTTAGTTTCGTATGACCAGAAAAAATGCCATGTCATTTTGTGATATACGGTCCATAATTTAACTTTGATTCCATATTTAGAGCCTTCTGAAATTCACTGTAAACGCTAAAACTTATTTCACCGCTGTATTGAAATTTATGTTTTTTAATACCATGGGTTCATAACTTACCATGGCTCCAATATAAATTCCCCACATGAAAATCATTTCAGTTCGGCTCAGGCAAGTTAAAATTGCTATAAATAGCATACAACTTTCTGATGGTCGGTCAATAATTTAATATTGGTCTGGACACGCAACCAATTTAAAGTCTGACGCCTGTTTTTATAAATAATAACTAATAATAAATAGATATCACTCGTGAAATATTCGAACTGTCGGTGGAGGGTATCAAATATATTGAAAGGACCGGAAATTGCAGGCTTCTTTGAAGGCCTCTATACTCCTTTCTAAAAAATTCGCTTCGTATGATGTCCTGCCTTCAGAAGTATGCCTTCTTAGGGGTATACATTTGTTTCTAAAAGGCCTTCCAAAATATTCGGTACCCATTCGTTACTCCCTTCTATAAGAAAGGGGAAAGGAAGCGGTTTTGTTTTATTATTTTTTTATTTTTAGTGACCTTCCTTACTCCCTTTTTTGAGAATGGAACGATTTAGTTATTAATGGGACTGTAGAAGGGCAAGGAGGCGTTGTGACTGCTTGATAAGGCCATCTCTTAGACATATTTACTTATTCTAGTTATCGCTGGGTTGTTCTGTTCGTCTGTACATATTGTAACGATATCGAAGCGATATCTTGCTGGTGATAGAACGTATCACAAGTGATAATCGTTTACGAACCGAAAACGATTGTTTTCGGACTTTTTTTATTTATATATTTTTCCAATAATAACGATAGTGAAATCGAATTTTGAAAATTTTTAAAATATTTCAGTTCTCAGCGTTTTAAATTATAAAGATATACCATGTATGTACTTGATATGCATCTTGTTGCAATAAAATAGTTAATCTTCTGAAAGATACATATGTAAGTACTTAAATTATTGAGAAACATTTTTAATTCATCTTTAAATTTTAAATATAGTTTTTACGTTTTTTTGTAATATGTATGTATTCATATATTTAAGTATTATTATCCTTATTATTATTCATTATAATGCGCAATTTATTTAATGAAAACTTTTTAATTTTAAAGAAAATATTTTGAAAAGTAATATCAAAACGATATCGCTTTAAATAATAGTACATATATAAAATTATAATCGCCGTAAAATATAATATCGTTTTCGTTATCAAATCGTTCGTTCTATGGTTTATTGGGTAAAAACGAAATGTAAGCCTTTTAAAAGTGAATGGTTAATAATGTTACAATATAGTACTACTTTTAAAACTTTATTCGTAAAAATGTATATGAAATACACATGACCTCAACTCAACGTGTCGTCAATTTTTTTTTTTAAGAAATCTGATATGTACTCAATTTAAATTTAACCTCAAATAAAAAAAAAGTTTCTTATTTTTATTGAACGATTGGTGTTTGCTGCTGACAGCAGGAGCCTTTTAAACGCAGTATATATTTACAATATTAAAAAGAATATAAAAAATACATGTTTTTTTTTTGCTATGTAAAAATATTTATGTTGACTTTATAAATGTTTACATTTTTACATCCATTCATACATACAATGTACACTACCAGACTAATTTTGTCAAAAATTAACAGGGAAAATAGGAAAACAGTTACGCTATTTAAATGGAAATTTCAATGGATTATCTCTACTTTTTTAAAATGAATTTTAACAAAATATAGCGTGAATTCTACTGCTTAAGTATTCAGAATATTCTACATATTTTGCATTAAAAACTTAAAGTTAAAAAATTGAACCGCAGCAACAACAACAGGTACACTATAGAAAATTAAGCGAAAAAAGTTTTAACTGTTAAATGCTAAATCAAAATTTCAACATCATCATCAGGGCAAGTTTTTTATGGCATATGCCATTTTAATCTTCAATAATTTCGCTAAAAAGCCATTTTTGATGCAGCTTGCCATAACAACTTTTTTTTGCAACCTAGAAGAAATTTTAAAATAAAATATAGTCCTGCTGATTTTTTCAGAGTTGTGTTTTTTTCTAGCAATTGTTTTTAACATATTTTACACAAACGAATGCTTTCGTTCTTTACATCATTTTCACAAACAAAATGCGTGTTGTTTTTTTCGATTTCTGGATTGTTGTAGCTTGGTGATGAGGAGGCAGAATTAATTCATAATGTCAAACGTAAAGAGTGATTATGTGTATATAAAAGAGCACTTCTCAAGTCTCTTGAAATTACAAAAAAATGGCTTTCTAAAAATGAAAGCTTAGACTTAATTGACAGTGCTAAGAAAAATATCAAAGATGTCAGTAAAATAGATTTTGTTTAAGTTAAAAAAATGTTTTAGATCGTAATACCGGATTACAAGATTAACTAAAATAAGAAATAGTACCTTTGTAAATGTGAGAAGTCCAGTTGCAAACACTTCTAAGTCAAAAATAATAAAAATTCTGTAAAATCGCATTTTTTTTTTAATTTTTTATAATGCCTTCCTAAACCCTTATCATTCTCATACAAAACTCCGTAAGTTACGTGCAATTTCTGGTTAATTATTCAATACTCCAGCAAACTTTTCTATATCGCTTGGCATTTCAATTTAAAAAACTGCTGTAATCGATTTTCTCAGAATTTTTTTTTTTTTTTTAATTTAGCGGTGTTTGCAAGTGGACTACTCATATTTTAATAAAAGTGAAACGGATTATTGACAACCTTTCTCCATCTAAACTTATATCGTCAAAATATGCTCCAGTTGCATCTTGTGATGTTAAAAGGAGATAATTTTTTTAACAATTTGAAGAAACATGTTATTGTACTATACAATAAAAACTTAATAAAATAAATGTTTCTTAATAACAACATGTTTATTTTTCCCAGTTAGTTGCAATTTTTTTTACTTTTTCGTGAAATTTTGCTCGCCATTTTTAACCATTTTTCATGCTATTTTAAACTTGCCCTGATCATCATCATCAATACCAATTCGTATACATAAATCGGGGACTGTAGACTTAAGCTTTTAAACTGTAGAAAAAATCATTTATTTTAATCGAGTTGGTACAGGACGCAGCATTACAAACCATTCGAAATCGCAAAATTCAAACGTTTCTTTCAGAATTGCAGTCTTTTTAGTCGAAAAAGTTCGCCTACTATTGAAAACCGTGCGTCTGGCGAGCCTACATACACCCAGCGAAAAATTTTGAAAGGACTGAAAGTGGAAGGCCTGTTTGAATGCCTCTGCACTCCTTTCTAAATGATTCGCTTCGTATGATATCCTGGCTTCAGAAATATGCCTTCTAGAAGGTATACATTTCTTTAAGAAAGGCCTTCCAAAATATTCATTACATATTCGCTACTCCCTTCTTTAAGAAGCGAGAAAGGAAGTTGTTCAATTTTGATTTGTTTTTAGTGACATTCTGTACTCCCTTAGGGAAGGGAAAGAAGATGTTAAATTTGTATGTTTTTTATTTTTTGGTCTCTAACATTTTAAAAACAATTTTATACATTTCTTTTTGCACGTGATCTTGTTCTTATAACGGTTTTTTATTTTTGTTTCGTCGTCCCTAAACGTGTCGTTTGTCTTATGTAAACGTATACGTTGCGGATCAGCTGTTTCGTTTTCCTACTAAGTGTTTGTATAAAAAGTAATAATAACTCCTACGTAAACATGACATTACGTTGCGGAAGAAACTGATAAAATTTAAATTTTCCCCCGTATTAACGTAACAGCTGTGTAAGAATTTTATGTTTAATTATGTTTATTGATAAAGCGAATATTCCATCGACGAACATGACCCAAATCCACTAGTTCGAAACTTATTGAATTGAGGAGGATAAACCCGCTGAAGGAGAAGATATATAGCAGGGCTTGTTTGAATAGAAGATAGCTAAATGTAGAAGTACATAACACGCGTTTATGCGCGTGCGCATATGGAATAAGCTAAAAATAAAAAAAATGGACGCGCGGTTAACTTTGAACTTTTGAACGCGTTGAGTATTTTTGACAAGTAATCATCTGACAATGAAAAAGAATAATTAAACTAATTGTTTAAATCATGGAGGCAAACTTATTGAACAGTTTATTAAACATACAGTATTATATAAAATAAAGAGCTGAAGCTTGGAAGTCTATTAAAAAAGTTGTAAACAAATAAAAAACAGCTGAAAGAAAAGGCTTTTATAACGCGCGTTGTGTAACTTGTTATTTTTCATGCTCGCCTTTATGGAAAAGACTCTTGATTAAGAGAATTTTCATCCGCCATTGGCAGGTCGTAAACTTAAGAATTAAATTCAGATTCGATTAAGTTTTTTTATTTCTATTACATACTTTATATATAAAGATTGTGATTACTCGTATTTTTAAGCAAAAATAGTTTTTCGTTAAGAAAATCGTTTGATCGAAAATAAAAGTTTATTTTGTGATCACACAAAATAAGCGTATAATAGAATAATCACCAAAAATCGTATTTTCATATAGAATATACAAAAATAATTAAAATGGCTTATAACTCCTTAAAAAAGAGTTTGATCGAAAATAAAAGCTTGTCTTGTGGTCAAACATATTTTTTTTTTTGTAAAATTGTTATTTGATAAAAAAAAGACAAAAAACATTTGCTTGTAACTTCCAAACGGAACAATTAGTTTTTTTTCATCACTCATATTTTTAATCAACAATCAATTTTTTATAGAAACATTTAAAACGCTCGTTATTCCTTCAATAAGTTTTTAAATTAAAAAATTCGCTCCTTTTGTGATCAATAGTATTTTTTTGTTTTTTAAATCAATTGTGTATGAGAAAATTTCAGAAATGTTAAACATTTGCAATTACATATTTCCCCTATTTAAAGCTTATTTTTTTAGAATAAGATCACGCATAAAAATAAATATAAAATCTTTTTCTAAAAATCTACTTGAAAAATTATAAATGTTTTATATAAAGGAATCTTGAAATTTTTTTATTATAAATTTTAAAAATAATTTTTCCGTGAAGTTTTAAAAAATTCATTTAAATCATAAATTTAATCAAACTAGGACATTTTCAATGGAAAATAGAGAAGAAAAATATGAATTAAAAGATGTGGTAGCTTTTCCAATCGGTAGTTCTTTCCTTTTAATTCCTATTTTGCATTCTAACCATTGAAATTGTATGTACATACATATGTATGTATGTATACTAAATGTCTATGAATGTAAAACTAAAATTTTCAGATGTCCTTTTAAAAGACCTTTTTTATAGGTATTCAATATGTACGTCTTTTATATGTATTCATAAAGTACTTTAATAGAAGCCCTTTTTTCAGTACATCTTTGTTATGCCTTGTAACAGTCCTTTATTAAGAGGCTTTCTTAAACACATGCATCAGAAGGGCAAACAAAAGAGCTTCTTTTGAAAGCCTTTTATAGATACTGTAAGAAGAAGGGAGTGTGGAAATGCTTGCTCCCAATGACAACCTGTATAAAAAATATATGAGTATGAAATGCGAAGTGGAGAGCTTGTGTCTGCTAAATGCCTTCCATTAGGCCTATATACTCATTCTTTTTACCGCTGGGTAGCAGTGGTATCAAGTCAATCAAGACCTACGATTCCATACCCTACACCTCAGTATATAAAGACAAATTTTCGAGAGTGTACCCTATTTGGGACCCGTGAGTAATCGTTGACCCGCCAGAATAAAAAAATGTTATGAGGTAAGGATTAATGTAAAAGTTCTTTGTGCCAATTCTTATTCAGATATCTTCATCTTTATGCCTTTTGTTTGCCTTCTAGTGATTTAAGGTAGGACACGGAGGCTGAAAAGAACCGGCACTTTGAGCGTAGCAGGCTTGAATACAATTAATTAGCGGTTACATTGGTAATGGCTAATAAATAACAATTCGGATTAAGCTTTGAATACATATTGTAATTTTCGACAAGAAAGATTCAATAAAAAAATAAAAATCTTAGAAAGTGGGCTTTCATGGGATCTATGGGTAGTTTTGTATCTACTAGCACAACAATATTCATGACGCTACGAGGGATAAGTTTGGTCAACTTTAGCTTTATATGGCCTACCATAACAACAAAAAAACGCCAAAAATCTGTATTGCTGCATTAAAATTTTGTCCAGTCTAGTTTTATTGCACCTACTTTCGCGATGACCGTATCATTATTTACCATATGGCGAATGTAAAACTTCTCCGCTTAAATCCGAAACAAATAATGATATTCTATTAAAATTAGGTAAAGACCGCAACAAATTTAAAAACCTTAACAAAATTAAAAATAGCTAAAAATGTCTAAATAGCTAAGTTGGCATCTCTTATGGCTTAATTGCAGAAAAATTGTGGATTGTATTTGTCTGCAAATAATTCAGCAGCTTTATAGTTAATTTTTATTTATTTTTTTTCAGTGTATGTACACCCCGTTTAATACTGAAGGCGTATTGGTTGTCAATGTGAGATTTTTTCTACATTTTGTTTTTCGTTTAAACATCCTTTGTATAATGTACATACATACATAGTTGCTAATAGGACTTTAAATAATTCATTTTAAAAATATACAAAAGAATGAAAAAAAATTACATTGCAAAAAAATTGTTTACATCAAACGAAATAGCAGAGACTTTTGTTTTACAATCCGTGCCATTAAATTTGCATACGTACACCACCATTTCTAAAGAAAACAAGTAAGAAAGTATAGTCGGTCAAGTCCGAACGTATGATACCCTAAACCTCAAGTTATTTGTGCCGAATATTATTTGAATGTGCGCCTTCATCTACGAGTATATGAGATTTTAGGGTGGGGGTTATACGGGACCTATGGTAAAATTTGTTTCTACCAGCGCAACATTTTTTCATGATGTACATAGTGACTAACGCAAAAGTTATTCTGGCATTTATATGGAAGTTATGGCATTTGTATGGGAACTATGGTCAAATATGGACCGATTCCAATGAATTTTGGTAACATGATTTTAATTGCAATAAAAATAATAAAATAAATTTGAACCAAATTTAATCTAAATACCAACATAATAAGATGGTTTATGGGCACAAGGATCTATTCCGGAATGAGGCTTGTATGGGGGTGTGAACAATTATGGACCGAATCGTGTGCCAATTAGAACCTATGTAACAAATTTTATCAAATTATCTGCGACCTGTACTGTGCGCACAAGATTTACATGGGCCAGCCAGCTATCCACCCGGCCAGCCAGCGCAGAATCAATTTCTGAGGCGATCGGGACCAACATGTTAAGTTGTTAAAAACATCAGCACAAATGCACCCCTACCCTATTAGGGTGTGGGTATATGTAGACACAATTCACGAACTTTAGTTATAATATCAGTTATAGCTATCAAAACATATTGTTAACTGGAAGTTCAAATAAAAGTTAGTTTTAACTGAACTTGATAAAATTTAAATAGCTAAATACAGAAATGCAGGAATACAGGAATACAGTAATTTTTACCAAGCCGCACAATCTCCATTGCACGATTTTTTGTGCAGATAAATGAAAAATGCAGCAATCTTAAATGTATTTAGCTGCCTTAATGTGCAGCTACGCAATTGTGGTCACCTGCACAAAAGTGTAGCTGAAGTAAAGTGTTTGAAAGAAGAATAACAACGTTTTGGGGAACAGAATAATCGCAGTAGTACAACGTTAAGAATAGCACTGCAAGCTGTCAAAAAGTTGAAAACTGCAGTTTCAAAGTAGTGTAAAAAGAATGCGTAGTTGTAGTAGTCGTTGCAGTCGAAGTATCCGTCAGCTTCAAATACTACTACAACTACTTTGTTCTGTTCCAAGCCCAAATGCTTGGTATCTGTACTGTATCAATCAGCTGTTCGCTTTTTGTTATATGAAAAGCAATACAAATGCTTACCGAAATTTAATGTACCGTAGTTGCAACGTACCATTTTGTATAAAATAGAATTTCATACCTTTTTGTTACGTGACATTTTTAAAACTGTGATGGGCGGCTTGTAACGGGTCCGCCATCTGACGTTTTTTTTCAAATAGTGCTTATTTCGTGAATGGTAACACTTAGCTCATGTCTGATTTGACAGATAATTAGTTGTATCCTTCCGCTGAACGAATTTGGTTGTGTATACGCTTGAACAACGCTGGGAAATATGTGTTTTCGCATCGGTAAGTGGGCCTGCGATCGACTTACAGAAGATGCCGATTTTGCCAAAAAAATCATCTTTTCAGATGAAACTCATTTTGATCTTGGCGGATATGTAAACAAGCAAAATTGTCGCATTTAGGGCACAGAAAACCCGCACGCATACATTAAAAAGCCGTTGCACCCAAAACGAGTCACTTTTTGGTGCGGATTTTGGTCCAGAGGCATAATTGGGCCATTTTTCTTCGAAAATGGACAAGGAGTGGCCGTTACAAACAATGGCGATCGTTGAACCATGTTGAACGAATTTTTGTTCACAAAAACTTAAGAGGAGGATATTGGCAACATTTGGTTTCAACAGGACGGCGCTACGTGCCACACAGCCGAAGCTACACTCGATGTTTTGCGCCCTGTTTTTGAAGATCGCATTATCAGCCGCAGAGCTGATGACGTTTGGCCACTTGGGAGAACTTGACACCGTTAGACTATTATTTTTAGGGTGCCGTCAAAGATAAGTGTTACGCCGACAAGCCAGAGACAATTGACGCTTTAAAGGACAATATTCGTGAAGCCATTGGTGAAATACAGCTGCACACAATCGATAATGTGCTTAAAAATTGGACCGATCGTGTAGGCTACTGCATGGCCAGCCGAGGCAGCCATTTGAACTAAATTATTTTCCATTATTAACCGGAAGGATTGTACTTTCAAATAAAAAAAGAAATTTGAGAAAATATTCAGTAGTTTTTTTTATAGCATTTTTTAAAAAAACAAGTTAGAGTGCTATATTCGGCTGTGCCGAATCTTTAATACCCTCCACCGACTGCTCGAATATTTCAGGAGGGATATCATCATATTCTATTTATTATTAATTTATCTTTATAAAAACAGACATTAGCATTAAAATTGGTTGGTTTGAGGTTTAGATCTATATTCAATTATTTAGCAATTTAAGCTAGCTTGAGTAACAGTTTCAATTCAAATTTTGTTATGATAGCATTAATTTTTACGGTTTTAGACGTACTAAACTGTTTTCCGGTAGTAGGGTTTATATGAGGCCTAAGGTAAATTATGGACCGATCTTCACGAAATTTCACAGTGTTATTTCTAGTCCTAAAAAACTGTGACGTACCAAATTTTGTTATGATAGCATTATTTTTATCGGTTTTAGGCGTACTAAACTGTTTTCCGGGAGTAGTGCTTATATGGGGCCTAGGGTAAATTATAGACGGATCTTCACGAAATTTTACAGCGTGATTTCCAGTCGAATAAAACAAATGTTTGCAAAATCTTATTTCATTCCGTGCCTTGTTCCTCCATTTATGTTATTTTTTGTAACAAAATTATTATTTTGATTCATAGCTCTGGTTCTACTGCACCGATTTTGCTGAATTTCAATCCCAAACTGCTAAGGATAACTGCAAGCAATTTGGCACCAAGTTTGTTCATTTCTTTTGAGTTGTTCAAAAGTGAGCGTGTTTTCAACAGACGGACAGACAGACGGACATGGCTAAATCGACTAAGAAACACTCAAGGACCCAGAATATACATACTTTATGGGGTCTGAGATGAATTATAAAAACGTTTCACACGGAATGACAAACTTAATATACCCTCTTCACAACTAATTGTGGTGGAGGGTATAAAAAAATTATTTGGCGGGCCCTGTAGATAATTGGCAGATGAGGGCGGTTAAGCTTTGCGACAGAATATAAACAAATGCGACATGTAGATAATTAAATTACTTTAATCTGTGGTTTTTCGTTGGAAAAACGATATTCGCCTAATGAGAAAACGGCCATAACTCTGCCTATTGTTGAATAATAATTCCTTACCTAGTGTGTATTATTTGGCTTTGCATATTTGGCCATATTTCAATTGCAAAATTATAATAAGAATACCTGACATAAAGATACCCCAACCAAGTCCCCATCATATCTGGGGGCTTCGGAAACCCCATTTCAACAGACAGACGGACGGCCGGACAACCGGTTTTGAACTTCGCTTTTCATAAGGACCCAGAATATATATACTTTATAGGGTGTAGGATCAATATTGTAGAAATTACAAACGGAAAGACAAACTTATATATACCCTTTTACCTTCGGTGAAGGGTATAAAAAGAGTAATTTTGGGAATTCAGTATTTTCGTATTTATTTTAGTATATAACGACGTGTTAAAGAAGAAATTTGCCATTTAATTGAGTTATTAAGCTTGGACTCGGGAAGATCTATGGTTGCCGAAAGTGGGTATTTAAAAAAAAATTAATTTTGGGCAAAACTTTTTTGTATCTGAACCGATTTTTCCGAGTTTTTTAGAAAATATGTTCTACCAAAAATTTCCGATATTTCGGTATATAAGTCATATCCATAGGACATATGGCAGCCCTAAAACTTCGGTTTTTATAAAATTTTTAATTTTTTTTGTACGGGAGGTACCACGCCCACTTCTCCAATCCCGCCCACATTTTGTAGGATGGTGTGTATTGTCAACCTAAATGTGCGTACCTAATTTGGAAACTTTGGCTTTTGCCAAACAGATTTATTTACCGACGTGTTTAAGAAGAAATTTACCATTTACTTGAGTTATAAAGCTTGGACTCGGGGAGATCTATGGTTCTTCAGAGTGGGTATTTAAAAACAAAATTAATTTTGGGCAAAACTTTTTTGTATCTGAACAGATTTTTCCGAATTTTTTATAAAATATGTTCTACTGAAAATTTCCGATATTTCGGTATATAAGTCATATCCATTGGACATATGGCAGCCCTAAAATTTAGGTTTTTATACAATTTTAAATTTTTTTTGTACGGGAGGTACCACGCCCACTTCTCTAATCTCGCCCACATTTTGTAGGATGGTGTGTATTGACAACCTAAATGTGTGTACCTAATTTGGAAACTTTGGCTTTTGCGTTCACTAGATATACAGCCAAAAGTAATAAAAATACAACAACCACAAGGGATTTTTGGAAAAAATTAGAGGTAGTCGTGGTTTTTTGCTCATATCTCATCCATTTATGGACCGATCTGGCTGAATTTCAATAACAAAATTATAATAAGAATACCTGACATAAAGCTATCCAACCAAGTTCCCATCATATCTGGGGCCTTCGGAAAACCTATTTCAACAGACAGACGGACCGTTTTTGAACTTCGCTTTTCATAAGGACCCAGAATATGCATATATACTTTATAGGGTGAAGTATCAATATTGTAGAAATTACAAACGGAATGACAAAGTTATATATCGCGGGCTTATATTCAATACCCGCTATACACCAATTATTGGAAAATGACTTTTTGATGGCAAATTGTTCACTGATGCCAGCTTTATCTCTGACAAAAATTTCAGAAAAAAAAAATTAATATAAGTTCTTTTTTTTAAATATTTGTAATACCGCTATCAACCGCACGATTCTTTTTAATGCAATACCCGCCATACGCCACACATTGGTTGAAGTTCATAGAACGAGCGGCAAAAAATAGACGAAGTTGTTGAAGGATAATGAAACTTGGCACATAGGCATTCGTTTGAATCAAGAAAAAAATGGATAAATCAAAATGAATCGCGCACCTCCCATACAAAGTGAAAATTAAATTTTACCTACGGCATTGTTTTGTGGCACATAGCATTTTTAAACACTCATAATCATTTGTGTGAAATTTGATTTCTGCCTTGATTTCTAATACATCAACTCAATTTTCACAAAAAGTAAATATTATAATTGTAAAATGGGCTCCTGAAAATATATACCTGATCACGCCCACCTCCCATAGAAAAAACAAATAGAAAAAACATGAATACGTAATTCAAGCATAGTCTTTTAATAATTTTTTAACATCATTATCGGGTTGCAGAACAGTTAAATTAACAGTTAAATTATATGCATTTGCAGATAAAAATGAAAGAATTGAATTATTTATTTTGGTGAATATCGTTTATTAATCAAATCAATGTAATTTATTGATCTATCATAACATTTTCTCAATTAAGATCACTAAAGTATTTGCCAAGTGGAGAGGTTCAATTTAAAGTTAACTTTAATGAAGAATACAAATACCCAACAGAATTAAAAATTACACAGGATATACCAAACCAAACATCTTCAAGATTTAAATCCAGTTATACCACTAGAATATCGTTACTTTTATGATAATTTAGTTCAGATGGAGTCAAAGTAATAAGGAGCAATGTGACAGACAATGTCCAATTTAAATTACCTTTTTTAATTATGTTTATTTTTTTGTTATTGTTTTGTTATTGAATTCTTTAATGTTAGAAAAACGTTAAACAAATGCTTAATTTAATAAAATTACATATTAGAGCAAAAAAAACATATTTTTGTTACTGTGCAATTACCGCTATACGCCATAAAAATATTTGAAGATTTCAGTTGCAATACCCGACATCAACCATATCGCTACGAATAGAGTTAAAAGTTTTACTTTTTTTTATAAGGGTGACTTAGTAGTCATATTTAAAAAATATTATAGAAGAAAGATTAATTCATACCTTAAGAATTTTCGAAAGAAACAGTTTTTTCTCTCTCATGAAAAATTGTATTTTGGCGGATGGCGGGTATTGAATATAAGCCGTCGATATACCCTTTCTACCTTCGGTGAAGGGTATAAAAAAGAGAATTAAATTTGTTGAAAAGAAAATATTTATTTTAATTTGCTTGTGTATAATTGTAAAAAAATGCAGATTTTTAACAGTGCTGCCAGAATTTTTAAGTGTTGCCGGAATACATTTTTCATGATCAATTGTAATATGAACTGCAAATTTGCACAATGACCTTCGTGATTACCCTTAATAAAAGAACAATTTTTGTTGTGCAAAATATTTTTTACAAAATTCATGAAAATATAAAACCTCAAGTTTTTAATTTTGGATCATACAACTACGGAAGTATCCCAAACAAGTCGTAAGTAAAGTTAGCTGGGGGCGATTTCGGATGGCAACTCAATTTTAGTTCAGTTGCTAGCAGCGACATCAGGCAACGCCGCTTATGTCAAAATATACAAATAATTTTCTTATATTTGGGGTATTCACAACGTGTGCTATCATGTTATATTATCATAATGTTCTAACATTTTACAATGGTTTAAATATATTGTTGTTGCTTTGTAAGCAAAAAGTGTCTTAAATTAACAGAACTTTGCTTGCTATGTTTATTGTGCTGTCGTAATGAATCAGAAGAGGCCAGCGCTAAGCGGCTGATCCGTGCCGCATTAGGTTTTGTAGCCGTCGCCTTAATTGTATAGTTTTATTCGGCTAGCGTCCGTATTTAACTTGTGGCTAACAATTTTTGTAACAAATCACCGCGGCGTCAAAATAGATCGGTTTAGGAATATGTTGTTTGGTAAACAAACAAAATAAAATTTATTTCTAATTTGCGTCTAAAAAATTTAAAATAGTCAGGTAAGATGTAATTTAATTTATTAATTCATGGATTAGAATTAATAAATCAGGTATGTGATGAAAAACGATTTTGGTAAAAAAAAAACATTTGATAACGATAATAATGTTTTTGGTATCGTTAAAAATGTAATTATCAGGGGTGTCATAGAATCCAAGTCGGTTGTGCTTATTGTCGGTTTTGCAAACCAATATTGGTTTCATTTGGTGTCATGAAAACAAGTCGGTTTTGTTATTTTCGAATGCAAATAAAACCGATATTCGAATCAGCTGTTTTTTGTTTTGACTCATTTGTTTACAGCTTTTGATGCCATTTTTGGTTGGAAATTTTTTGTTAATTATAGTATTTGCGCGAAAATATTGTAAAATCTTGTGTTTTTAATAAAAAGCAAATTATAAAAAAGAAAATAAGAAGTGGTAATACAATAAAAATACATATTTACATATGAACATGAAGTAAAATCTATCGTTTTATTTGCATTTATTGTTGCATTTGTGAAATTTTGTTTTGTGAAAATATAAAACAAATTTATTAAAAATATAAAAAATTCCTGTTTAAACTATTAAAAAATGACCGCTGCTGTTGTTACATATTTGCTGTTGGAGGAAGAGCGCGCAGAAAAGGTGAGAAGAAGACTGTTGCGAGATTGCAGCAACCCGCTTGAACTGCCGGAGACAGCGTAAGTTCATTTGTTATTATGTATTTGTGTACTGCACAAAAGATCCTCTGGGTATTTAAATTTGCTTTGCAGATTCATAGGTTATTACTGTTTAAACAAAGACGCTTTCTGCATGGTACTAGACGTAATAAACGAACACCTCTCACGTTCTAAGATCCCGCCGTTGCTGCAACTTGCAGCTTCGTTACGATTCTTAGCTGAAGGTTCCTATCAAAGAGCTGTTGGGAACGATTCTAGCATATGTCTAGGTAGAAGTACAGTTTCAACTATTCTTGATGATGTACTCAATGTTATAGAGCGCTTTATTTGTCCACAGTGGGTGCAACTTGAAATGAGTTCTAACGAAAAGCAAAGATCAAGAGACTATTTCTTTAATAAATATAAAATTCCTTCGATTATTGGCTGCATCGACGGGACACACATCAAGCTTATAAAGCCTACCTGTAATGAGCATTTATACTTTAATAGAAAAGGATATTTCAGTATGAATGCCATGATTGTAAGTATGTACCAACACAGTTTTATAATATTTATAAGCATTAACTACGAAACTAATTTGTATGTACATACTATGCATTAATGTTTAGATTTGCGACCATGAAATGAAAATTCGAGCGGTAGATGCACGGTATCCCGGCTCAAGCCATGACGCATTCATATGGAACATAAGTAGCGCCAGAAATCATTTCCTTACGATGTATGACGTCAAAATTACTTGGAGATTGTGGATATGGCATTGAACCTTTTTTGTTGACATCATACAGGGATCCACGCTGCAACTCAGAAGAATATAAATTCAATATAGCTCACTCATCTGCTCGTAATATTGTGGAACGAACTATAGGAGTTTTGAAAAGCCGGTTTCGCTGCTTAATGAGCACACTACATTATCACCCAGAAAAAGTTGTAAAAATAATTAACTCCTGCTGTGCACTTCGCAACATATGCAGAAGCTACAAAGTACAAAGCAATGAGGAAAACATAACTTTGACACACCATGATAATGAAGATAATGCAACACTAACATTAAATTCGTCTCTTCAAAGTGAAGGTCAAAGGATAAGAGATGAAATAGCGAATACCTTGTAACAAAATATTTATCTACAAAACTGAAATTTAAAATAAAAGTAAAATAAAATTTTTATTTCATAAAACAATAACAAAAAAAAAAAATAATAATAAAAAATTCAGTCTTTTAAATTCTTATATCATATAAATAAAGGTAAGTGAGTATGTTTGAAACTAAAAAACTTAATATCTAAAGGTACAATGTTTAAAAATATTTCACTTTTTCTTTTCGTATTCAAATTTTATTATCTCCAGGTCTAACTGCTTCTTTTTTAGCTCATTTTTTTCATACATCGCTTGCAAAATTCCCTTGTTGACTCGCACAAATTCTTCTTTCAGTTCTGTAACTGCATTCGCTATTGATTTTTGTCCCGTTTCGATTGTCCTATACATACGCCGCAAGCTACTTGCATTTTCTTTTTCTGTTTTCAATAGCTCATTTATCTCTACCTTTCTTTCACTGTCTTCGTCCAGAAACTTTTTTAATCGCTCGCCAGGGGTTTCGGTTTTGAGCCTTTTAGGTGTACTGCTAATTAAAAGGGGGGGGGCCATTTCTTCCTCGCTCTCAGTAACTAAATTTTCAGGCAATCCAACCGCAATACCAGCAACACCTTCCACCGCCTGAGCAATTCCACATACACGGATAATTGCTTCTTCATTGCTAGAAAGCTGAAACTTAGAAAACGGTCCGCCACCAGTTGCTCTGGACTCTGCTTTATTCTGCGCCAGCTTTCTCTTCGCGTCGCTTTTCCATTCAGTCCAAGCCTGTATAAAATAAAAACACAGTCCAGTAATATTATATGACATACCTCTCACTTTGCGGTGGACCTGCGCTGTTTAACGACTCAACCAACTGTTGCCAAAGGGATTCTACTGTTAGCTTATCGCGTTTTGTGAATCCTCTTGCAAGGTGTGCTATTTTTATGTTTTCCCCTATTGAGAATTAAAACGTGAAATTAAATACTTTTTTTTAACAATTAATCAACTTTATTAACTTACATTTTTTACCAAAAATCTAAATGTTGAAAAAAAAATTAAATAAAAATTCGAGATTTTAGCTACTTTGTTTATTTCCAATAAGAAAACAAGAGCTGTAAGCTGCTTCGTTTATTTTCAATAAAAACCCGATAACATTGGTTTCTGTGACACCTAAAACCGACACTAATCTTAGTTCGAACACAAAACCGATAACATTGGATTTCATGACACCAACGTATTTTTTTGTCGGTTTCAAATCCAATACCGATAAGATTGGTTTCTATGACACATACATGTTAAGTAATGATTAGCTAATGCTAATGATTGCTAATTAACATTCTTTTGTGAAATTCTCTAATTGATCAAACAATTAGAATTAGTTCAACTAATTCCCATTAGCTAATTGAAATTTTTATTCTAATGGTAAAACTAATTGCAATTAGTTGCCATTAGCAAAAAAAATTGGTTAACCTTTACAATTAGAAATCTAATTGACTTCTGCTAATGCAATTAGATATTCAATTAGCTCCAATTAGAATCAATTATTTTGATATTTTCAAAAACAAAAAAAAAAACTACAATTTTCATAATATGAATTTCACACATATGTATATATATTACTTATGTACATATATTACATGCACACATATTTAACGTACGTACTAACTGTTTAATAAATACAATGACCGGGTATATTCGCTTTCAGCAATACGAGCTTTTCAAAAGAAAAGTCCGTCAAGCGACCCCGCCTTGGACTATTAATAATGCCCGCAAAGGAAAATAGTCGCTCCACAGGGCCTGAAGACGTAAGCGGTGTGTTGCAAAACAGTGCTATTTTCTTTAATGTAGGATATTTGGACCATATATTACGGTTATTGAATTACCACATGTTTCCACATACAGTGACTTACATCAAAATAATTGATTCTAATTGAAGCTAATTGAATATCTAATTGCATTAGCAGAAGTCAATTAGATTTCTAATTGTAAAGGTTAACCAATTGTTTTTGCTAATGGCAACTAATTGCAATTAGTTTTACCATTAGAATAAAAATTTCAATTAGCTAATGGGAATTAGTTGAACGAATTCTAATTGTGTTATGGTCACCCTAAGTATGATAAGGCAGTGAGACAGCTGTAGAAGAAAAAAAAATAAACATGAAAAGAAAGGGAAAGTATATGTAGAAAAAGAAGGAATTATGGTTTGCATATTGAGGAACAGCTGAAAAGTTTTTTTAAGATGGTGAACGGGAGCGTTCCCGAGGTTTCATGGGGACTAAAATGAAAAATGTCGTTCTTTTTCGTTTTGGAGCAACTGATTGAGTGGAAGTGTGACGAGTGGCCGCCGGCAGAAGTGAAAAAGAAGAATTTGATTGGAAAATAAGATACATCATAAAGAATTTGTAAATTTTATATTTATTATATTATTGCAAAAAGGAAAAGTGAAATTTAAAAGTGAACTAATTGACAATTTGGCAATTATAAAATCTATGGCGTACAGAAATAAGTTTAAATTTTAAAAACTAAATATAAAATTGAATTAAATTAAACTAAAATAGAGCACAGAAAAATTATTTAATAAAGAACGAAAAAGTAAAGGACAGTGTATTGCATATAAATATTAAAATAAGCAAAGAAAATATACAAACTTATTAAAAAGCCAGCCGAGTGCGCCACCGAATCGTCCACGTCACCTCAGCGTGGGATCTGCCAGCAGTAAGCTCACCAAACCTTGGAGAAATCAGGTATCTGCCTTGACATCGGACAACCACAAGAACAGTAGACCTACGGACAGAGTAAAATATAGATATATTGAGCATGGTGTTTTAAAATTTTAAGCAAGTTTTTTTTGATTAGGGGAATCTTACCGTGGTTCAGTCCTTTGGGCGATTTAGAGCCTGAAGTGCGCGTAATTAGGGTTGAGCTCAAGCCTAGGTTCTCGGTCAGACTAGGGTAGATTTACCCGTAATATTAAAGTAGCGGTAGATTTTAAGGCAGGTGATATATATGTATATGTAGACTGGTTTTTTTTTAGGCTTACCATAAGATAGGACAGGAGACATTTCACGGACGGACGGCAGACATCTAGATCTTCCTCCTGGAGGCAGGAGCTCAGTTTTTGAAGGAAAATGCGGCTATGAAAAAGAGCAGAGAAAAAAGCAGTTTTGTTAATGTTTTTTTTGAGTTTTTATGTTGAATTTTAATTTCGATAGTTAAAGTAAATTTTAATAAGTAAAAAATTAAAAGTAAATTTTAACTTTGAAATTTTTAAATGTGAATTAAATTATTTTTTTGCTTTGGTTTGTAAATTTTATTAAAAATTGCACACATAAATTAATTTTTAAGAAAGATTTGATGTTAATTGTTTGGCGCAATTTTTTTTATTACATAGTTTTAATAAAACAACATGAATTATAACGTTGTAAAATGAATATTACCTGGTTTTTAATGATGAATTGGTAAATTTGACTTAAGGCGGGTAAGTAGAGGAATGTAATCGTTTGCAGGTGAATTTTTGGGACATCCGGAAATAAAGGGATGTCATGGATAGACTTCGTCTCTAGTGGGAGGGCCAATCCCGGCACGTCATCAGCCGGAGATGTGTGGAAATGGTGAGGAAGGAGGTGTTTTTGATGGTTTTTATTTTTTTCAGCTACTTCGAGCCCCAACATTTTCTTTTTTCAATTTCATAGCTGGTATGAAGTTTTTTTTACCCGGGTTTACGTCAGCTGGTCGGCAAGAACCACCCCCATCCGGCGAGCTTAAGCCGCGCAAACCGCCAGCATACCAGCGCCGCCGACAGTCTGGCCACACTCACTGGTTGTTGTTGAACAGCAACCAGCTGGTAATTTTTCCCCGTCCCGTACAGTACAGAATGGCGCCCAACGTGGGGCCCGAAGTAGTTCCATAGCCTGGAAATGAAATATATAGGAATTAGAATAGTTACAAACTATTTAGGTTCGTAAGTCCGGATAAATAGGATTTTTTTTTCAAGTTTTAGTTTTTTCAGCACAATAGGCGTTATGAATCGTGTAAGTTGGCATGAGCATAACGTTCACACTTAGGTAAGTCCCGAATAAAGAGACGGTGCAGACTATTTCGCGCTGCGACATTAAGTGTGAGCGATATGGGCATTATGACTTAACGATTCATCACTCCCGATCCTTCCTGACAGCTTGAGGCCGGTACATGATTACCAAAAATCATTATCTGAGTGGCTCAAGAGGTGAGGCAAGGGTTGGGAAAACCATCACTTACGTTGTTAGTTTCAATAGTCAAAAAATTGATTTTTTATCGTGATACTCACATTTGATTCCTTGTATTTTCATCCGCGAGAATCGCTATGACTAGGGTTAGTCCAGGGAACAATTTTTGTATAGTTCTTAGTGTAGCAGCCCAGTCGCAAGGAAAGTCAATTTCCATTTTTCCAACTATTTGTTTGTTTTAACATCTGAAAATTATACTTTTTCACCATTACTTTCACACATATAAACATTTTTATTTTTTTTTTACTTTACCTGCGAAAGTTTACATTTCCTCGAAATAAACCGCCAAAATCTTTATTGTTTTATTATTTTCGAATTGTTTTGAAATTTCTTTTTCTAGCCAGATTTATATATAATTTTTTTTCTTAGTTTTAAATATCCTCGTATTGGAGTTTAAAATACCATTTTGCCTAAGGTACGTTTTTTTTTTAATTTGTTTATTTGATTTTTTTTTATACTAAAGTCGTTTTTTTTAGTGGTTTTGACTCGTCGTGCGAGTCGTCTAGTTCAACAAAATTACGCCATGGCGACCACAAGAGACAGTGTCACCGGTAGCACCGATACCCCTACCATCGTGTCGATCACTACCTTGAATAATCCCACAGCCATTACCACCACCACGACAACAGCTGCTGGAATAGGTCATCCTGTCTTCAGTACGCAAACCTCACACGATATATCTACAAATTCCGAAATTGCAGATCAGCCTATATTATCCCCACCATTTCTTAGCGAGGCGGCACAAAACATACGCAAAGAAGTGCGGGAAAGCGTTTTTGGCCTCCAAAGGGGAGAACTACAGAGGCCTGCTGGCGAACTGCAAAACCTGGTGGAAGCGTCGGTTGGCTTGCACCAAGCCCAGCTGATGAAATAGGTTGATGAGAGGATCCAAAGAGCCCTAGACGGGATGAAACAGCTCATTCTGTCGCAGGGTGCGCGCGGCCAAACAGCTAGGCCCGCAGACATGTCACCTGGCACTCATGAGTTACCGCCACCGCAGCCATCCAGAACCTCTTTGGAGGCACAAGCTACGGTATATGGGCAACCAGCAGCACCACTAGTACCGCCAGCTTATATGCCACCACCCCCATTGGTTGCTGCTCCTAATTTTATGCCCGTCTGCCAAAATGCGGCCGGAAGTGAGGGGCGATATACACAGCAAACTCCCGGGGTAACGCCTTACCAGCCACAACAGTTGCCGCGACAGCAGCAAAGTAATCTGCCATTTTCTCAACCGCTGGGACAGCAGTATGGTCAGCCACAGCAATTATTACAGCCACAAAACCCTTTGCAGTATGCCCAACCGCCAGTTCACCCATATGGTCAGCAGCCACAGATGTGGGCGCAACCTGCGCCAGGCCATCAGCCCATTTACCAGCAGTATAATGGTGCTCAGTCGGGATATCCACAGGAGGTTTGGTCAAGGCCAGCCACGCAGCCGCAACCACAGCAAGGGTACAACTTGGCCATGTCTATGCCAGGGAGGCCCGAATCGTTGGACAAATTTAAAGTAGCTAAGTGGGGTGTCAAATTTGACGGCACGAATAAAACTATGAATGTGCAGGAGTTTATTTTTAGAGTGGGAGCTCTGAGGAGGGACTACAATTGCTCTGACAACGAAATTTTGCGTAGTTTTCATCTCTTACTGGATGGTCCAGCCCTTGACTGGTATTGGGACTATCGCAAGATTGTTCATATAAATACATGGGAGGAACTAGAAAAAGCTCTCTTGGCTCAGTATAGACGTTTCGAGCAAGAACATCAAATACAGATGAAAATCCTGAATCGAAGGCAGTTTCCAAATGAGCTATTTGATGATTTCTACAATGCTGTAATTAAATTACGGAATCAGCAACAGCAAACCTACGATGAGGAGCAACTTGTGGAAATTATGAGGGGCAATTTGAAGCCATCGCTGGCCCATATGATGTTCTCTGTACGCCTAAAAACCTTATCTGAATTTTGTCGTGAGGTGAGACGGGCTGAAGGCCTGATTGCGAATCAACGTCAAATGTATCAGCAGCGTCCTACGCAAAGGGTGAGTGAATTGGCAGGTGAGGAGGAAGATTTGTCGTTGATCGATTTCGAGGTAGATGGTATTCGGTCTACAAGCAGTTACACGTGCTGGAACTGCAAAGTGGTCGGTCACAGTTTTGTTGATTGTCCCGAGCCCATAACTAGGCAGTTTTGTTTTAGGTGTGGTAGGGAAAATGTAGTGGCGCCTAAGTGTCCAAAATGCAAGGGAAACCGGTCCCGGAACCCGTCTCGAACTGGGGAGGCGCGGTCAACCGAAGTTTAGACCCAGTTAAACAACACCAACAACAACAATCGGATTTACAGGTGAGAAGTATGCGTATTTTGGTCAATAAAGACAGGGCAGCTCGAGAGACAACCCCTGAGCCTCGGCTGCGAGAGCTTAAGCCCCTACATATTAGGCTTAGAGAATATAAAGAGGCAAAAGATAGGATTTTTGGGGAAGTGTCGAGTAAGATCAAAAAGGCGCGAGAACGGTACAAAATTCGTAAAAGAATTAGGAACGAAATCGCGGCGGCAGCGGTATACGAGGGCGAAGATTCTAGATTGTATACGAGAATTGATATAGGCGGTAAGCAAATCGAAGGTCTGCTAGACAGTGGAGCCACGGTAACGTGTTTGGGGCCAAATTGTGTAGAATTCCTTAAAAATACCGGTATTAAAATTTTCGATTTTGCGAGTATTATTAAAACCGCGGATGGTACGGTGCATAAAATTGTCGGTCGTGTTCGGGCGGAGGTAAGGCTTGGTAATAAAAGAGAAGTTGTCACCTTTTATTTAGTGCCTACTCTGAGTCGAGAGCTTTTCTTGGGTGTCGACTTTATGAAGGCTTTCAAATTATTGGCCAACCTTGATAGTCTTACGACACACGGGATGCTATTCCAGTGAAGGATCGTCACTATCCTGTCTCCCCGGCTGTACAAAAATTAATGTTTGCGGAGCTGGATAGGATGCTTGACCTTGGTGTCATTGAGCTTAGTGAGAGTCCATGGAGTCATCCGGTTACTCTGGTCCGCAAGGGTGAGAAAAACCGGTTATGCCTGGACGCGCGCAAGCTTAATGCACTAACAGTCAAGGATGCCTATCCATTACCGCATATCGAAGGTTTGCTCAGTCGCTTGGGAGATACGATTTTTATATCCAGTGTTGATCTAAAGGCAGATACCACTAGACCTGTCTAGTAGGGAGAAAACTGCATTCACTGTGCCAGGGCGAGCACTTTACCATTTTACGGTCATGCCATTTGGGCTGTGTAACGCAGCTCAAAGGTTATGTCGTTTAATGGATAAAGTGATTCCAGCAGCACTACGTGATAGAGTTTTCGTCTACTTAGACGATCTTTTGATAGTATCTCCAGATTTCGAGACACACTTAGAATTGTTATCTCAGGTATCTATTCAGCTGCGTGAGGCAGGGCTAACGATTAATGTGGCTAAATCTAAATTCTGTTTCAAAGAGTTACGATATCTGGGGTATATAGTTGGAGGTGGCAAATTGAAGCCTGATCCGGCTAAAGTGGAAACGATTTCTCGTTTTGCCTACCCTAAAACAGCAAAGCAAGTGCGAAGTTTCATGGGAGCAGCAGGATGGTATAGAAAGTTTATACCTGACTATGCTACCATTGCAGCTCCAATCTTTGAAACGCTAAAGAAGGGGAAGCAATTCAAGTTTTCGGATGAAGCTAAGGTCGCGTTTGATCGCCTCAAGAAAGCTCTGATTACGAGCCCACTTCTTTATCATCCGGATTTCTCCAGACATTTCTACGTTCAGTGTGACGCATCGGATGTAGGTATTGGGGCTGTTCTTTTCCAGAAAGACGATTGATGGTGAACACCCAATAGCCTATTTTTCGCATAAGTTAACTTCAGCACAGAAAAATTATTCTGTCACTGAACGAGAATGTCTGGCAGTTGTCTTGGCGATTAAGAAGTTTAGGCCCTATATAGAATTGATGCCTTTTTCTATTATTACCGACCACAGCAGCCTAAAGTGGCTTCTGTCACATAAGGACTTGACCGGTCGATTGGCGAGGTGGAGTTTGCATTTGCAGGCGTACGATTTTACGATCGAGCATAGGCAGGGGAAGCAAAACGTAGTACCCGACACCCTATCGCGCTACGAAATGTCCGAGATATCGACGGAGGTTAATAGTATGATCGACTTAAATTCTGATGCATTTAAGTCAGGTAATTATTTAGAGCTTGTTTCTACTGTAGAAGCAAATTCTGAGCAATTACCTGACTTAAAAGTAGTTGATGGTTTTGTTTATAAGAGGGTACGTCCATATGACGGTGAGATTTTAAGCGAAGATTTTGCTTGGAAGCTATGGGTACCTCTTGAACTAACCAAAACTATCATGGGAAACGCCCACAATTTGTCGCAAGCTGCTCACGGGGGCATAGGAAAGACTCTCCGCAGAGTCCGAGAGTATTTTTATTGGCCGCACCAGACGATTGAAATTCGCGACTTTGTTAAAAATTGTGAAATATGTAAAGAAGCGAAACCGGCTAACGTAACACTACGCCCACCAATGGGAGCTGAAATAATAAGTGAACGTCCATTTCATCGAATTTTTATTGATTTTCTTGGCCCATACCCGCGTTCAAAGAACGGGAATTGTTATATTTTTATCGTATTAGACCACCTCACGAAATTTGTCTTACTTAAGGCAATGGCAAAAGCTAGTACCAAAAATGTCATAAAATTTTTGATATCTGAAGTTTTTCATAAGTTTGGAACGCCAGAAACAATTGTTTCTGACAATGGCAAGCAATTTACCAGTAAGGAATTTGGTACCCTGGTGCAGAATTTTGGTATCAAGCATCTCCGCACGGCAACACATTCGCCGCAAGCAAATGCGTCCGAGCGGGTAAATCAGACAATTTTGGCAGCTATTCGTACGTATTTAAAAGATCACTCTGAGTGGGACAAGCATTTGTCCCAAACAGAGTTTTCATTGCGATCTTCAGTACAAACTTCGATTGGTGTAACACCTTATTTTGCGCTGTTCGGTATGAACATGATAGGCCATGGTAGCGTGTACAAAATAGCTAGAAAACTTAAAATTTTAAGTGACGCGGAGTCGAATGTTTTGCCGAAATCGGCGAAAATGGACCTTTTGAGGCAAAATATGCGAGAAAGCTTACATAAAGCTTATTTACGGGGTGTAAAATCTTATAATACGCGATGCCGAGTCGTAAAATTTATACCGGGACAAGAAGTCTATCGTAGAAACTTTCAACAGAGCGATTTTAAAACTGGTTTAAACGCGAAATTTGCCCGAAAGTTCCTAAAATGTCGTATAGTAAAGCCTGTCGGAAATAGTCTGTATGAAGTGGAGGATCTTATGGGAAAATCGTTGGGAGTATTTCACGGGAAAGACTTGAAACAATAACGTACCGTAAAACCTACTTAATAAACTTATCGTTTTATACTTTTATTTTTTTGTTTTATTTTCGTGACGAGTCATAAGGCCACTATGCGGACACATATTGGCTTTGATTTACATGGGCAGTTTTATTTTTGTTATATTATGGAATAGCAACATCACGTTTTTTTATTTTCTGGAGTCCTGATTTAGTTCCAACCAATAGCTAACGTTTCTAAACTGGCTACATGTGTAACCGTCATCGTTTCTAATAGTGCAACCCCATGATCACTCTGGAGAACTATGCTATTAAGAGCTAGGGGTTGTTAGTCACCTAGATTAATGACTTTTTCTGAGTCCGATCTTACAGCAAGTTGGAACGAATATGTGGACTAATGTAATCAATGCTTGGTACAAAACTAAAACACTGATTTTTTTTTATTTTATTAAGCTGTGATATTGCTATCCGAAAAATGGTAGATCAGTCTGCCAGTGTAGGTCTATTTCAATATGTGTATGCAATAGGTGGTATTAGACGGGATTCGCGTTACCCTACTTAGGCCCTAATTTTGTAAAACACAACACAACGACAAAGAATTACATTGAAAGCAAAAACAAATTCATAAATATTTTGTTATTTTGTTTTTGCTTTTAACAGAAATTCACATTGGTTTTTAAGATTTCATACGCCTCATTGCTTGTGGCGTTGAAAATTTTAAAACGGTAAATAAATTTCTGTACAAAGCAACAACAAAATTACAAAATATGTGTGAATTTGTTTTTGCTTTCAATATAATACTTTGGCGTGCGTTGTGTTTTACAAAATTAGGGCCTTACTGTCCTCTAAAGCGACGATGACCTTAAACAAATATTTGACGCCTACACGAAACACTTTTTTTATTAAACAGCATTTGGTGTTTGGTTAAGTACATTATTATTTTAATTTTTGTTTGTTGTGATAAAATTTTGAATTTCAACCAAAATTATTAGCCAAAGGGTAAATTAATTCCATTTAATAACAATGCCTATATTTTAAATTTTTGTCTGCGTCAAATATTTGTTGAAGGAAACTACTTTTATCTTACTAAATGGGTGTTTTTTTAATGGATAACTTATAACATAAGACTCACCGTAAGATCTGCATTGTTGTTGTGGTAGTCGGTTGATTCATGTTGTCATCAGAATTGAGGTAAATTAACTTAGGAAACCTGGTGGGAGAATTGAAAGACTTTAGTATGCATATATTTTCTAAGTAATTATAAATATTAAGATAATATTGGGCTCACCCGTTCCCCTGAATTTTTTTTTGAGTCCAATATTCGTTCTTCTTTTGGCCCAGGTTCCATGAATTGTTTAGCCTGTGGAGAAAGGAAACATTAGTTTACGCAATACACATTTAAGTTTTTGATTAAATATTCTAAAAGGTGAGGAATGAATTTTTGTTAAAACGTTGGTATAAACGCCTTTTAGAAAATTTAATCGAGTTAGCATGTGAAGTTATTTTTTTTCAAATAGAAACTGGGAATTATTTCCTTCTGAAGGTTACTGTATATTATATTCAACATTTTTTATTATTCGAATTTATTCTATGAGCTAAATTTCAGTTATGTATTTTATAAAGCTTTTTTTTTGTAATAGTCATATTCCTTCAATTTTTCAGAAATGACTTTATACACTATCAGACTATCAGAAAATACAATATAATAGTCTGATAGTGTATAAAGTCATTTCTGAAAAATTGAAGGAATATGACTATTACAAAAAAAAGCTTTATAAAATACATAACTGAAATTTAGCTCATAGAATAAATTCGAATAATAAAAAATGTTATTTTTTTTCTTTATTTCTTTTTATTTCTATTTTTGGGTTTTTCGTTTTTTTGAATTCGCAGGGGGTAATTCCCGCCAAAGATTAAATTCTTTGGTGGTTTTAGTCCTTGCGATTCTCGTAATATCCCCATTATTTTTTTTTATTTTTATTTTACATTAATAATTTTTTTTTTTACTTACGTCATTGAGTGCCAATGGCTACAATTCCTCCTATCTGGTCACCCTGAATGGTATTGCTAGAACCTGTGGGAAGGGGATTTTAATTAGTATTTTGAATTTTAAGTTTTACATATGGGTTTTTTTTTGCATAACCTAATAGCCAAAACTACCTTTGTTCACATTTGGATTTTTGTCTTGCAATTTCTTAAGGGAATTGCAGGGGGTTCTTCTCGCCAAAGTTCAAAGAGCTTTGGTGGTTTTAGTCCCTGCATTCCCAGGCCTTAAGCCGTATGAATCCTGCACGGTTTGTTTTTTTTTGATGAAGGCAGGCCAATCTATTTCACCGAAAGTTTAGGCCACAGAATGAAGTGGAATTCCTGTGGAAAAAGAAACAGAATAAAGTGAAAACATGTTTTTTTAGAATATATTTATAGTGATAAATGAATTTAGAAATTTAATATAATTTTTTTGCCTTAGTATATTATTTTTAATTTAAATTAAAACCATTATGAAAAGGCTACTGTGCATTTTTATTTTGACAATAAGAGAAAAAAAATTTTCTTTAAAAAGGGATTTGCATTTTAAATTGATGTAAAATTTAAAAGGCATATTTTTTCCACAACTGTTTTTTTATGAAAAATTTTTTCGTTTCACAGCACACTTGTTTATTGCGACACTCGTATTAAAAATTCATTTAATTTTTTTTAATTTGTTTTTGTACAACTTTTTTTGGTACACCCTTTAAAATTCACAATCATAAACACAAGAGATTTTTTTTTGTCGGTAAAGGATTTCAATGTAATCAGATAATTGCATTGATTATTTTTCTCGTTGAGGAAATTTTTTTTTTTTTGTTTTTTTTAAAAATATGATTTTGATTTAAATATCATTTTAGTTGTTTTGAAGTAAAGTTTTAACTAAAATGTTAATTAAATAGCACAAATCGATTTTTTTTGTGATATAGTAATTATATAACAAAAGGCTTACTTTTTCGCGCACTGTCTCAAAAAAGAGAGTTATTTTAATTTTTTTTTGAAGCGTAAGGATTTTTTTTCCGCACTGTTATTTTAAAAATTAATTTCTCGTTTTATTCCAATCGCATGTTTTTTTTTATTTGCAACCACTTTGGGAAATTTATTTTTAATTTTTTTTTGCGCGTGAGAAAATTTTTGTTACGCACTGTAATGGTCATTCCACACTTTTATTTAATAACGGTAGTCGCGGAGCACAGTTATATTAAAGCATTTTTCACTTAAATTCAGTCAACTTACCTTTATGACACCATTGTTGTTTTGCCGTCGCCCATTTGTCCGTCCATAGGCCTTTGGGGTCGAGAACAAGAATTGTCTGAAAATAAAAGAAAGTTAAACACTTATTAATTTAAATTTTCGCAAAATTTAGTTTGTTTTTGGTTACATACCTTTTTCTATTAAAATCCCACCGGAAAATCGCCATCTCAGAAAAGTTGTCGCTTGTCGTCGCTATTGTAACCTGAAATAAAAATTTTTTATTAGTAATCTTTTTGTACTCACCTTTATTTCCCGATAATGTTGGTTATCTGTCATCACTTCCTACAAAGAAATAATATTTGTTAATAAATAATATTAATTAAATTAAATATTTAATTTGTACTTAAATAATTTAATTTTAATAATTTTCAATAAAAATGTCGACTTACCATTCATCTCTGCTTCGTTGTTTTTGGGTGCAATAGTATGTGTGTAAAATCACGCTACTATTTTCGTTTCTTTCATTCTCCTTTTCCATTCATTCATAAGGCTTTTAATTAATGAATGATTTCAGTGTTGCCAGATCGTTCCGAAGGGTACAGTACTTTCAGTGTTGTATTTATTTTCACATCGGTAATTAAAGTTGCCATTTCATTTAATTTTTGGAAATTCGGAAAAAAATACCCAAAATCTCAGAAAGTTAAAACTTGGTTTTTTTCGCGAAGATGGTTCCTTTTGCCCTCCCATCCTGAATTCACCTGTGAATTCACGGAATGGTTGGGTTTGTTATGGTCACCCTAAGTATGATAAGGCAGTGTTATATACAAAAGGGAAAATTTTGTTTGTTTATAAAGTGAGACAGCTGTAGAAGAAAAAAATAAACATGAAAAGAAAGGGAAAGTATATGTAGAAAAAGAAGGAATTATGGTTTGCATATTGAGGAACAGCTGAAAAGTTTTTTTAAGATGGTGAACGGGAGCGTTCCCGAGGTTTCATGGGGACTAAAATGAAAAATGTCGTTCTTTTTCGTTTTGGAGCAACTGATTGAGTGGAAGTGTGACGAGTGGCCGCCGGCAGAAGTGAAAAAGAAGAATTTGATTGGAAAATAAGATACATCATAAAGAATTTGTAAATTTTATATTTATTATATTATTGCAAAAAGGAAAAGTGAAATTTAAAAGTGAACTAATTGACAATTTGGCAATTATAAAATCTATGGCGTACAGAAATAAGTTTAAATTTTAAAAACTAAATATAAAATTGAATTAAAGTAAACTAAAATAGAGCACAGAAAAAGTATTTAATAAAGAACGAAAAAGTAAAGGACAGTGTATTGCATATAAATATTAAAATAAGCAAAGAAAATATACAAACTTATTAAAAAGCCAGCCGAGTGCGCCACCGAATCGTCCACGTCACCTCAGCGTGGGATCTGCCAGCAGTAAGCTCACCAAACCTTGGAGAAATCAGGTATCTGCCTTGACATCGGACAACCACAAGAACAGTAGACCTACGGACAGAGTAAAATATAGATATATTGAGCATGGTGTTTTAAAATTTTAAGCAAGTTTTTTTTGATTAGGGGAATCTTACCGTGGTTCAGTCCTTTGGGCGATTTAGAGCCTGAAGTGCGCGTAATTAGGGTTGAGCTCAAGCCTAGGTTCTCGGTCAGACTAGGGTAGATTTACCCGTAATATTAAAGTAGCGGTAGATTTTAAGGCAGGTGATATATATGTATATGTAGACTGGTTTTTTTTTAGACTTACCATAAGATAGGACAGGAGACATTTCACGGACGGACGGCAGACATCTAGATCTTCCTCCTGGAGGCAGGAGCTCAGTTTTTGAAGGAAAATGCGGCTATGAAAAAGAGCAGAGAAAAAAGCAGTTTTGTTAATGTTTTTTTTGAGTTTTTATGTTGAATTTTAATTTCGATAGTTAAAGTAAATTTTAATAAGTAAAAAATTAAAAGTAAATTTTAACTTTGAAATTTTTAAATGTGAATTAAATTATTTTTTTGCTTTGGTTTGTAAATTTTATTAAAAATTGCACACATAAATTAATTTTTAAGAAAGATTTGATGTTAATTGTTTGGCGTAATTTTTTTATTAGTTTTAATAAAACAACATGAATTATAACGTTGTAAAATGAATATTACCTGGTTTTTAATGATGAATTGGTAAATTTGACTGAAGGCGGGTAAGTAGAGGAATGTAATCGTTTGCAGGTGAATTTTTGGGACATCCGGATATTAAGGGATGTCATGGAGAGACTTCGTCTCTAGTGGGAGGGCCAATCCCGGCACGTCATCAGCCGGAGATGTGTGGAAATGGTGAGGAAGGAGGTGTTTTTGATGGTTTTTATTTTTTTCAGCTACTTCGAGCCCCAACATTTTCTTTTTTCAATTTCATAGCTGGTATGAAGTTTTTTGTACCCGGGCTTACGTCAGCTGGTCGGCAAGAACCACCCCCATCCGGCGAGCTTAAGCCGCGCAAACCGCCAGCATACCAGCGCCGTCGACAGTCTGGCCACACTCACTGGTTGTTGTTGAACAGCAACCAGCTGGTAATTTTTCCCCGTCCCGTACAGTTCAATTGTTTGATCAATTAGAGAATATAAACTAATTGCATCAATTGCTAATTCTTATTGGAATTTAACATGTATGCTATGACACCCCTGTATAATACATTTTTCTCTGTTTTCCTGTATATATTCTTTTAAATTTCTTATTACTTATGTTAATTGAACTGTATTTGGAACAAAAAGTTAAGACTTTACTCCAGAAATGGATTTTAAAATCGGTCGAAATTCATCACACCTGCTAAAACCGATAATTTTGAAAACGATAGTTTTTCATCACATACCTGAATATTTTTATTTTTGGTAAATATTTATTTTTTTATATTTCTTTTAAATCAAATTCAAAATAGCACACTAAATTATAAGGGGTTGTTCACAACAGTCGTATGTTTGCATGTTATTATTTTAAGACATATATATGACTCTATGATACCTTGTGAATCCCCCAATTATATTTTAACATGAGCAGCGTTGCCTGATTTCGCTGCTGGCAAATTAACTTTAGTTCAGTTGCCAACCGTAATCGACCCACTAATTTTTAAAGAAGCTTTGCTGCTTTTATTAAATAAATCATACTAATACTATGTTCACACTAGAGTTTTTAAACGCGTTTAAGCAAAATGTTAATTAAGTTAATCAAAGCTGTTCACATTACATTTGAGATGATTAAGCTGACAGATGATTAAGGTATTTTTTTTCAAAAGTTTCTAGTAGTCATAAAAATAGCTCTCCCACAATACCAACTTCATATTTTAATTCAACGCAACTTGACGCTCAACGACTTTCAGTTTTTCCATATAAATTACATTTTAGTTTTTTTTTTTTTTTAATAAAACTGCTGAAACGATGTTTCACAAAAAAACTTTGAAGTAATTATTATAATTATTATCAGGGAAACCATGAATATGCAATTGCATGTTTTTCCTTGTTCGACCAATCAAGGCATAAGCCATATTTTTATTCGTTTTAGAGTCTTTTATGAATTTTGGCATCGATTTATTAGTTCATATTTTACCGTTTGCGGCATTTTTGTGCATAATTAAGTAAAGCGTGCATTTTTGCAGCATTTTTCAAGTTTATATATATTATTATTATTATTATACTGTGAAAAAAAAACTATTTGGGTTATAACAATTTTAATGCTGGACCGATTTTTCCGACTTTTTCGGAAATATGTTGTGCTGGCTCCCTGATTATAATGTTTTTAGAAAAATGGGAATTATTTCCTTCTGAAGGTTACTTTATATTATATTCAACATTTTTTATTTTTCGAATTTATTCTATGAGCTAAATTTCAGTTATGTATTTTATAAAGCTTTTTGTAATAGTCTGAAAAATTGAAGGAATATGACTATTACAAAAAGCTTTATAAAATACATAACTGAAATTTAGCTCATAGAATAAATTCGAAAAATAAAAAATGTTTTTAGAAAAAGTTTAATTTTTATTTGACATTTTTGCTCATTTTAATCGAAGCTATTTGTATTAGATTTTTTAAGTTTTACTGTTTTTGTGGTTACACATTTTAAGACTTTCGTAGTTACAAGATTTATAAGCGATTCAAAATGATTCATTTGAAAGATTACTGATTTATTTTATATTTATATGGGCGCCACTGATCCGATAAAACTCACTTTTTGACGGATTTGGTGTCATGACAACCTTGTATTGTGTCCTAAATTTGGACAATTTTTCTCCTTCCGTTCTCCAGATATAACAAAATGCACTTTGTGCCTCGCCCACTTATGCAATCCCGCCCCAGATGTTGTCGAATGTCTAGTGATAACCAAGAAGATTGTAACTAAGTTGGAAACTTTGACTTTTGCCGTTCTTCCGGATATGCCACGCCCACTTCTCCGATCCCGGCCATTTTTTTCGAGAGTTTGTGTATTGATAACTCAGCAAGTATGTGTACCAAATTTTGATAATTTTTCTCATAATGTTCTCCAGATATAATCCAATCTGGCCAAGATTTTGTCAAATGTTGTGTATTGATACCAAGATATTTGTCCAAATTTGTAAACTTTAGATCTTGCCGTTTGGCAGATAAATTGATATCTATACTGTCTTTGTATCCGAGGTGCCACGCCCACTTAAAATTTCCAAACAAAATAAAGCTTATATCTCCTTCCTGACCATATTTTTAATATACTACAAAAGTTTCATAAATATGGTTTCAGCGGGTTGGCGGCTATACATTATGTTATGTTATTTTTTATTTATTTCAGTCTATAGATTAAAAAATCCTTACAGACATAAGTGCTAATATTAGAGTACAATAAATAAAGAATTATATAATGATATAGACGCAAATTTGACGAAAGGAGCCGTTGTAAGCGTAAATAGAACGATTATACAGCTGTTATGTTTAGTGTAATTAAATAGAAAAAATTAGAGGTAGTCGTGGCCATTTAGGGACCGATCTAGCTGAATTTCAATAGAAAATTTTCCAATGAGCATATCTGACTTAAAAATATACACACCAAGTCTCCATCATATCTGCGGCCTCGGAACCCCATTTCAACAGATGGACAGACAGACAGTCATCCGGATTTGAACTTCTCTTTTCATAAGTATCCAGGATCAATAATGTAGAAGTAAGAAACGGAATAACAAACTTTTCCGCTAGTGGTAAAGAGTATAAAAACGGAGATTTAAAACGGGAGGTAAATAAGCGTGGGGTAGTTAAGCAGATTATACTGTACAATGTACTAAAATTTAATTTTTAAGCAAACCAAGCAAGTGATTGCAAGGATTTAAATACTGTACAGAACACAAAAACCATAATTTTGCTACTGTCAAGCATACTATTTTTAAAACTTAAATTAACATTTTATTAATACTGACAATAGTAATTTTTTAAAGAACAATAGTTTGATTGTTGTGGAGTGTTATCTAAATACACTTAAACTATGTTGTTGTTTGTAGTAGTTTTTGGGAGTTTTGGACTATCAAAAATGTCTTTAGAAAATTTTTGACATACGATATTGGAATATTGCTTTTATATACCTCTAAGCTCTTGCCCATCTAAGCTTGATACATATCGCTCATTTACTTCAATAATGACATAACTAAAAAACCAAAGAGATAAACGCTTTTAAAGTTTTTAATTTACTTTAATCACTTAGAAAAAATAACGACACATTCTCTTCGAACGGGGAAAGTATAAAAGATATGAAGATAAATTTTATACACAATTCTGGTATTTACAAGGTGTCATGAAGCCATATGTCTTTAAATAATAACATGAAAAAATACGACTGTTGTGAACAACCCCTCATAATTCAGTGTGCTATTTTGAATTTAAATCAGCAGATTTAAGACAAATAAAAAAAATAAATATTTACCATGAATAAAAATAGTTTTTAATCCTAATCCATGAATAAATAAATTAAATTAGATCTAACCTGACAATTTTTTATCTTTCAGAAGAAAATCAGAAATAAATTTAATTTTGTTTGTTTACGAAACAGCAGAGTCCTAAGCCGACCTAATTTAACGCCGCAAGTGATTTGTTGCAAAAATTGTTAGCTTCAGGTTATATTCGGATGTTAGCCGGATAAATTTTACCATCAACGGCGACGGCTTACAAAAACAAATGCGGCTCGGCTCAGCCGTTCAGCGCAGGTCTCTTCGGATTAATTACGACAGCACAATAAACATAGTAAGCAAAGTTCTATATATTTAAGACACTTTTTGTTTACAAAGCAACAACAACAATATTTTTAACCATTGTAACATGTAAGAACATTATGACAATATAACATGATAGCACATCTTGTGAATACCCTAAATATAAAAAAAAACATAGCGAACCGTTCTGCATCACTAACTCCATTTCAGTTTTTAAGTTATGTCATTTTTGATGTAAAAGAGAGATGTGTAGTGGTAACAAAATCAGTTTGGTTATTACAGAAAAATAAAGCCATTTCACCACAATCTGTACAAAATATTAATTCTATGTTGCAGTTGTACAGGGTGGTCCAAAATTACCTATTTAATAGTTTGAGTTCATTATAGCTTTATATTTTAGACATTATTATAAATTTTTTTTTTAATACACTATATTAATGGAGAATATTTTCAATTTCATTATGAAAAAATATATCTTGAAAGTGGTAACCATTTTCTGCTTCGCACATAAGTACGTGTTCTTGTTAATATATTTTCCATAACTTTTCGCAAAATTCCGAGTGTAATTATAATGGCTTGATTGTAAGTTATTTCTACTGAATTCCCCCAAGTAATTGTTGCAAAATGCTGAAAAAAAAACAAAAAAAAGTCATAAGGAATTCAAACCCCTTCGAACACTTAACCCTGCCTTTACACGTGCAAGTAGTGGCATGCCACTACTGTATACATATTATCAAAGAAAATTTTAATCTCATGCCATTGGCTTTTGTGATTACACATGCCACTGTGAGTTCATTTTCAAAATGTCGTTGAAGCGTCAACTTGAGCAAATTTGTTTACTTCTCAAATTAAAAAAAAAATTACCAGAAAACAAATTAGAGTTGCCGAGTTAATCATATTGGTACATTTTTGGGAACATTTTTCATTTATTTATATAAGCATTACTTAAACAATATTAATGCTCTATAATTAACAAACTTGCTTTTATTAATGCGCGTTTCAAAAATTAATCATAATAATACATTTATCAAGTTAAAACATTAATTACAATTTGTCCAGTAAATTTGCATTAAATTTTTAACAGGGTAACATTGCTTATCGTTTTGACATTTAGTGGCATGCAAGTGCCAAATTTTCACTCCTGCAAAAAGTTTTCCATTGATACCACTTAACTTTAACTTAAAGCGTGGTAAGGGGTAAGTTAAAGTAAAGTTGTAATAATAAAATTTTGCTAAATCTAAAATTTGTTTAAAAGTACTTATAATAAGTATTACAGCCAGGGTTGTTAGACTTTTTTCCTCAAAAACCGTCAAAAGTTTTAACAAAATTCGTCAAAATCGTCACGAAAATTGAACAAAATCGTCAACAAAACGTCAAATATATAAATTTTACAAATTAAAGACAATTTATTGCATGGATTGGTTCGAAAATATAAATTTTTAGCAAGAAATTCTATTTATGATAAAGAAAGTGATATGGTTAAGTTTTATTTTATTAATTCAGCAAGTAAGCTGAATATATTTATCATTTAAAAAGAAAACATAAGAAAAAATATATTTGCATAAATGCATAACAAAAATTTTTTTATTTCATTTTTCCATATTCAGAAAAATATTAAATAATAAATAAAATCTCATTTGCTTTTAACTCGAACTATTTTAAAATGATTAACTTTTAGCGCTATCTCTATTGCAAAATGTTTTTATTGTTAAAGGTGCTAAAAACCAAAGATTCTGTCTATATCAACAGTCTTTTTACCCGACTTGAAACGTTTTATTACGTCCAATTTTACTACAAAACTAATACATTTTCTTCTCATTGCACTCATTTTTCTACACAACTTCTTATTAAAAAGCAACTTCTTTTTTTCTAACACGCAATTTTACTAAGAATAACTTACCTAACAGAATTAAATGGGATTTGCCTTTTTACACACAAATAGAAAAATTCTTCACATGTGATTATGAATTCATCGAAAAATGCATTCGTATGTAGCGTCGCAAATCGAAATCATAAAAACGCTAAGCGGATTTAACCAATTTTTAAAAAGCGGACCAAATGGAACAGACGCAAATTAGGGCACTAGTGTATATTTTTTGCAGCATCGATGGCATTTCTATAATTGTTCAATTTGAATTACTAATGCTTCTAATGTAATCCACCTGGTTTGTGATGGGGGAGGAATTTTTTTTGTTTAATTTTCAAAAATTTTTGTGTTTCGAAAAATTGATTTTTAAGTTTTGGACTGTAATATAATTGTAAATATTTCTTGTGTGTTTTATCGATGTCAGAAAATCGTCATAACACTAATACTTTTAGTCAAAAAATCGGCAATCGTCATTTTACTGTATTTTCTCAAAAAAATTGTCAAAATGACGAAAAATCGTCACATCTACCAAACCTGCTTGCCAGATTAAAGTGTTATAAAATTGATTCCAGATTGAAGTAAATTTATTGACGGGATTAAATCGTCAAAACATAAGTAACTCTACATCAAAAATCGTCAATCGTCATTTTGGTAAATTCTTCGATAAAAATCGTCAAAATGACGTAAAATCGTCACATCTAACACCCCTGATTACAGCTTCTCTGTTAATCACAGTTTCTGCGCAAAAATAAAGACGTTAAAAATTGTTTAGTCGACAATGTCCCAAAAAAACTTTTTTTATCGATAACTTTCGATTTTGGAAGTGTTGTCGAATTTCTAAAAATGACAGCAGTATATTTTCACTGTCACCAAGTTTTATTAAAAGTTAATATTTTTGTTTCATTTTAGTGCTTTTTCACACTTTTATAATTCTTCGGATACAGTATACCCTACAAGAAATGAATGAGCGAGTAGTCACATTTTTCTTAACACCAAAATGAAAAATGTGACTACTCGCTAAATCATATCTTGTAGGGTATTAATTACCTACTTTTGTTTGTGTGCATGTTGTTATACGAGTTTCATCTCTTCTGTGTGCAAGTGAGATTCATCTCTGTCTGGGATTAGACTTAAAATGAAACGAACCAAAAATAGAACAAAAATATTCTTCAATACGAATTATAAAAAAACTTAATCGCTAAAATTACCAATCTGCATATTTTTGTTAGAATATTAAAGCTTTTTACTTAAAACACGTAAAATGATTTCAAAACATTTTTACAAGAGCATTAACATCTTAAATTCAGCATCAACAAAAACAAAATGGACTAAATAAAAGACCAAATGAACAAACAAAAAGGGCCACGAGAATATTAATGGACTCAATGAGACGTCAGAACGTAGTCTATATTCACACTTACGTGTGTAAATACGAATGAAATTGTACGTGTGTTAAGTCAAGGATACCATGATGATTCCCTGCCTTTTTGGTGTTTTCTTTGTTTGTTTGTTAAAGTCGGTGGTAAATTGCTACAACAAAAGCAATATTTCGTATACATTTCTACAATAAAATGACTAAAATGTTTGTATAAATATGTATGTATGGACGAGTGAAATTTAGACAAGCAAAAGTGAAATATGCGGCTGTGTCAAATCTTTGTTACCCTGCACCAAGAGTAAGAATATTTCAGGTGTGGGCTTTATATGGAATCTGCATCTGAATAATTTATTAACTAATCTTGATACAAAATTACTTTACCGTATTATGATTCGATGTTATATTAAAGTAAAGTATGGACCGATCATCACAAAATTCTGAACAGATTTCTAGTATTAGAAAACCACCAAATTGTATAATATTGCAATACAAAAGTACAATTGTTAAGCGTTATATGCATTTCAAGTGATTTTTGGAAGTCCGCTTTATATGGGACCTTTAGTAAATTGTAGACGATAATAATAAAATTGCATGGCGTTATTGCTAACAAAATAAAGCTAAATTGGACAAAATTTCACCACAATAGACTAAATCGATATAGTTTTAGGCATACTGAAGTGTTTTAATGGAGTTCGTTTTCTATGGGGCCTAATTTTTCCACATTGGCGTTCAAAACTCTTTTCCTATTGAACTGATTGTGCTGATTCGGAGAACTAAAAAGAATTTGACACCCTAATTGTGCACTGACAGATAGACGAACATGGCTTAATTGACTTAGAATTACCAAAAAGGCCAGAATATATACATACTTAAATTTTCTTCATGGGGTATTTTATGAATATTAAAAAAGTTTCAGACGTAATGACAAAATAAGTGTACCATCACTTAAGAGTAGTGGCGAATGGTATAAAAATAGCCTCTACATATTAAAAGAATTTAAAATATTGCTTTAAATAAAACTAAAGTCAAGTAAAAAGAACCCTCGTATCATATTCTAAAGATTGTACACACTGTTGCTAATTTGACGATTTTTCCGCAATTCTAGTGGTTTTTAAATGCCTATCGCGGTATTATTTCAGCTTTGAGGGTTAACAATAGCGCGTTTGAATGTGATTTTCACAAAAAAAAAGGATTTTAAATATTTCTCGTTTAACTGAAACTGTAAAGTAAATTTACGTTCAGAATAATGAAACATTTGTTCTGATATTTGCTTCAAACTGTGTAAAACAAAAAAATTTTTTGTTAAATGTTCAAACAAGGCTCAAATATTTGACAATTTTTGTTTGTTAAAACAGTTGGCATATAGAGTCAAATAAAATAAATTAAATCATGTTTGCCATGCGTTCAGACTAAAAACATATTTACATCAAATAATTATTTGCAAGACCCATTGAAAAGGTCTGTGCAAGAAGCCTGATGATCATTGTTTATTTTTTTTTTTAGTTGTCAAAAGTTGTTTACATGTGCATGCATACGTTTATGGTATGCCACACATACACGTTTTTTCCTTTTGCTTTGTATATGTGGTAGTAAATTTTTGACAACTAAAAAGAATCGTATTTTGTTTTTGTACAAGTAAGCAGACCTGATAGATGGGCCTTGATTATTTGATAAAAATGTTCAAAAATAAAAATATATTTCACAAATAGTAAAAATGAGCGCAGAAGCTAATTTATTTGTTTTATTCTGAGGAGCAGCATTGTAATAGTGTCTCCCACTATTCCCTTAACGTTATATATAACTTATTAAGAATTTTACCAATTATTTGTTTATACTTTATTCCAAAGAATTTTAAAATTTATTTATAATTGTATTTCCCAAGAATTGTTTGTCCAAATGCATTTCCGCTAACGAGAATGCACCAGTTAACAAAATGCACCATTAATTCCAAATAATTTAAATAACCTTATTATTTGTAGGGTTTTATTAAATTGTCCAAGTACACTAATTCCAAAGAATTTTAATAACTTTATTGATTATATTTTCAGGTGAATTTCCGCTAACGAAAATGCAACATTGATAACATTATTACACACTTATTAATTATACATTTTTACCAAAGAATTGTTATACCTTGTTCAAGTGCAAAATCCACCAGACAAATTTCTTAAGAATTTGTATGCAAACATTTATTTTTTAATTTATATTTCCAAAATGTAACAGAAAGCAAAATAATAGTATTTATGAAAGTAGAAAATATAAAAAAGATTGAATATTATTGATTAAACTTTAAACCCAGTTGTTTTATTTTTTTCGTTGTTCCTAATTTCGGTCAGCATCTCTTTTAATGCTAGAACAGGAGAATGTAAAAGAAAAAAAATGGAAGACAATGGGTAAAGGAAACATGGCTAAAATCCACGGAAAATTGCAAACTTGGGAACAAACCCTAAAATATATTTGAAATCGCTAAATCGGTTAAAAAACAAAATGTCGGGGAAAAACAAAAAAAAAAATGTTGCAAAACTAGCGAAAATTCGCGAACAATTTTAATATTTCAAACAAGCCATAAAATTGCCTTAAACTGTAAGGAATGGCAAAAAATCCAAAAAAATTGCTAAATTAACGGAAATTCGCAAAAATTTGCTAATAGCGGCATGATAGCAAAGTCTAATAACACTCTGCTCGAAATTTACGTTTTTATTAGACATGCTTGGCACTTAGCATTTCATCATAATTCGGGTACGCTAAATCCAATGGTGCTAACCGTTTTTTTATGTAAGCTCTTGTTTTTGAGATATACCGTTATTTCGAAAATGCAGAAGGTTAGGTTGCACAACATATATTCGCCGAACTCAAAAACGCCTTAGTTTTTTAAAATTACTAAAAAATTCTGCAATAAAATTTACTTTAATAAAGGTAAAGGTCATACATTTGACCCATCTATTGGCATCCTAGGCGCAGCAGGGGCCAAATTTAAGAATTTTTTTAAATAGCCACATGTCTTTGGTTGAAATTCTTAAATTTGGCTATTGTAGTTCTAAGGATGCCCTAGATGGGTCAATATGTGGCCAACCCCACTTTATTTTTCATCTCAATCATTTATTTCAAACATAGCTACCCGCTATCTCCATTCCTTTAGAGGGATCCGATACAAAATTTTCAATGCAGACTAGAAATATATTGATATACGATTCGCCCCTAGTGGGATATAATGTATGAACGACCTCAACTAGTTTTTTGTCCTAAATATTTTCTCGAGACATACTTTCCCTTATCGCTACTTTTTAGGGGGGCTCCCATACAAATATTGCGTTTTATGAAATTCTTAAATTAAATAAAAATTAAATGATTTTATTTGTCGTGCTTAATTCCCAATTTTTATTTTTGATAAAAACACTGAAATTTATTGTTGATGGGATAAGCTATTCCTATGCGCATTTCACTGGTTGCTTAGGCCAGATCATCAGGAAACTTCATCTATAAAGATTTTAGAAAAACTAAAGATATTAAACCTAATAAAACTGTCGGTAGGGTTACTGTTACTGTTACTCCCGGCTAACTGAGCCTTTATGCGCTTAACAGTTTTATTTGGTTTAATATATTTAGGTTTTCTAAAATCTTCATGAATGAATTTTACTGATTATGTTTATAAAACTAAATTAGAAAAAAGTTTTACCTTTCTTAAAGGAAATTTTATTGCGGAATTTCGGTTTTTTTTTAGTTATTTTAATAAACTAAGCCGTTTTTGAGTAACGCGAATACTAGAGCTATAATAAAAAATCGGTTAGCACCAATGAATTCAGCGTACCCGAATGATGTTACAACGCCATGTGGCCGGCTTGTCTAATTTTGCAAATAGCACAGTGTTATTATTATAAACCTATAAAACTGTACAGATTTCAAAAACTTACAGAAAAAATTGCTTCTTTCGGGAACATGGCTAAATTATTTGTTGTTGTTTACTCTTACAATTTTTTTGTAATATCAAATAAATGTTTGCTCAAAAATTACTAAAATATTTCATTTTTTGTGTTCACAATATGTTCACATTAGACAAATATTTTTTTCCCGGCAAATACTTTTATTTTCTCATTAACGTTTTGCCATAACCTCAAGTATTAGATGTTTTCTAAGATAAATCGGGGCTGCTGAACACGAATATGGCATTCCTTTTTTTCTCAAGAAGCGTTTTCCAGATATACCCGAAAACCCTGTTTTTATGCAGTTCATAAGGCTGTTTCCAAAAATCTTGAGAACTGGTTTTTTAACTCACGTCTTACTCATGAGTCTGGCCATACCTTTTTCAATTTTAAATGTTACATATTTTTATATATTTAACACTCAGGTAGAAACTTGAAATTTAAGGTAAAATTCTAGAATTTAGTTTACTAGAAACAGCACGAAAAAGATATCCTGGATAGAATATATAAGGGTACCTTATTCGAATATTTTACCGCTCACATCACATTCGTAACACATGTGGTCTGGACAGGCCCATATATATTTTTTATTGAAAATGCCGTATTTTTAATTTTCCTTCTTGCTGTTTTTAATTAGTTTTTGTTCAATTATCTATTATTTATTTAAATTTATTAAAAACACAAACTACTAACTCCATCTAGTTCTCAATTATCAAAAAGAACCAATAAGCACAGCAACTAGTAACTCGCGTTTAGATGCTGGTTTTTACATGTGAAAAGCGGAGGCTTACGACTTATAACATAATTAAGCTGTTGAGGAAGGTTATCAAATTCAATGAATGATGATGTGAATTACATTCCAAATAAGCACGATTCATCCGATACTGAAAATAATTTTGTCATAAAACCAAACGAATCGTATGATTCCAAGGACGATGAATAAGAACCTCATGAGCAAACTGGTCAACAATACTCTACCCATGATTGTGTAGGCAATGTTGTTAACAGGGCTGTGGAGTCGAAGTTGTAGAGTCGGTGTTGAGGTTTTTGTGTCGGAGTCGGAGTCGAAGTCGAAGTACCCGCAAAAAATTCGCGACACCGACTCCAAAATTTTTCGGCATGAAAAATTAAAAAAAAATATTCGAATAATTTCCAAAATAGAAACACCTCGAAATTGGAGATGCAATATTAAAAATATTGGCCCATAATCATATTCAAAAATAAAGTATACTTTAAGAAAACTAAAGTCGACTTTACTTAAGAGCCGACTTTAGGTCCTTCATAAACAAGTTAAAGTATACTTTTGACGTTAAAGTTGACTTTATATATAAAACTAGATGAAGATGTTTTTAACTCATTTAAAAGCAGCTGACTTTTTGCCAAATAAAAAGGTACTTGCAAAAGGTTAAAAATGTTTATGTTACAAGATATTGGCCGATATTTTGCAATTATTAATGATTTGGAGGAAAACATTTAGGAAAAGAAACACAAAATACATATGTATAGGCCCTAATTACATTTAAAGTGAAAACAAAGCCAAAATATTTTTTAATTTTGTTGTTGCTTTCTACATAAATTCATTTTGCGTGTTAAACATTTTCAACGCTACAAGATATGCAGTGTTTTATTTATATTTTAATATTCAAAGTCGGCGCTTAGAGTTGCCACTTGCTTATATTTTGTTATATGTTGTATGAAAACATTTCCTCATTTGAGGTGGCACCCAGTTAAAGTCGGTTTAATTTAAAACATACTTAAATTTTGACTATGGTAGCAAAATAATTTAAAGTAGGTTTTTGTTTTAAAGTTGTTTTTAAATAGAACCGACTTTAGCGTTTGACTATGATTATGGGCCATTGATTCATAATATTAACTTAATCCTTTTCTTGCTATATTTAACCATTTAAAAGATACTGGATTAAAAAAAAGAGTTTAAAGTCAAATAAGGACCAGTCTCATATACATGTAGCGTTAAGGTTAGGTAAGAAGTCGGAGTTGGAATTTCAGCGGTTGGAGTCGGAGTTAGTTCTTTTTTTGACGACTCAACAGCCCTGGTTGTCAATGTTAAAAAATATCAACGCTAAATTTCTAAACAAAGAAGCATAACAAGAAAAGAGTACGTAAACGGACGTGGGGGTACCGTGGTATTTTTGAAAGGAAAAAGTACTGAAAATATTACCACAGTACTGAATTTTCCATCACTGGAACCAACTGTCTAAAAACTTATGCAGACACGATTTCCTTATCCAGTGGTAATTTTAGTAGCGTTCAATATTATTCGTTCTTTTATATTCTTACATTAATGTCAGTTAAACGATATCGAAATTTATCGTTCGCATAGAAAATTTATATGAAAAACACTCAGTTTTAAAAATATTTTCCATATAAAATTCTATGCGAACGTCTACGTTCGAAATCGTTGAACAGGCATTTAGTATTTAATTACTCAACTATAACTTTAAGAAAATCTACTTTGAGTTTAAAAAGTATATTAAGTCAACTTTTATATTGTTAAAAAGTTATACGATATAAATTGCGAAATGAACCAACACAATATAAAGGTACAAGTGTGTAAGGGCGAAATGCAACAGTTCCGCTTACCATCTCGGTAACGTAAGACATACATTTTATATGGCGAGTTCCACACAAAACCCACCTTATTAAACGCATATAAAAAGTGGTGAGGATCACGATCAGTTTTACACACTGAATTTTTTGTTTTTACAGTTATTCTTTAATATTCTCTTATAATAGAAGAAGTTGTCCCAGACTAATAATATTTTGCATGGAGGTATACATGATAATAATAAACAAAATTTCAAGTTTTGAAAAAATTCAGTCAAAGGATTTTTAAAAAAAACTTTAATTTGGCAACACTTTTTATATTGAATTGTTGAAAATTACCAAATCTATCTAAGGATGCGTGTGAAACGGTAGCAAAGTTCTATGGTGAATTAAAATGTTCAAAAATTTCTACGCTAATGTCAAAATTTATACTAGCCCCAAGGGCTAGTGAAATATTATTCACCTCAGCAGTGTCAAAAATTTACTTCCATGAGTACTTTGCTACCGTTTCACACACACACTAAATATAATGTTAAAATTTATGGACATACATTTTCAATGATACAAACAATTTAAATATTTCATACGAAAATATAAAAAACAAGTGCAATTTGGTGTTCCGGAAAAAGCACAAAAAATTACACTTAAACTCGAAATGTGGTAAATTTTTTGCTTTACATCAATGGTATGGTCAACGGAGCATTAATTCTTTTAAAAAACTAAAAAAAAACGGTGCACTCAGTTTTTTTTAAATTTAAAGTAAATTATTGACGATTTTCATATTTTTTGCAAAAACAAACTGCATTTAATTACGGCTATAATAATGTCGTATAACGGTAGAGATTTTCTTGAAGTTAATTTCTTTAGAACGTTAAGAAAATAGGATAATTTTATCGTGCAGAAAAATTTTTATAGCTTTTATAAAAAACAATAAATGCGTTTTGGGCCTCTAAAAAAGATCATATTTCTCTCAGTTAGAAATAAAATGTGGTGAGTTTCACTTTTGAATCTTAATGGTGGACACTTGGTTTATTAAACGGCAAAGAAAATTGAAAAAAGTATTCACTCAGTTTTTTTATTTGTCCATCAAATTGGTTTTTACTTTTTTTTTAGTTACGGCAACACTTTTTAAGATTCATCCAGAGCATTACGAATGCATACTTTAAATAAAGTGTAGGCTCATATCAAAGAAGAATGTCTTTTTTACAAAATACTAACCTAAAAATTGTGGTTCTTCTTTAAAATATATTTAGTAATTTTTTTCCTAGTACATGAATTAAGTTTAATTTTTCTTTGTAAAATTTTATTAAAAATTAGGACAAGTTTAGCGACCTCTAGAAGCGGATAAACGTATTTAACATAAAATAAAGGTTCATTATAGGTACATGTAAATTATTTAGATACGAGCACAGTAGAGTAATTTTTTGTAACATTGGAACAACATTGTTCCACCTTATTTTTGTATATGGAACAAAGTACTGTGGGCCGTGGCCCTTTAAATATTACACATATGTTTTTTTATAAAATTTGTTAAGAATTTGTTCGCTTAACATCCTTTGTCTTATTACGTAGCGCATAAATGTGCCTTACCACCTTGTTGTCCTAAGGTCGCGATATACATATGGCACTAAAGTCTTTCATAATATTTGGTATAAGTTGGCTCTCATTATGGCTTTTGTTGTTTCCTGAAAGCCCACTTATTATTTTCTGAAAAGTTTTCAATGAAATTTGGAGCGATTGCGTAGTAAAAAACGCATGTCTCTGTGTCCAAAAATCCGTTTTCTGTCAAACGTGAAGCGAGCAATCCCGAAATCTCTTCTGGCCAGTTTAGGTCACGACATAAATCATTAAAAATTAGTTTACATTTGTAACATCTTTCATCTTTCATCATAAAAATATTTATTTTCACGTGTAAGAGCGAATAAAAACTAAATTAATGATATTACTGTCCTGCTCTCTTGTATTTTTTATCTAGTGATGGTAAAAAATTATTTGTTTTTTCTAGTTATGACACTAAAATAATCGAAAGATGTTGAATGAAACAACATGAGATAGGAACATCTTTTAAAGATGAAGCAAAATGTTGATTTTTAGCCCTGTATAATTCTTATGGGAAGATGTTATCATCTTTGCGATAAGATGAAAGATGTAAGATGTGAGCAAGTGTAAAAAGCCTATAAGTTTAATCTAATCTAATCACCAGTATAATCAAAAAACTCAGATCTAAATATTCTTCTTCATTATCTGATGTAGGTTTTCGTTTTGGGTACAGATAAGAATGATAAGCAATTGATTTCGTCTTTATTTAATTTTTTTTTTACTCGATTATAACAATTTAACGCTCAGTAGGTTTGGAACAAAATATTATTTTAAACCCTCTTCACTATTGTCGTGTGGATATAATGAAGAGGATATACGTGCATTGACTATCCGTTCTTTACGTATTTTTGAGCTTTGTTCTGTGTAAATTGTTTCTAGTTAAAAATCTGTTCTGAATTTAATTAAATATTTTGTATTTGTACTAAAAAAAATAAATCGCTAAGTGCAGAAAGAACACTACTTCAAAACAGGGTTACAGTTACGAATTATTAAAAAGCCGCACAAAAGGTCGTTTTATAAAAATAAGTCGCTTAAAAAATTAAAGTCGCATGTCTTTTTTAACGTACAGTGGTATCCCGGTTTAACGAATTTTATATTGTCAGGCCCTTTCGTTATATCGAAAAATTCGATTAATTCCGAAGTTTTATTAATAAAAAGCATGGGAAAAAACAATTGAAATAAAACAGTAAGTTGCATTTTTTTTTTCAAAAGCCTTTTTATATTATAAATGTTTTTTTTTGTTTTCCCATGTCGCTGAAGATGGTTTTTTTTAGTTCACTAAAAGCTGTTTACATGCCTTCCATTTATACTTCAGTTCCCACTTTTTCGAATGGCATCAGGAAATATTACGTTTCTTGGAAGGACCTGCAGCGATTTTAACGTTACACGTCTCAAACTACGTGGTTTCCTCTACCTCTGAAAACGTGTTTCTAGCTTCATTTTCTTTGTCGATTTTCAGATTTTCTTTTCGTTTTAACAAGCAATCTTATTTTTAAGAATAATATAAGTTATCAAAGTAATTTTGTTCTTTGTGCTAATTCCTATGCGCATTTTGCGAATTAATCACAACAAACAAAATCTTAACTAAGAATAAAATAAATTTTATTTTTTAAGTTCACTAATGCCCGCGATTTCTACAAAAAGAAAACAGGTATTTTTCGTACCTAACAGTTATCTTTACATATTTCAACGTTTATTTGACCCACGTGCTGCCATAGTTTTAATGAAACTGATAGTAAACTTTCCTTTAAAATATGGCAGCTTTTGTTCTATGCACAGCTAGATTCCATTTTGCAGAAATCCAAGTATTAAGACAACTTCTTATTCTTTCTTGACTCCGCGGCTGAAAATAATTTTGTAAAATTAGCACTGCAAACACCACAATTTTTTATTTTAAAAATGCTTTTTTGCTAAAACTATTTTTTGAAACTTTTGGTTAAAAATTTGGGAAAATTTCTTAAATACATATGCATTTATGATAGGGAGATCGATCGAATAGTATTCGACCGGTTTTAACCGGTTATTTAAATTTTGCCCAAGTCGAATATTTTAAAATTATCATTTTTCGTATATCGAATAAATCGGTTATTTAAGTAATGAGTAATTTATATACTTTTTTTTAAATCTACCCGTAATTTAAGTATTTTTCTAATTGAATATTTGGCAAATTTAAACTTTTTATAAAAAATGTCAAAAGAAAATGTAACAGAAGTCAAAAAAAAACATTGTGAGCAATGTAAATGCAAATATCTTATACAAGCGTGTGTTCTTGTAACAAAAAGCAAAACAATTCAAAATACTACAAAAAAAACTTCAGCTTAAAAAGATGTCATCTCTGGTGATAATATCGAACTGATTTAAAAGACAATGGTACTTAAACGGCCCTAAAATTATAAGTTGCAAAGGTTCTTCAACGTCACGACTTATTAATCACTTTAAATTAGTCTACAAGCTTGACATAAATATACGCCAAGTAAAACTTGACCAAGTAGTTTTTAAGAGACTGCAAAAAATACTTTTTTTTTTTTTTTTTTTAAATTTTTATTTTTATTATTGAATCTTTCTTATCGAAATTTACAATATGTATTCAAATCTTAATTCTACTTGTTGCTTATTAGTTGTTACCAGTGTAACCACTAACTGCTGTATTCAAATTTTAAAACTGTCTTCTAGTTAGTCTCAAAGTATCGGTTCTTTTTAGCCTCTGGTGACCTTCGAACTGAAGCAGACCCCGAGCGAGGTAGTTAGGGTGGGCCATTAGTTTATCGATGTAGCTTATTGAATATTTTTTAATTTCCTCCTGGATAGTGGGGACGTTGAGATCTCTGTGGATAATATCATTACGTATATACCATGGGGCGCAGACAATTTGTCGTAATATTCTAGACTGTCTTCTTTGAAGCTTTTGGATGTTAGATGCGCATGCAGTACCCCATAATTGGATGCCATATGTCCATATTGGTTTTATGGTGGACTTGTATAAAAGAATTTTGTTGTCTAAAGACAAGTTTGAGTTTCCACCGAGAAGCCAATGTAGTTGAGCTGCTTTAAGTTTCATAGCCGTTATTTTCGCTTTAATATGACGAGACCAGGTCAAGCGTCTATCTATATGAATTCCCAAGTACTTAACATGGTTTTCTACCGGAACAGTGATGTTATTTATTTTTACTGCTGGGCACGTTTGTCTTCTGAGCGTGAAAGTTAAGTGAGCACATTTAGGCGGGTTAACCTTTATTCTCCATTTTTCTAGCCATGCCTCTAGTTCATTGATGTGGGACTGCAGATTTTGCGATGCGACTTTTGGGTCATGGTTAACACTAATAAATGCTGTGTCGTCTGCAAATGTAGAGGTATGCGTGCTCAGGTTTGTTGGCATATCCGCTGTGTATATTATATATAGAAGCGGTCCTAATATGCTGCCTTGGGGGACACCAGCAGTAATTATCTTGCGACCTTACTATGAATGTTCTGCCTGTTAGATAGCTCTCCAGAAGCTTGTGAGTGTTTTGAGGAAGCATTCGTGTTATTTTGATGAGTAGCCCATCATGCCAAACTTTGTAAAATGCTTGGGAAATATCTATAAACAGGGCTGAGCAGTATTGCTTTTTCTCAAACGCCGATCTAATAAGGGTGACAATTCTATGCACTTGTTCTATTGTACCATGTTTCGCTCTGAATCCGAACTGGTGATCCGGGATGATGTCGTGTTCATTTAGATGAGGAGTTATACTTAAAATGAATATTTTTTCGAAAAGCTTCGATAGAATTGATAATAAGCATATCGGTCTGTACGACGCAACCTGGCTAGCATCTTTTCCTGGCTTGGGAATCATAACAATTATAGACCTCTTCCATGAGGATGGGAAGTATCCGACTCTTAATATAGCGTTAAAAATGAGCAGCAAGATTCTGGAAGCAGTCGATGGTAAGTTTCTTATCATTGACCCTGTGATGCGGTCAGGTCCGGGAGATTTTCTTATATTCACTTTTTCTATTGCAGATTTTACTTGAGTTATGTTAAATTTTAATGGATGGTTTACCTTATTAGGAATGATTGGACGACTGGAACAAGTATGTGTATCATGTGGCGTGAAAACTTTCTCAAGGTGACCCGCGAAAGCGTTTAATTTTTCATCTGTGTTTTTGGCCCAAGTGCGGTTTTCCAGTCTTAATGGAGATTCTTGGGTTATAGGGCATTTCATATGCCGTACAGCCTTCCATAAGCTATAATTAGAGTTTTTTGTGGCATCTAGGGTGTTTAGATAGCCTTCTATTGCAGACTCGTGGTTCTGTCTCAATTTGTTGCGAAGAGTTGTCAGGCATAATTGAAGTTGGGCCTTAGTGGTTGGGGAACGACTGTTTTGCCATTGTCTTCTTAACTTCCTTTTTTCTCTGATAAGGGTCTCAATATCCGCCGATGTATTGTAAGGAGCACGTTTAATTGACCGCTTGATTGGGGTTGCATTTCTTGCTGCAGTATCCAAGACTTCTGTAAATCGGTCGACAGCTATTTGGATGTCAGATGAATTTTTTAGGGGAATGCACTGTGATAGGTGAGAGCTCACATACATTTTATACTTTAACCAATTTGTGTTTCTGTTTGGATAGGAAATAAAGTTTGCAGCTGCGGCGTCGAAGTTACCTTTTAAAATGAGGATTGAAGGTGAATGATCAGACGAAAGATCATAGGAGGAACTAACTAGTACAAAAAATACTTAACTAAAATATTCTGCCAATAATAAATGAAAAACTCTCAAGTAGTTCTAGCATATCTTCATGAAATCAACGATAGTTCAGTTTTATTTATTAAATTTTAAAAATTTAAAACAAAATTTAAGGAATCAAACAACCTCCTGGAAAGGTTTGAATTGTGATCGACGAATTGACAGATATTTCATACAAAAAGCATGTTCATATTACAATTGTTTCTATAATACCTGGATAAGAAAATTCATATAGACATGCTTAACCACCAACAAATTAAAACTCATTTAAAATAAATTTGGGGGAATATCTCAAATAATATATTTATTTAATTCCTATAATTTTTTTAAACTTAAGTTTTTCAAAATTTCTACAGCTATGTTCACACCTATTAAATATTTGACGTCCTACACGTAACCCCTAGTTTTCTTAAAGAATTGATTGCTTTTGCAAAACGTTTGGCTAGAGCAAACATAATTTAACGGTTTCTTAACTTTCTACATTATACATTAATTCAATTACACTGTGTGTAATTTTTTAAGTCATGGAAAAATAACCATATACATACGTGCAAAAAATAACCATAAAGGACCCAAAAAAAAAATACCCGTGTCTCCTAGGTTTGCCCGAGGTCATGCACTTTTTATGGGCCCTTAAAGATTTTGAGACAAAGTTATAGCTCTTGCCATAAAGAACAAAAGTTGTAAATATATAAAATTTCATATTCCAGATCAAAATCGCAAAAAACTTTTTTTTACCTTTTTCCCCCTGTTTAGATCCATAGGTAGCAAACCGTTCAAAATTCAAGGAAACAATCAACTACAAAAATGTACCTGAATTCTAAATAAACAACTTTCAAGAGCATATGAACTTCCTAGGAATGTGGTCCTTAATGGTTATTTTTTGTCCGTATATGGTAATTTTTTTTCGTGTTGCACTGTGTTATATTAAGATAATGCCATTTATAAAAATTCAACTTTAACACAGCCTACTACAATTCAAAATTTGTATAAAAAGTAGAGTTTGTTCTGGGGATTTTCCGTCTCGGGAATCCTCGTATTAGGGCTGCTTGCTAAGCCTACCAGACAGACGCTGTGAGCATCCGAACATATTTATATATCAAGCTAATGGACGCAAGAACAGGCGCCCTCTTGCAGACTTACCAAATCGGTGACACCCGGCAGTAGCTATTGGTTTTGAATTGCGCTAATGACTCGCCAAGTCATTTCGAGTAAATTTGACCCTTAGAATTTAGGTGGAGATCGATGCATCCCAATATTTCTCTGCGACTCTACTCTTGAAACCACCGATTGTTTGGGACTTCCTAAAGCAGCTACGTCTCAAGAGTATAATGAGTATCATACTCTTTCCAAAAACGACAGTTCTGCTTGTTTGACCCTGAAAGGTTACTCTTCATTTTGGTACATTAAGTTACTCTTCGTCGAACCGACGAACTTTTTAAAAATAAATCTAGCTGAACGGTTTTCAAAGTAAAAAATTAACAAAAACTTCTTTAGTTTAAAATAAAACATACAAAATAAAAGTTTTTCATATATGTATCTCAAAATTTGATAGGAATTTTAGCTCTTTTTTGTGTTTTCAAATTAATTATTTTTTTAAAGCCACATAAAAAAGTTATGTATTTGACAAAATGTAAATGAGCTTCGTCAATTCGACGAAGAGTAACCGTGCAGGGTTAAATACATCTTAAGATGAAGATTAATAAAAAATAAAACAGGTAAATAAAGAGGTTATGAAACGGATTTTCACAAAATTAAGCCCATAATTAACCTGTTTTATATTTTTATAAATTAGGTTGCCAGATTTGGCGTTTTTTAAAAAGAGTAGTTCAAAGTTTGACAGGAAGTGTAAAAAAAGTTGGCAACAGTGATTGTACGCCTTAAATATATTAAACAATCGAAAATGTAGGTATAGATGTATGTGTGTGTGTGCGTTTAAATAATTTAAATATCTAACACAAATTTACACCTTTTATCCCATGAAGTAGCTGCCAATTTAAACAAGACCGGTTGAATAATCTGTTGAATATTTGATTACAGACATTTAAAATTAAGTACAATTTTTAGACAGGTTAATGGAATGGCATTTATTAAAAGAAATTTCAACCAATTTTGCTTGATTGATTAGGAAAATTCTTTTTTCGCCGATTTACTTAATATAACTGTTGCACAAGAAAAATGAAATCTTACACAATTCAAAGAAAATTAATTAACAATTATAATGTGGGAATTATTACTTTTTATAAATTATTTTAATATTAAGGGATTAGGACTATTTCAAAACAGTTTAATAATTTGAAATTCCTGAGAATTTTTAGAGTGGAAAACTCGGAATTTCCTTATTAAAGTTCTTAACTTTAATTTATGCTTTTGTAGCATAAAATGATCAGTTTTTCAATTTCGAAAAAACTGAAATTCGCATTAATTTCTACAGACTAACCCCCTAACCCCCTAACTAAAAAATTTTCATAGTAAACTCAAAATCAAAAATATATTTTATGAATATGGGGGTAAGTCGAGTTTTTAACACCATTTAAAAAATTCCTAATGTAAAAGCATTTTATCAGCAATATCAGGTTGAAGAATGGAACATGTATCATTATTGAATAAGTACTTCCAGGGCATTGACGACAGAATCTTTGCATACATATAAAATATTTCGGATTTCCAGAAAATTATGGAAGAGATAATTTTGAATACTTAAAAAAGCCAATTCAAGTATGATACATTTTTGCAATCTGTTGTAATGCGATCTAAGAAAAACGATGCCACATAAATAGCAACCCCAGCGACTTTTTTTTTATGTGAATGGCATGGTACCCGTGACATTTTCAACTTAATTTTTTTTAAATAAAATGATGGTCCACATATCTAAAACTTCTTGAGAACTCCTAACTATTAATAAATTTTAAATTATAATTATTTTTAAGCTTAAAAATTATTTTGAAAAGGCGTGGTGAAGCAGTTTTCATATTATACCCTTATCGGTATGGCGTAGTACTTGGGTACCTTCATACATTAAATGTTACCTGTACTCGGTCATCATTTAAGATAGACTAGAACAATAAACATAAAATCATTCAACTACGTACTGCATCTTTGCAATAAGGGAAATCACCGGACTAATATTTACAAGTTTTTTGTTTCACATTTGCTAACTTTGATATGCATAAAGAAAAATTTACATTCAATTTCAAACTTGCATATCTTAGCATTTAAACGTTGCATAGCCCAGTGCGTATACAAAAATTTTAAATTTACTGAAAATGAACATTTTTTTAAGCATCAGAGTTATTTTCTGTGATAATACACATACATATATTTTGACAAAAAAAATTAGTTTCCACTACTAATTCCACAAAGGGTACCTTGCAATGCTGTTAATGGTATTTTTTTTTGACATTCACATAAGGGTTAAACTCTTATGCCTAAAATAAACGGGCATGTTCTACAAATCGAAATGAAGTGGAATTGAAATCAAACGAGATTTTGATTTCAATTATTTACAAATGACTGAAGTTTTTGTTATTTTTAAGAGCTGGCTCGTTTCAAAACTTCATTTCGAATTACCGAACATACCCGATATTCTAAACAATACAAGCGATTGCCAATAATTACCTTAATTAAATTTGCTTTATTCCGCTTCCGGGCACGGAAAAACTCCGGGTAATAAGAAGACCCAATACTAAAGTTTACATTTAACGATGTCTTTCCGGCCGTTTTGGCTTTACATTTTACGATGTCCATCCGTCTCTTTGGCTGATTGTCTTTGCGCAGAAAGTACGTTCAGAAATTTTGAAGATACAAATCGTTCCATTTAAAAAAGACACAAGGCCGACCGATCGTCTTTTATTTAAAATCAATTATTTTTAATGTACAAAATTGCAGAAAAAAACGATTAAAAAAGAATGGTAGGTCCAGCCCGACAACATCATGCCATGCATCACAGTTTTTACAGTCAAGTTTTCGAGAGTGTTCCCTATTTAAGACTAATGGGTGATAATGGACTCACCAAAATAATCATACAGGGTTTACCTAGGCCAATTAATTTTTAAATATGTATCTTTATGATATTTATCTTCTATAATTATTTTTAATGAGGAGGTTTATATGGGACCAATGTCAATTCTAAACCTACCAGCCTTAAATATATTTAACAAATGAATATGTAGCAACATTTGTGTGTGTTTAAATAATTTAAGTATCTAATATGAATTTAAATCTATTTTTACACAAAGCATTTTGCCATGATATATGTATTAGCTAGCGTCCAGACAGACTGGCTAGTAATGTAAACTTTGTGCGCAAAATACAGACAAATTTAGAGGTAGTTTAATCAAATTTTGTACGTGTGTTTTCATTGTTATAAGGACTAATAAAATGCTAACAGCCAGACCATAATTTCATATAGCCCCTATACAAACTACTTTCCAAAATTAATTTTTGGGCACATAAAACATCTAATTATGTTGGTATTTAAATTAAACTTGGTACAAGCATGTTTTTTCAAAATCTAAATCATCCTACCAAGTTTTATTGGAATCGATTTTTAGAAACTCGCCATATAAAATACATGCCTACCGTAAGCGAGATCGTAAGCGAAACTTATACATACATCCCTGTTGGCCAAACTGCCGTCGACGACATTGTCGTCAACGATTTATGCACGACATGTCCTCTATCACTTAGGATTTCTGGAAGCCAATTTTGAGGAAAATGTCGTGGACGATAAAATACTCGACGTTGTCTAGTGCACTGTCTTATGAAGAAGTTTATTAACGACGACATGAACTACACTGTCTTTCAAGTTGTCTTTTGTCAAAGCTTATCCACGACAGTATGAGCAACAGTGTCTTGTAAGCTATCCTGTTTTAAGGTGTATGCACGACAACATGACCGACAGTGTCTTGTAAGGTATTCTCTATGAAATACTAAACAGGGCAATATGATCGACATTGTCTTCTAAGCAGTGTGACCAGATTTTTAAAAAATATAAAGCTAAATCATGCTTCAAATAGAGCTAAAAAGAGCTAAAAAAGGAAATTTAAAGCCAAAAAATAAAGCTAAATTTTTTTATAGCTTCTTGTAGTCTTTTACTTATTTCGATATTTTTCATAGCTTATTATTGAGTGTATGTAAGTATATATGTATAATATCCTTGGCTTTGTTCTTAAAAATATCATTTAGGCCCGTTTTCACAACTTACCGATAGCTAAAGGTAGGAATTTATCGGCGGTATAAAACGTGCTCCATTGGCACAACTTAACTTTAATTTAAGTGAGCGATAAGTAAATGGAAGGTTTATCCTGCCTTGTAGGTTAATGTTTAGTTGTACTAATGGAAAACTTTTTATACGGCCGATAAAATCCTACCTTTAGCTATCGGTAAGTTGTAAAAACGGTGGTTAAAGTTTTTATAAATTTTTTTTTATTATATGTATGTAGCTAAGAATAACTCCAAACCTTACTTATCAACTTTGACTTAGACATATAATATACATATGTATGTGTTCATTTACTAGCAGAATTTACAAAATGTTGTCCCCATTTACTTAAAAAAATAAAAAAGTAAATGAACGCTTTACCACAAAAAACTAGCAAGTTGGTCATATCGACACTATTCTGATGTAATAAAAGAGACTATATCGTAATTAATTTAATTGTTTTAAACCATTTGCCGAAGAATATATGTAATTATTAAATTTTAGGAAAATAAATATTTTATGTTATTGAAAGACTTTTAATTTAAAAATTTTGAAAATAATTTTTTTAAATAAACATATGAAACAGGTTAAATAATTCTTGCTGGTAAAAATTGATCTATCAGATGTTTTCAATAAATTTTTAAAAAAATTGTTGACGTTTGAAATTTTTGTCGATTTCAAAATCCCGACAACGACAATGTAAAACACATAAGTATATTTTTACCCTGATACCTAAACCAAAAACAAATTTTTTTCAAGTTGAGTGTTGATGACAAAAATTAAACGATTTAATTTTAGTTCTTTTATATGGTAGAACGTTTTGCTAATGTGACTATAATGAAAATAATTCGATTTACTTTTGCCTTTGCCGGCCGCTTATAGATGGAATACATATATGGCAAATATGCTTACATACATACCTTAATGAACTTTCATGTAAATCTAAATTTACTTACAACGGCAGCAAAACAGATACATTGGAATCGCTAAAGTTGGGACTAGAAACGAAAAGTACTGTATGGTTAAACCTTTTTGCTAGTATCACTGAAATATTATACAGAAATATGTATGTATTTGATTTTTACAAATCATATAAACTTTCTTTTGACAAAAATTTTTAAATTTTTTAAAAAATATCGTAACTTTTTTGTTCTTGCTCCGCAGCACTGTTATGTATGTAGTTCAAATCTGCAAAAGCGATTACTTCTGCACTGTCACACTATTACTCTTTTAACTAAATCACAAATACATAAGTTTATTTTGATAAACTGTTTTATATAAACACGAAATCAAAATTAAAAAAAGGCTAAAAAAGCTAAATGCATTGTTGAAAAAAGCCGAAAAAAAAGCTTAAAGCTAAATGAAATATCTAGAGCTAAACATGAAAAAATAAAGCTAAATTTAGCTCGAAAAAAGCTAATATGGTCACACTGCTTCTAAGCTGTCTTCTAAACAAACAAAAATAATTTGTTCCCAACATGGTAGAATAAGTACAAGGTATAGTCATTAGAAATTTTGTTCTCAATTTCAAAACCCATATAACGTCAAACAAAACAAAATATGGAAAAATTTAAAACAAGCGTCAAAAATCAAATAAATTAATTTGACATTATGTGCAGTGCTGCCACAACCAATACAATTTTTACAACCAACATTTTTGAAAAAGTTACCATATGTAAAATATATAGCCAAATTTTAAATGATTCTTATTTAAGCCTGGTACTCTGTTCAAATTTGTGAAAAATGTTGAGCAACATTAATTATTTCACACGAAAATTTTGACATGTATCAATGTTACCTTTCATGCGAGTTTGTACAATTTGACGTTTTTAGTCCTGCAAAGTATGCGACATTGTTTTGCGTATGTAAACAAACCGCACATGTACCCTACAAGAAGACTACCGGTCATTTTACTAGTTATATGACCGGTAGTGTTGACCAATATAGTGTTATAGTAATAGTGATTTTTTTTGTTTTGGTTATGCATTTCTTGTAGGGTATTTAACTAAAAATTATTTTTTTATTAAAAAATTTAATAAAAAAGAATATAAATATGGATAAAAAACTGTTACCGGTTGTGTTATTTTAATTTTTTATTTCTTATTTAATAATCAGTTGTTACTTTTTTGCTTTGGCTTAAAATTCCACGTGAAATAAGTGCAGCTTACATTATTTCGCAGTTGTAAAAAAATGTTGCCAGAAACATTTCCTAACTTTTTCACAAAATGAACAGAGTACAACTCTATCAACATTATTTCATAGATATTCCTCACAAGTTTTTTTCATATGCGTTTTGACAGCATTTCACGTGAAATGTTGAACACAGTACCAGGCTTAATTGAGAATTCTTTTACATATTGAACAAATATCAGGATGCTTAATTAAAAGTATTTATTTATTTGTGACTTTTTTCGTAAAAAAATTTTTTATTTTACAAGAGTTAAACCAGAAAAATATCTATACAAAATTTAATATGCATATTGAAAGTTAATAAATTGAATATTTTTAAAAATGCCAGTTATAAAGAACAAAAATGGAAAATTGTTTTTCGCTTTTTGGCTGTTATTGGCAGGACTGTCAAAAGTGGCGATTTCTTAATCATTTTGTCGGTTGAAATTCACGTTTGGCGATATGCGATATGCGAAATGCATTTTATGTAAATATTTTCTAATTTACATAATTTCGTAACGTACATTCAATGGGGAAAAAGTTAATGACTGACAGTCAAATTTTTGTTTTTAACCAAATATTAATCTTAACCCTCAAATCAAGCTCAAAAAACTTACGTAAGTTACCCTCGTGTGTGGTTTTTTACACATATGCAATGTCTGTATACTTTTCTGCGGCTCCATAGTGCGTTTGTTATCAAACTCATGATTTACGCAACATTAATGATGTACTTATCCGATTTGTGATCAACAGCAAACCCTAAAAAGCTACAGTGTATTTTATATTAGTGCTCAATTTATAAAACATACATTGCATGCAGTTCGCAACAATATCTAGTCCAAAATACGTAGTAAGGAGGATAGCTTACGTAAGTTCTGAAATATTTTGTTACTAAAAAATATTTTTAGTCAAAACATGTGTTTTTTTTTGCACTTATTAGATATTCTTTAGTGTACCTCAACTATTTTTTTGTTTATCGTGTAAAAATGATTCCGTTTGTGTGGTTTTTCATACAAGGGTGATTTAAAAGTAAAAAGACATTAAATAAATATACATACCGACAAGTGATAAACATTTAAAATTTCTTAAAACTTATAGCCATTTCTTAAAGAAAATTCATTAATTTTAAAATTATATTTATAAATCAATGTAATTTTAAAAAATTATTAAAATTCCTATGTGTATTTTCAAATATGTACGTAAATATACTTCTGGAAATAACCTTAATTCGGAATATTAAATTTATTTGCAAGTTTTTAGAAACACTAAAACGACTTTTGTGTAATTTTTCAGTAATTTTCTGAAATAGATTCCGCATGATTTTATGCACTTCCTACTTAAATGCCCGTTATTTCTACAAAAAGAAAGCTGGTCGTGTTCATACCTCAAAGATATTTTTACCAATTTTAAATTTTATTTAGACAATAATTTTTTTACCTTCAGTTTTATTTTAAAATATGGCAGCTTTTCCACTATAGACTTATATACACATCTAGATTTATTTTATAGAAATTACGGGCATACGTACTACTTATCTTTACTACTCCTTAAATCAAGAAAATTTACGCTCCTTTATTTAAAAAAAATAATTGAAAATTTCCATTGATTTAAACTTCATTTCTTTTCGATTTCAGAACATGGCGTTTTAATATAAAAACACAAATAGCAATATTTTCTCACCAAAAAATCTTAAAAAAATTATTTGGTTGCTGTTTTGAAAGGGATTTTTTGTTTTCGATAAAATATTCAGTTCATTGGTAACAAATAATGAAAAAATCGTAGTTCACAGTACAAATTATTCCGGCTCGTAAATAATTGTATCAAGAAAAAAATATTCGTTCGTATTATTATTTTAGAAAAAAGTAACCAAAATGAAAAAAATATTCACATCTCCACATTGAAAAAAAATATAACCAATTTTGGTTAGAAATAACCAAAAACCGCAGCCCTGATTATGTGGGTTAATAATGAATACTCCCCTAATGAACATACCTGGTAATTATTATACTATGGTTCCCAATAAAAATAACTGTAAAATAACGATAATAATAAAAAACAACCAAAGCAAAGTTAAGCAAATCAGTCAGTCAAGTCTGAGAACTCAAAGACTAATGTATGATTTTAAAAATACGTATGTATGTGCTATTGTATATTTTTATTAATTCGTTTAGGTTTATGAGCGACATCGTCGTGGAAGCTGTAAATCCTGTAACTTCATTGGCATTGTCTTATACGCAGTCGTTGACGGCAAAGTAGAATCCATTGTCGTCTATAAAGTCATCAAAGACTATATGGACGACAATGACGTGCATGTAGTCATCAACGACAGGCTGATCGACATTGTCTCTCTTTGTGTCGTGCACGATTTAAGCCTAGTACTCTGTTCAAATTTGTGAAAAATGTTGAGCAACATTGATTATTTCACACGAAATTTTTGACATGTATCAATGTTACCTATCGTGCAAGTTTGTACAGTTTTACGTTTTTATTCCTGCAAAGTATGCGACATTGTTTTGCGTATGTAAACAAACCCACATGTATTTTACTAAATATTATTTTTTTTAATAAAAAATTTAATAAAAAAGAATGTAAATATGGGCATTTCCATTTTGACGTGTCGTGATGTTTGTAGCACAAAATGTAAAAATATTAAATGAAGAAGTCAAATTTGTAAAAAGGGTTCTTATATATACAAAGTAATGAAGTAGCTCTACATTCAGAAAAAAAAATACAGTAATCGACGCTAAGGATTTGCAGATATAAGCAAAAATTTGCCCTGGCGTGACGTTAAAAAAACGGAAGTGGGTTTTGATTGCATTACAAAACTGAAAAATACTGCGAATTGAGCAAGAAGTTTTTTACAAAACCTTTTTTAGTAAACTTAGAACTTATATAGATTTATTTTTCAAGCTATCAAATTTAAAAATCTTTGCTCGTTTTAAGGTAAATATGGGAATTTTCAGCTAAAAGTCTACTTTTTTTAATGTAACGCCAGATTGCAAATAAGGTTGTATTTTCGGACCATGTTGTTCAATCGTTATCCCTTTTGTTACTTAATGTAGAGCTTGTTGCGCTTTACACCAAAATATAAAGAAGTAAACGATACATATAAAATTTTTTGAGAAACAATTTAAAATACTTCTGGCGTTACGTGACAAAAAGTAGACTTTTCGCTGGAACTGCCCATATATATAAAAAACTGTTACCGGTTGTGTTATTTTAATTTTTTATTTCTTGATTAATAATCAGTTCATAGTTGTTTGCTTTTGCTTAAAATTCCACGTGAAATAAGTGCAGCTTACATTATTTCGCAGATGTAATAAAATGTTGCCAGAAACATTTCGGATATTTTTCACAAAATGAACAGAGTACAACTCTATCAACACTATTTCATAGATATTCCGCACAAGTTTTTTTCATATGCGTTTTGACAGCATTTCACGAGAAATGTTGAACAGAGTACCAGGCTTTACGCGACACTTGTTTAAAAATGTCATCGACGATTTGCATTAGTTGTCCCTTACGTGTCGTGCAGGAATTAACATTGTCAATGATGATTCGTGCACGTCAATGCCAACTGCGATTTTACCCTTACAAACCTGATACGGTCAACGCTCCATTTTTAATTGGGGTGTAATAAGCAGGTGAAAATATGTAAATAACTCAAACAGAAAACAAATTGGTTGGTTTTATTTAAAATTATTTGGCTTATCTTCTTAAAAACAGAAAACTAAAAAAAAATTCTGTTTAGTTTTAATAATATTATTTGTTTTTTTTTTTATTCCTCTTTGTGGTTTTCGTTATTTTGACAGTGATGCCACTTGACGTTAATTTGTATCCATGTTGTTAACAACAATTTAAAGAATCACATAATCAGGTTGACAATTATAAAGAATAACAGCCATATTCATAAAAAGTTCTTATTTTAAGCTTATAGCTTGTAATAACTATCAAACGCTTTTTGTCTCATAAACCTCCTATAAAAATTTGTATTCATAAACGTACATTAATAGTTTTAATACTATTAACAGTTTGTGGCGATTTTTTGTTTAAGTATGGCAACTTTCTTTATATTTTGCTGCCATTTTATTGCTAGTGATGCATGAAACTTCTATTCGGTTCACATGATATTCTATATTAAATTGTTTTTTATAGTTTTTTTTAATTGTAGAACTTAAAATATAAAAATGTTTTTAATAATTAACCATATCACTTTAAATTGGTTGTCTAAAATTAAAATAATTTAGATAAATGTATTTAACATGTCAATATTAAAAAATAAAAAATTTTTTCCATTATTTTTCAACATATTTCACAAAAATAATATCATAAAATGCCAGACACTTATCAAAATGTCATTTTATTTTTGGTTTAAAGAAGGGTAAATCGAACAAGTAATTTTCTTACTTTATGAATGGTTTATTAAAGGTTTAATAGACTATTTTTCGTTTATGAATACAACTTTAGCAATTTTGTCTTATATATGGTTAATTAACCATTAATAAATTTTTATGACTACGGCTCCCTCAACAATGCACTAGAACTGTTGTCTGTAACGTAACTCTGCTCTCCCAACAAAGCAAACTTGTCGACATTTCATTTAGTGCAATTGTTGCTACAGAAAAGAGTGGTGGCATAGAGATTTATTGTTCCACGCTGGGGTCTTTTCTTACAATTTACAATAATATAAATTTTCATATTATTCGAATGTGTATTCCAAGTCAAATTACGGATTGTAAAAGCTTTTATACTTTAATAGTCCTATTCCTTCAATATTTTCCAGGAATATTTGCTCTGCAGTATCAGAATTTTTCGAATAATATGAAAATGTATATAATAAATGTACTCACCATGAGAAATAAATTTCCAGATTCTATTTACAATAATATTTATTGTAAATAATTGAACATTTATTTCAATTAAAATTTTTGAAGTACATATTTAATGTTCATTTCCACTTATTTTGTAAACATGTTTTTCATTTTCCTTCCGCAATAAAATCTCTAGCAATTTTCATTCTAATGTGTAACAATTAAGGATAAAAATCGTGTCTGCCTTTTCCAGTATGTTCGCTCGGACGGAAAGATCAAATGAAGGCTGTGTGTGTGTGTGTGAGTGTGAAATCAGTATGAAATACTTACTCGACCGAACTTAACAAAACACTTTTACTCTTTATTTTTGCTTTTAATATATTGTTTGTTGTTTTTTCTGCAATCTTCATTTTATGGTTCATTATAAAAAAGAGCAAAGAAAAATAAGCTCTATGAGTAAACAAAAGTAAAAAAAAATTAAAGCTAAAGATTTGTGGTAAAACCACTGCAGAATAACAATAAAATGCATGTTATAGATGAAATAAGCAAATATCCTCGCGTCGTGCACAAGAGTCCTTTTAATGTGCCACTACTACAACTGCATACAAAAACATCTACATTTATTTTAAGTGTGTTCGTATATGAATGTGTGTGTGTGTTGTGTTTTTCTTATTTGTCTATTTGTGTTCATAAAATGCAGCCATAAAGTTGGATAAACGTTCGTTAGTTTTTTTCTTCTTTTAGATACTTGTATTTTTTTAACATTTCCCTTTAGTTTTACTTTTCATTTTCAATTCGAGCCATTTTTTTCATTCATTCACTCACTCATTCACTTTGGTTCATTTTTTTTCAAAAGTTTTTTCCTCTTTTTAAATCTAAAGGCATCGTTCGTACTCTTTAGTTCAGTTTGTTTTTCCTATAAAGAACAATAAATTTTCCTTGAAATACGATTATTAGAAAATGAACACATTAATTTTCACCTTTATGGAAAAACGCAACCATAATTTATACATTTTTGTACCAGTAAAAACTCCTTAAAAATATGTATGTATGTACGTAAGTATTCGGAAAAAGACCAATGCAGAATATTAAGGAAAAAAGGAAAAACTTTTAACAAATATTCATCGCAATGCTAAAGAAATTGATTGCTTATGGATGGTTATTGGTGAAATCCAAAACGAAAATAAAACTTATTGATAGTGATAGAGAGACGTAGGGAAAGACAGAGACAAATAGACAGATGAAAGGAAATGTAAAGGCCAACAAATTAATAGCCTTTAGTTTGCTGTCCACAAACTTTATAAATGTTAATTTAGCTTTAAGCTTCTAAGGTCGTTGCTCTTCTTAATAAATTGCTTTTAAGTTTGGCGCAATTTTAAGTGTGATAAATCCAAAAATAATCTGACGCATTTATAAATTAAAAGTAATGGACAACTTTGGCAAACTTATATTCTCTTATTTCTTGTGTTCGTTTTTAAAACAATCACTTTTAAGTGAATGATTTTATATTCCAGGAAAATTTATATTTGGAAAGTTTAGTTTTGAAAATAAATAAAAAAACAAGTAAGAAAGTATTGTCGGTTAAGCGCGTTCATTTGATACCCTACACCACAGTTTATAAAAGCAAATTTTCGAAAGTGTGCCCAATTCGAGACCCATGGCCGTTCATGGACTGGCAAAGTAAAATTATGTTATGAGCTTAATATTCACAAATGAATTCTTTGTGCCGCATATAATTTTTTAATATCATCATCTTTCTATGAGGGCTTTGTTCGTCTTAAAACTATTTTAGGTATGCAGGTTAGGGTGGGGCGATTTGAACATCTTAACGGGCGCTTCGCGTTTCTGATTCTTGGAATTGTACTGAGTTAAAAGTCCACTAGACCATACATCTACTGTGAAAATCGAGCTTCCCGATTTTGACTTGTAGTTTTTTCAACAATTTTGTCACGTTTTTTTTGGATATTTTGGCCTATAACAGCCAAACCATTGAGATTTTCGATCCAATAATCAGACGAAAATTGTAGCCAAGACAATAGTTAAGAACTCTAGTACATCGCAAAAGCATTGGACCGCTCCTTCAGGGAGTTTTGGCCTTGTGAAAGTGCAAAATTTTCGTGAAAATATTGATAATTTACCATATTCAGTTGTTCATTCGCGAAAACGTATGCGATTTTACTGAGCCTCGCGAATATGTAAAACCAAACATCAATTTTCATTGTACTAATTATGTTCACATGATCGATTTAGAGAACAAAGCATTGTTATTTGAACCGCCATTTACCAGAAAAATTCCGTATGAGCATTTACAACAATACCTCGAATGTGTAGGTGATGAAGATCCACCATTTCCAGACCCACTAATACCTTGTCATATTCAAGGTACGGAGCGTCATGTCCAGCTACTAGCTAGTGTTGCTAAGTGTTGAAAGCGCCTCGTATGGAATCTCGAAAAGATTTGGAAGGCAATCTTTGAATGAAAAATACACTGAATTGGAATTTTTGATGTGAAATCGTTTAAACCAATAATTACTTTCCTCTTGATTCATACCTTGTCCCTACTAATACAATTACTTTGTACTTTAAATGAATTTCTCATCATTTTCAAAATAAATATTGAACAAAACAAAGAAAAAACATTAAGGGTTTTCATGATATCGCTTAAAAGTCTCGCAAACTGTGTAAACTGTGCATTTTTACGCCCTCGCAAATGAACATTCAAAAATTATATGAGAATTTATTTACACAAACTTCGTAATTTTGCCCAACAATTTTGACTCGAAAACTTGCGCCGTTCAATTGTGCATTTACTTATACAAACAGATTTTTTTAATGCTTACCGAAGTTTTCAATGAAAAATTCAAGTGTTTATAAATCATAAACAATAAATTCTTGCAATAATTTGATCAAATTAGTCTTCTGGCTTTCTTTATGCATTTTTAAAAACAAATTTCAATTAAAATGGATAATCATTCAAAAGAGCAAATTTCGATCTACCAAAGGTTAACATACAATTTGGTTTAAGGATTGATGTTTGACTATTGACGTCAGCAGTCGTCGATGGCTGCGAGTGTAAGACGGCAAATACATCTGAGGAGATCGAGTTGTTGCGATCAAATCATGTCATGGTAACCTGCCACCCAGGGTTCGAGCCCCGGCCACGGTCAAGAATGAAAGATTATCAATAACAATTTTAATTAATTTTCATGTTGTAAAATTCCTTTCTTCATAAAAATAATTTAATGAAAATTAAATTTGATGAACTTGAGCCGAATTAAAATATTAAAAATTTTGATTACAAATTTCACATTTTAATCAGAAATCTCAACTTTTATTTTTTTCTTAATTTTTTTTTTGTATCGACGTTTCTTAGAAACTGACATTAATTGTTTAAAATTACACAAAATTTCTCGCAAGTTTGCCCATTTGCACAAATGGCAATTTTAAGCGATATCATGAAAACCCTTATCAAGGCGAATTCATAACAAGTAAGTTCAACTCTACAACTACAAAAAGCCCCATGTATTTTGTTTTTGCAATTTAATGGTTAGCTGTCAATATTTTTTTATTGCAAATTAAAGTTATCACTTTTTTATAAAATTATTAAATTCACTTCAATCATTCGCGGTTTTGAAATAATTTTATTATAAAAATAATATTTTTAGCACTTTTCAATCAACTTCTTCTCAAAACAAAATCATATTTTGACGTTTTACCATATTTTTTAATTCGTCGTGGATACAGCTGATGAACGGCTGACCTGTTTGAATTCGCCTTGACCCTTATTATATTTTTGGATAAAAAAAGTTAAAAAAAAATAAGAAATAGAACATTTTTATGATTTTGCGCTATGAACAACTGAATATGGTAAATTATCAATAATTTCACGAAATCACAAGGCCAAAACTCCCTGAAGCATCGTTCCAATGCTTTTGCGATGTACTAGAGAGTTCTTAACTATTGTCTTGGCTTCAATTTTTGTCGTATTATTGGATCGAAAATCTCAATGGTTTGGCTGTTATAGGCCAAAATATCCAAAAAAAAACGTGACAAAAGTGTGGGAAAAAACTACAGGTCAAAATCGGGAAGCTCGATTTTCACCGTAGACGTATGGTCAGTGGACTTTTTTGCTCAGTACAATCCCAAGAAACACGAAGCGCCCATTAAGATTTTTTCCTTCCATACTAATCGCCCCACTCTAATTCAGGTACTTTAAAAGTTATCGACGCCAAATTTTATTTAAATACCAACATTTTGTGGGAAGTTATGGCATTTAAGCTATTTTCGGAAGTGGTATTTGCATGAAAGCTATGGTCAAACATGGGACCGGGTTAAAAAAATAAATTAAGAAAATGTTTGTTAAGTTACTTAAACTTAATTGTTAATGTGAACTTAATTTTGTTCGTCACTATATTCGTCAAAACTGCAACGCATGCATTATTAGTTAAGTTAATTGAACTTTACTGTTTACAATTAAATTATGTCAACTGAAATCAAAACTACAACGCATGCATTATTTTTAGTTACCATTTAATATGCATTTTTATTTAGGTCAATTCATGTTAATTTTTAAGTTTATTAATTATGTTATTATTTTAATTTTGTATAAAAAGATGACCAATGACATAACGTCATTTCTCTTTTCTTACAAAACAGTCTTTCAGTTACAAGTACTAGAAAGACAAATAAAGGAAAATAAAATAGTGTTAATTCTGACGAAACGTTTGAATTAAATCACACTAGAATCCTTAATTGTTCATTGGTGACCCCGACGTGATCGTGTAAAAAGGCATAATCAATACTTCATCAACGAGGTTCGAGTAGGCGAACTAGCATTGACAACAAAACAAGCCGCCTGTACTTCCGCATTTTGTCCCATCGTCAGTTTTAACAATATGTCTTCAATGGAAGCATTGATAAGCCTACAGAGTATCTTGGGCGAAAACATCCAGCAAATCATCCGTAACTTCAAAAAGGACTCTGCGAATAGAAAAGTTAAGAGTTCCTATTTTGAAGAACGCATACATCGTCTCTCAGACAAGTGGACCGAGTTCAATGAGACCGACGAAAAATTGCGTATACTTGTTGAAGATCAGTCTGAAGTAGACTACTTCAAAACTAACTACTTTGAGCAGATACGGTCATTGGCTGAAGAATACAGTGAGCTATTCCAATCTGAATTGACCCGCTTGAAAAAGGAAGAGCTTAAGATCAAGCAAACAACTTTACAAGCAACTTACCGTGAGAACAATGATCAAGCAAAAGGGTCTAGCATCAAACATCATGGGACAAAGGAGGTGGCATCACATAATTTGATTGGAAAATTTACAGCTCGTATGTCAGCACTACAGAGGTTCTTAACGGGAATGTCAGAACTGGAGATGGATGAGTCTCAGCAGTTTTACAACATAAGAATTGATACCATTAACAAATTATGGAATCAAATTGAAGATTTATATGATCAAGTATGGGATCAATGTCCAAACCCTCTAGATAATGGTCTGAATCAAAAGGATTATGAAAATCTAAGAGGAATGGTTATTGACGGTTTGACGAAGTTACAAGTGATGTCAAATCAACCATCAAGGACTAACTCGGCAGGTCAACAGACATTAATGGCAACGTCACTGCCTCTGCCGAAAATCTCAATTCCCAAGTTTGATGGGGATTACGCAAAATGGACACAATTTTATGACATGTTTCTCCATATGGTGCATCAACAACCGATACCTGATATCCAAAAGATGTGGTATCTAAAATCCAATCTTACAGGGGAAGCCGAAAAATTTGTGAGCCACCTATCAACAACCGAAGGCAACTACGAGTCAGCATGGACTATGTTAAAAGATCGATATAACAATAAACGCATTCTTGTTACAACATTGGTCGAGAAAATTATTAGTCAGCCATTATGCACGTCAAACTCTGCCACTATTAAGAAATTACACGATACAACTCGAGAGTGTCTTTTAGCACTGAACAACATTGGAACTGAGACGAAAAGCTGGAACCCTCTCCTTTTCCAAATCTTGATAAAAAAACTAGACCGAAGCTTGCATATGAGGTTTGAACAGTCTTTAAGCCAACCAAAGGAGTTACCATCAGTTGAAGACCTGTTATCGTTCCTGGAATTTCAATTCCAAACTATCGAGTCCATTACTCACCGGGAGAAATCGGTATATACTCCAAATAAAACAGCAGCTACTGTGGTCAAAGGAACACCCAAGTGCAACTGTTGCAATAATGGAAATCATGCCTTATATCGCTGTGAAAAGTTTTTAAGTTTGTCAGAGATAGAAAGGCTAAAACTTGTACAATCACAAAAACTATGTTTCAATTGCTTCAAAGGCGAACACTCCTCAAAAGACTGTCCATCAAGTTCATGCAAAAAGTGCAATAAAAAACACAATACATTATTACACATTGAATCAAAATTTAATCCACAAGTCAAGCAGATCACCAATTCTGGCCCAAACATTGACTTAAAACCAAACACGTCCAACGCCACGGTAACATCTGCAGCAGCAGATAATTCATCCTCAATGAAGGATTATGTGATACTTGCAACCGCAAGAGTAAAAATAACAGCATCTAATGGAAATTCAGCAGAATTCCGAGCAGTTCTTGACTCTGGGTCGCAGGTCAACCTCATTTCCGAGCAAGTGATAAGAAGGCTAGGTGTTTCAACTTCAACAGCATCATTATGTATTGACGGTGTCGGAAACGGGAAGAAGCGAGTCACAAAGAGAATAAACGTGAAGTTACAATCAAGAAACAATACTTTTGAAACCAACTTAGAGGCATTTGTCATCCCAACAATCATCCCCCCTCAACCAAGTCAGCACATTAATATCTCTAAATGGCAGATTCCGAACTTAGAGTTAGCCGACCCACATTTCAATCAGCCAGGAAGGGTAGACATCCTGTTGGGTGCCGAATATTATTTTAACCTAATACAGCAGGAAAAGATAAAACTGGCAAGCAATCTCCCAACCCTGTTGAATACATCACTTGGATGGATCATAAGCGGAAAAATATCTTCATGTCAAGGTACTAATGACGCTGCAACTTGTGCGGTTCTTACCAATAATTCAGAAAAGTTTAACGACGAGTTATTAAACGACGTCATTGAGCGGCTATGGGGAATGGAAGACGATGGATCAAATGAGAAAGGACTGTCACGAGACGAACAACAATGTGAATCGCTATTTGTTCAAAATACAACAACAAATGATGAAGGACGCTTTGTCGTCAAGTTACCCTTTCGTGAAAATCCCTCTGCACTGGGTGATTCCAAGGCGACAGCTCATAAAAGATTTCTTAGTCTTGAACGACGATTACTGAAAGATCCATTAACCAGAAATCAGTACGTAAGTTTTATGAACGAATATGAACAAATGGGACACATGTCTGAAATAGATGTCAATTCAATACCAACACCCAACCATTTCATTCCACATCATTGCGTTTTAAAACCAGATAGCACAACTACTAAACTTCGTGCTGTTTTCGACGCTTCTGCCAAAACGTCGTCTGGATATTCACTTAATGACTTACTTTATACTGGCCCAATCGTTCAGAGTGATCTTTTTTCGATACTCATCCGTTTCCGCTTACCAAGATTTGTTTTCACTACAGACATTGAGAAAATGTACCGACAAATTTTAATACATCAAGATGACAGGAGATACCAGCTTATCCTATGGAGAAATGACCCTTCCGCACCAATAAAATATTATCAGCTCAACACTGTCACATACGGGACGCGAGCTGCTCCATTTTTGGCGACAAGATGTCTTCAACAGATTGCACTCAATAATGAAACTGATTTCCCATTAGGTGCTCAAATGTTAAGGGATAATTTCTATGTAGACGATGGTCTTGGAGGGTCAAACAGCTTATCTACTGCAATCGAAACACAACAACAACTAGCTTACATACTGAAAAAACATGGTTTCAACTGCCGTAAATGGAGTGCGAATAACAAACAACTTCTTCAAAACATTCCACAAGATGATCGAGAAGTGAATCTCGATTTTAATAGCACACAGAAGGAGACTATTAAAACTCTGGGTCTAATATGGCTGCCTAAAGCTGACCATCTGTGTGTGAAGGTGAAGGTAGAACCTGTTGATATAATTACTAAACGTACAGTAAGTTCTGACTTGGCAAAACTGTTCGATCCGCTTGGCCTCTTAACGCCAATCATTGTTAAGGCAAAGATATTTATTCAACATTTGTGGCAGATGAAGTTGTCTTGGGACGAAGCTCTTCCTAAAGATCTCAGCTCAACTTGGTCAGATTTCCGCGAAAGCTTAAATTCTTTAAACAATCTTCAAATAGCACGACATATATTCAAAGATGACATCCCATTAACCACTCAGCTGCATATCTTTGCTGACGCGTCCGAAAGAGCCTTTGGGGCAGCAGCATACGTTCGGTCTACATTTAAAGGTGGTAGAACAATTACAAAATTGCTATGTGCGAAGTCTCGCGTTTCACCAATCAAGAGGCAAACACTACCACGACTAGAACTTTGTGCAGCACTTATGGCTGTAGAACTTTCTCAACGTCTTCGAAAGGTTATGCAAATTAAAAGTTTACCAATCTTCTTATGGACAGACTCTGAAATTGTCTTGTCATGGATACATTCAAACTCATCCTGTTTCCAGACATTTGTGGGTAATAGGATATCTAAAATTCAAACACTAACTCTTCCAGAACAATGGCGACATGTTTCATCTAAGGATAATTCAGCAGATATTTTCTCAAGAGGTTTGTCAGCAAAGGCACTATCAGAGTGCCACCTTTGGTTTCTAGGACCATTATTTTTACACGGAAAACAAGAATACTGGCCTTCAGAGTTTCGGCCATCTTTACAAATTACATCTGATCTTGAAAGAAAAAAAGATTCAACAATTGTTTTGTCAACCATACACGACTACAGCTTCGTATATGAAATCGATCATAAAGGCTCATTTAAGAAATTACAGCGAATAATATCATATGTCCACCGCTTCATAACAAACACGTCTAATAAAAATTCAGCAAGAACACAACTGAAAGCTCTAAGTACAGAAGAACTTGAAACATCACTTAGAATAATCATACGTGCCATCCAAGGTTATGACTTTTCCAATGAAATCCAGCAGTTAAACAAACAACAAGAACTCGGAAAAACTAGTTCGATTCTTAGTTTAACCCCATTTATCGATAATAAAGGCATCCTGCGAGTGGGAGGGCGATTGGAGGAGTCAAACTTATCCTACGATGCAAAACATCCCATGATTCTTCCATACAACGATGAATTAGTGAAGCTTTTATTTAAATCAGTGCACGAAGAAAACAAGCACTGCAGTCCTCAAGCTCTGTTAGGAATTGTGAGGCAGAGATTCTGGCCGATCAAAGGAAAGTCCATTGCAAGATCAACAGTGCAAAAATGCGTACAATGTTGCAAGGCCCGTCCAAAGCTTTGTCAACAATTAATGGGAAACCTTCCACAAGACAGAGTCACACCTGCACGTCCATTCATTAACACAGGCGTTGATTACTTTGGTCCAATATGGATCCACTACAAAATAAGAGGAAAACGGCCAACAAAGGCATATGTAGCAGTGTTTTGCTGTTTCGCGACAAAGGCAGTGCATTTTGAACTAGTTAGTGACTTATCGACCGATGCTTACATTGGTGCATTAAAACGTTTTATTGGTCGAAGAGGACGATGCCAAAATATATATAGTGATAACGCAACAAATTTCATTGGAGCAAACAATAAACTTATTGAACTCGCTGAAACAATATTTTCTGAGGATGGAAAAGAATCGATAGTTTCAACATGCAGCTCAAAAGGAATACAATTCCATTTTATTCCACCAAGATCTCCCCACTTTGGAGGACTTTGGGAAGCAGCAGTCAAATCGGCCAAAAACCTACTTGTGCGAAGCTTAAGTACAGCCTCACTAACATATGAAGAATTGGAAACGGTAATAATCGAGATTGAAGCCATATTGAATTCCCGTCCATTAACACCTATGTCTAATGATCCTTCCGATATGTCCGCACTAACTCCAGGACATCTATTGATCGGCGAGCCTCTCACGTCTCAGGTGGACATAGCAGCCAAATCAACGAAAATATCACTGTTATCACGATGGGAGCTCGTCTCAAGAATAAAACAGGAATTCTGGAAAAGATGGTCAAATGAATATCTTCACGAACTACAGCTGCGCCATAAGTGGAAAACTGCAAGTCCCAACGTCAAGCCAGGAGATATGGTTATCATTAAGGAAGATAACACTGCGCCAATGAAATGGCCGCTAGGACGAATATTGAAGGTTTATCCTGGAAATGATGGATCCATTAGGGTTGCTGATGTCAAAATCACATCTGGAATATGTAAAAGGCCTATACATCGCCTTGCATTGCTTCCTGTTGAAGAGAGTCAACAGTCAGACTCAACAAATCCAGACCCATACACAACAAACACAGAAGCAAAGGCCGAAGATGATAGCGAACCCAAAGGCAAAAGAATAAGAGTTCCAATCAACAATATATGCATAACTTTGCTGGCGTTGCTATTTATTTTCCCAATGATCTTGGGAACGCCAATCAATAACAAACGATTTGGAACTCAGCTGGGAATTCACTTTGAAGAAATAGGATCAACATATATATCTACAAGTCAATGGAATCTAGTGGTTTATTATGATTTCGACATACTGGACTGATACATCATTTTTGGCAAATGGCACCGAATCATTAAAACAAATTTGTAAAAAAATTGAGTCCAATAAGTCATGTACGAACATAATTGAACACTTGCAACATATTGAATCTGACTTGAGTCTTGATAATAGATTGCTAGACAAGTCTCGGCCAAAAAGAGGTGCTATTGACTTTGTTGGAAACGTCGCACATTCACTGTTTGGTGTGCTTGATTCAGAGTATGCAGATAAAATGTCATCAACCATTGCCCAATTACAAGAAGACGATTCGTTCATGCTAAAACTCATAAAGGATCAAACTTCGGTGGTAAACTCAACAATGAACATCGTTAAACAAGGTCTAACTGCAGCAAAATTCAAATTTGACAGTCTTCAATCAACAATAAATGAATTAGTAAAAGATGAAGAATTACGCAACGAAGAATTGTACCAATTTAGGCTTGCCAATATGTTCAATATGGGTTTCATGCAACTATCACTCATAGCAAACAATTTACAAAAAACGCAAGCAAGTATCTTGGATACATTAACTGACACTCATCATGGAAAAATCAACCCGTTACTGTTAACTCCGCTACAACTTGAAGTCGAAATACAACAAATCAAAACGCATATGCCTGAGTCGTTAATGTTACCAGTACCTGAAAATGATTTGTTAGAATTTTATAAGTTAATGAAAATAAAAGGTGGACTTACTCAGAAGCACGTGGTGTTTAGTATTACGCTACCATTAGTAGAGCATGATAAATTTAAATTAAATAATCTGATCCCCATTCCTAACGCAGTAAACAACACAATGCTAATGATAGAAACTTGTAGTGCTGTACTAGCAATAGACACAACCCGAAGACATTATTTTCCAGTATCATCAGATCAACTTAAGTCATGTAACATCATCAAGATGGATATATTCATATGCTATAATATTCAACTGGAATACAACTTTGGCGCAGATAGATGCTCATGTGAAGTTAACTTATTTAACAACTTTACTATTCCAACTTGCAATCTAAAGAGGCTGTCGGCAAACATAACGTGGTCACCATTAAATCACAACCAATGGATATATTCATCAGCATCAATCACACAAGCAACAGCAGTTTGTGGGAAGGAAATCATAACTCTACATTTAGAGGGCTCTGGAATGTTAACTTTGAACCCAGAATGCATTATTAAGCATGATTTTATTCATATAACTGGACAACAGTCGATATCAACAGTGACTGGGGCATCCTACACGAGCCTTGCAAACCTCTCAGAATTTTCATATAACCACCTTGCAAAGAATGAACACATCAAAAGATCCAATGACACATTGATGATAGACCAGATTTCAATGCAACTTAAAAAAATGAAAGGTTTGCAACAAAAGCTAGAAGCAATAAATACTTCAAGGTTTCAACATCATTCAACTTCAAAAACCAGTAGTACAGTTGCATACTCTGCATTAGTCGTCAGCCTAATATCCATACTACTGATCTCAGCCATAACGGTAATACGCAGAAAATCCAGTACCGTTGCAATAACAGAAATGACACAATCACCTAATTGTTCGACTCCTCCACCAAACAAGACAACACCCACACCACATCCACGGCAAAACTTCACAATTCAAGTCTAAATCTAATTGACCACTCGTCAATGCCGGGGAGAATGTTAAGTTACTTAAACTTAATTGTTAATGTGAACTTAATTTTGTTCGTCACTATATTCGTCAAAACTGCAACGCATGCATTATTAGTTAAGTTAATTGAACTTTACTGTTTACAATTAAATTATGTCAACTGAAATCAAAACTACAACGCATGCATTATTTTTAGTTACCATTTAATATGCATTTTTATTTAGGTCAATTCATGTTAATTTTTAAGTTTATTAATTATGTTATTATTTTAATTTTGTATAAAAAGATGACCAATTTTACAAATAAATTGTATTGATTTACAGTCTTCATACACATAACGTCATTTCTCTTTTCTTACAAAACAGTCTTTCAGTTACAAGTACTAGAAAGACAAATAAAGGAAAATAAAATAGTGTTAATTCTGACGAAACGTTTGAATTAAATCACACTAGAATCCTTAATTGTTCAATGTTTGTTGCAATAAAAGATTTTTGAGCCAAATTTAATTAAAATAACAATATAATATGATGGTTCATGGGCAAAAAGACTCTGTTCCGGAAAGTAATTCGTGTGGGGGCCATTTTCAATAGCCTTCGTCCTTTTGAGAATTGAAAAGTACATGTGTTCCAAATTTCATACAATTATCTTAAAATTGCGACCTGTACTTTGCGTATGGAAAGACAGCCAAACAGCCAGCCGGACGGACATAGTTAGATCGACTCAGAATGTGATTCTGAGTACATCGCTTTATTATACAGGGTGGCCCAACATTACCGAAGGGTTTTGAATTGCTTATAACTTTTTTATTATAATTTTGTTTCTTTTCTTTTCAGTATTTTGTAAAGAAGACTTGGGGAATTCAAAATGGAGCAGTACTCAATTGAACAACGTGCCCAAATTGTTGAGCTTTATTTTTCAAATCAACGATACATTGTTTTGACTCAGTGTGCATATCGTCGTTATTTAAATGTGCGGGTTGTACCCTCAGCGTCAACAATAAACCATCTGGTTGCAAATTTTCGACAACAAGGGCAGTAAGGAACCTTCCTGGTGCTGGCAGAAGGCGAACGGTGCACACGGATGGCAATATTGAACTGGTATAGAGGAGTATTCCGGAAGATGGAGAAACATCAACCAGAAGACGTTCGACACAACTTGGTCTTTCACGAGCGTCGCTGCAGAGAATTTGCACACAATAGGAATGTTTCCATACAAGTTGCAGCTTGTCCAAGAATTGCAACTGACAGATTACCAGCAACGACTTGATTATGCAGACTTTTTCCGGCAAAAAGCAGAAGAAAATCATAATTTTATTCATAATTTAATTATAAGCGACGAAGCTCATTTCCAATTAAGTGGGTTCGTTAATAAGAAAAACTGCAGGATATGGGCTACGGAAAATCCGAGAGTAGTTCAACAGGAAAACCATCCGCAAGTATGGTTCCAATAAGATGGAGCCACAGCGCACACTGCAAGGGGCACAATGGCTCTTTTACGGGACATCTTTGGTGAACGAAATATTGCGCGTACAAGTGATTTTAATTGGCCTCCGCGGTCACCGGATTTAACCACTCCAGACTCTTTCCTTAGGGGTTATTTGAAAGGAAAAAACTACATTAATAAGCCTAGAACCATCCAGCAATTAAAAAGCAATATTCGCGGCGAATAAACAACATAACACCTGAAGTTTTGCGAAAGGTTATGGAAACTGTGTTGGAAAGAGCACGAATTTGCGAAGCAGAAAATGGGCACCACTTAAGAGATATTATTTTTCATAACTAAACTAAAAATATTCCCCATTTATATACTGTTTAGAAAAAAAAATAATAATTATTTCTGAAATAAAAAGTTATAACGAATCCAAACCCCTTCGTTAATTTTGGACCACCCTGTAGTTAGATCGACTCAGAAAGGGATTCTGAGTAGATCGCTAGACTTACAGAGCGGAAGGCGGAACGTTTTTTCCGCTTAGCTTTTACGCTGGTATGCCATACCTAAACAAGAGCGTAAATGTTGTGACACAACCAGTAGTGTTAACTTTCTTGTTTAATAAAACCCACATAAAAGAAGAAGAGAAAATCGCTAGATTGACAAAAAAAAAGCTTAATTGCCATTATTTTTCAACAATAGTGGCCATCTTCACTATTAAACGCGCTGTCAAAATCGGATTTTCCAATTGCAAAGCGTTGACGCCGCGCTATTTTGGCGTGCTTCATACAAATGGTATACGCATGAAATTTTTGACAGCTAGAAAACGCTTTCCGCTCTTGTTTAGGTACGGCTGTTATACATCACTACAAAGGCACAATACTTGTGTGCTCATTCGAAAAAAATTATTCGAATATTCGAAAAACTTTTATTCATGTTTCTTCGACAGAATAAAACTTTTAAATTTAGGGTGTATGTGAGTACCTTGCTACCGTTTCTAACACACACTTTCAATAAAAAATAGTTCGAATAGTTTTAACGAATATTCGAATATTACTCCAACTAACTACTCTGAAGAATCAGACGAATTTTCTGAATTCAACGATAATGTCAAGCCCTACCAGCAAAAATAACGTTAGCGCCAAAAATCAAATTTTAGAGGAGAAAGTTTTTTTTATTTTATTTCATATAAATTTTGCATGAAATTTGTCGTTTACGATGAAATTGTTCTTGGTATAAAATCGTAACGTACTTTATGTGACAATAAAGTAATTTATTAAAAAAAAAACGAAAATTGAAAATGATGCCGCTTACGTTATTTTCGCGGTTTGGGCTCAATAGATTATTAGCGAATCTTAAAATGTCTATCAATAATATAAGAATTACTTAAAACATAAGAAACATTAACAACATTGAAAATCATTTTAATTATTTGGAAAAAATCAAAGAAAAGAAAAGAAAAGGGTGTGCAAAATTCGTTGCCAAACTACCTAAAGAAGAGCGTCAAACGTTTTGTTTCATGTCGAAACATCACACAGCTTATACGAAACAAACATTTAGCACGCGAATTCAACACTTTCCCGTAGTAAAATTCTTTTTGGCAGATCCTTTAGTCGGTTTTTTTATTGAAAATGTATTGACATTAACATTTTCATGTTTAAAAAACGCTTGACCCTTGATTTAGGTAGCTCAGCCTTAAAACAAAATTCAAAATATTTTTTAGTGGATTGTTTTCTATCTGTTAATAAAAATTTTAATTGATATCTATTTAGTTTTTCTTGTTTATTTATTCGTTCGAATATTTGATTAAAAATTTAAAATATTCGGTTGTCCGAACAAGAAAAAATTATGAAATTTTATTCAAAAAAATTAAATACAAAACCAGGGGGGTTATTATGTAATTCGATTCGAAACGAAACTATTTTCGAAAGATATTTCCGTATCGAAAATGAAATGGTATTTTCTAATCCGTTCGAAAGTCCCACAGATTTGTATTTGTCAAAAAAAGGGGGAAAAAAGTGCTGCCAAATTTACATACTATAAATGTGACAGTACCTGTCAATATTGACAGAACTTTTTTGAAAATCAATCGTTTATAAAAAAAACGTTAAATTTTCCGCAAAAAGAATATATTAGTGAAAACTTTCAAACAAAATAACAAATAATTATTAATATAAATTAACGGTTTAAGAACATGGATTCTTTTGCATTGTGGTTGGAGGATAGCGATGAAGAAAGTGATGCAATTGCAGAAAGAATTCAACGGAAAATAATAAGAGAAACATCCGACATAATAAGCCTTGATAATTTAATCATAAAAATACTACTTTTGGTTTCGTAAAAAACTTACGGATTAATAAAAATTTATTTATGTATGTCTTCAATTAAATATAAGGGGATTTAAAGCCACATGAAAGCCCGAAAGTCATTGCACCTTTGCAAAAATTAGCTGCCACATTAAAATATTTAGCACAAGGTGGATACCAACATCAGATTGGCCAAGATATTTTTGTGGGACTTTCGTTGTAAACTGAAAACTAGAAAAACATGCATAGATAAGCCATCAATGGAATTTTTGAAACAATTTTCAAAGAAACCCATTCATTATATTTTGTTAGAAAAAAATGTGTAACTACGTTGTTTTGTATTTATCAATTAAACATACTTGTAGTTACGTCCCTTTGTATTTTGTTAATAAAAGCTTAATTTTTAATCGCAGAAGTGTAAAATGTTGCTTAGACGTGTAGTTTAATAGCATTCATAACCCTACGTTTCCACATGAAAGTAATTACTTGCAAGTAGTGATACGTATTATCAACGAAAAATAGAGGAAACAGCCGATTGGCTGAAAGTGCAAAAATTGTGGTAATGTTAGTGAAAAAGTATGAGCGTATTGAGTTTTTTGAACTTGCACTTGCATGTTGAATGGGGTTTTTTCAACTTTTCCAATTCACGATACGGTGGATCAACCGCATCTTAATCTTTTGACAGTCTTTGTCACAAATCTTTCGACTTGCTTTTAGCACTTGCAACATTGAGGTGGCCCTTTGCTAAATCTGCATGTGCAACAGTAAAATCAACCATAAATACTGTCATACTGTCTTGGTTTTGTAAACATTGCTTTGCTTGAGCTTTTACTAAAGCAACCCAAATTTAAAAAAATTTCTATCTATCAAAATGTTCAGACTAAAAACAAAGAGTTTTGACAACAAACACAGGATATAAATTGTTATTTCAAGCCACTCACGGTCATGAATATAGAGTCGATTTTATGTTTTTAATTGTATTTTACAGTTTTAGTAAAAAGTTTTATCTAATTACTCACATTTTCAATTTTTTTATTGTTTCCGCAAGCACATCCACTTTCGAATAATTTACGAACAATTTAAGTGAACTGACATTTGCTTTCGTATTACATAGTTGAATTGTAAAACGGTAATTTATTATTTACGAAAAGGGGTAAAAAAAATCCCGCAAAAGAAAATATTTCCGAACGTTCGAAAATAAATTTTCGAAAAACGTAGTACAGTAGTTTTGACTTAGCTGCACAATCTCCTTTGCACGATTTTTTGTGCAGGTAAATCAAAAATGCAGTTATCTTAAATGCATTTACCTGCCTAAATGTGCAGGTACACAATTGTGGTTACCTGGACAAAAGTGCAGATAAAGTAAAGTGTTTGATTTAAAAGAAGAATAAAAAAATTATTTTTTTAATACATAAATTTATATTTTATTAAAATTTTATTTCAACCCAGGAGCTTACTGGGAATCTCACAAAGAGTCTTTTTGATCGTCGACGAGCTCATTTTTTAATTGTAGACGATTCGTAGCACGGGAGAAACTGTTACACGTGCTGATTCGTATGAGAGATTCTTCCATAACGCAGCGAAAAACGCTTATATTAATCGTAAAGGGAATCGTTTATGATGTATGTTGAGATTATCTACCGAGCCTTTCAAAAAGCATGCTAAGAGTCGTATGAGACTCATGTAGGTATTATTTTACAACTCGTGAAATACTCAGCCGTATGACTAAGCTACCTAAATAGGGGCATCAGGCGTATTTTTCATGCCACAACTTCTAATTTTCATACAATTTCTATAAAACAAACCTTAAGGTCGCGAAATCTACACCATCCCGTCGGAAAACCCTTATTTGCAGATCCTTAGGCCGGTTTGTTTTATTAAAATTGTATTGGCAATAGCATTTTCATACTTCAAAAACTGTCTTATTTAGGTAGCTCAGTAATTGTTATACGACTCTTACAGAGAGTCCCAAAAGGTTCATTTCAAGATTTAAAGACGAGCGTGTCAAAAAATAAATAAAAAAATAAATTAATTAAAAAAAGATTTAGATGTTTTTGTTACTCGTTAGATAATCACCAGAAGAATCTTTTAGGAGTTGTATATTAAACATAATCGTCTAACAAACAGCCTATGCTAGCTGGGAAATAACAGATCATTTTATACATGCATGTTTGTTTATTTAATATAAAATAAACATAAACAAAAACAATGAGAATTAACAAAGAACATAAAAAAACAAAATAATTGCGATTTATATTTTTATAAACAGCTTAAATTGGATATTTATGTGAAAAACTGGCCACCATATATTTGATGTTTTGTATGAACATATTTTAAAGCTGCCCAAAAATATGAAAAATGTGCAGGTATACAAAATGCACGTAAACAAGGATTTTGAAGAATAATTCCAGAAAATATTTATTTTGGGACGTTAAGTCAAAGTGCAGCTAACTTTGATATTTTGTTTGAAAATAATTTTAAAATGCCAAAAATTTTGTGCATTTATCTTAAATGTGCAGGTATAGAAAGTGCACTTAAAAAAGGAATTTGTATGGAATTAGAAAGAATAATTCCAAAAATGATCAATTTTGTGCAGTTAAGTGAAAAGTGCACGTAAACAAAAGGCAGTTAAGTCAAAACTACTGTACATAATACAATTTGTACGAATTCGTAAATCTTTTCTTTCGAATCGTATTACATAATAACCCCCCAGAGTTTTTTTATTCTATTTAAGCAGCATGTACACGACATATTTTTTACATCTGACTTGTCAAATTTCCCACTGCAAAATGCATATGTACATGTCGTTACCCTAATAACATTGCTTCTGTTAAAGTCAGATGCAAAGTCATACGACAAAATTACAATTAGAGCGCGCTCTATTTTCTTCTGACAAACCATCTGACCAATATATCCGTTTACCAATCATTCAGCAAAGCAAAGACGGAATTTAAAAAGTAAGAAAAATCAAACTTGATATACAAAATAAGCTGTGAGGGGGACGGGTCCAAAATATACCCAAAATTATATGTGGGGACTTCAAAATCAACACTCAACACAAGATTATCAGAACACTAATCTAATCAGAAAGCTGTTACAGAAACAATTGAACACAAAACTGCCCTCGCGGCCCACTGTACAATAACAGGACACAAACCAAATTTTAATAATGTGAGCATTTTATAAGAAGAAAGTAACTTTGCTAAGAGATACACACTGGAAATGTTATGATATAAATACATTCAAATCATCAGGCTACCGACTTCAATAGGAAAATTATTTATAACTATTATATATATTTTATTCGACCTTTATTATTATATGTAATACAACTAAATTTTCAAGGTTGAGGTCTTTTTTATTTTATACAAAAAACTTTAAACGTTTATTTTAACCAATATTTCGGCACTTTTTTGAGTGCCTTCTTCAGGGTTCTTTTTCTTTTTAACAACAATTAACAAAAAATTGTTTTAAGTTTGTCAATTTTTGTTAAATTTGTTTTATATTAAAAAAGAAAAAGAACCCTGAAGAAGGCACTCAAGGAAGTGCCGAAATATTGGTTAAAATAAACGTTTAAAGTTTTTTGTATAAAATTAAAAAAGACCTCAAATTTGAAAATTTAGTTATATTACATATGAAAATTATTATTTTCACGACGACACGGCTACATGGCTGCAGGTTGTTGTCTGTGCTTATTTTTTCGTTGTAGTCAAATTATTTTTGTCCACTACAAAACAGAAAAAGTGTTGCTAATATAAAAAAATATTTAACGAATAAGTGCTTAAAAAATTGTTTATGTTTAACAGAAAAGAATGCGCTTGAAATTGAAAAAATTATATAACTTTGTAGTATCCTTAAAAGAAGTTCTATAAGAAAATGTTTTTGCGCTTACGCTTTCCTAGTTTAGGAGTTATAGGTCGTTAAAGTTGCAAAATACTTTATCTATATTTATTTAGCTATAAAATGAATCTTTACAATATAGGAAACATTGGAAAATGCTTCAAAGTGTTGTACTCGTGCCAGTGATGGAAAATTGAGTAATATGGTACTTTTTTCAGTACTTTTTCATTTCAAAAATACCGCAGCATCCCACTTCAGTTTTAGTACTCTCCTCTTGTTATGCTTCTTTGTTGAGAAATTTAGCGTTTCTATATTTCTATTGACAACATTGCCTACACAAAATTTATTTTTTTGATTTAAAAATGTTGATCTGCTTTTAGCATTGTTGACAAAGTGAAGGTATCTGCAAAATCGAGTTACTTAAAACTTTTGCGACACACTTATAAAAAAATTTTATTTTGAAAATAAAACTTTAATTATGATTAACGAATCTGCGCCTGAAAAGTTTATCTCCCAGAAATAAAACATTAAAAGAGGAAGATATTTCGATTTTTTGGAAAATTTAAAAAAGTACCAAAATATTGGAAAAGTACTATTTTTATTGGTGGTCAGTACTATCTCGGTTTTTCAATTTTCCATTATTGAGTCGTGTGTTCGTGTAGCCTGCTTTGGCGAATGTGTTTAATGCATTTCATATACCCTGCAAATATTATTGGACCACCTGATCCAATTTCATGAAATGGACTACTCCATTTGGATCAGGTGGTCCAATTTTATTTGCGGGGAGTAAATAAACACCGACATTGAAAACAAAAATAAGACAAAGTCGATAGAACGAAATCAATAGGACAATATCATTTGATGAAAATATGACAAGCAGTGAGGACGTATCAACCTTTTTGTAGTTTTTAATTTGACAGTGTTTAAAATGTATGTATTGATGGCCGCTGCCATGCCAATCGAAGACTTCGATAGTAGGTTCCTCCGACTTGCCACAACCCAAACGTAAGAATGAGTCTCACCACCGAAGTGTATACCCATACGACTACTGACGGCCTAAGTAAACAGTTGCAATCGATGATCTGCAATTATTTTTATCATTAAGACCCCTTTAAAATACTTTATTCTTCGTACATATTATTTAAATTATATTAAATTCCGAACAAATAAAAGAAAACGAAAAGAAGAAGTCCCCATTAAAAAACCTTTGTAAAACAAAATTCATTAATTTTTAGTTGTCTATGACTTGCAGTCAAAAAAGTGTCAACAATAAAACAAAACTGCATTAACAAACTTAAAATAATTGAGAACTAAAGGTTTAAGCAAGTTTTTCCATCTCCTGTAAAATTTTGTTAAATTGGACTTAGGTGCTCTGTGAGTGAAGGTAAAGATATATTTATTTAGCAAAAAAATAAAAACATAATTAAAAAAAAAATATATTTAAACAAAGGAAACAAAAATGTTTATTCCTTTTTCACTTGTTTTGTTAAATTATCTCTCTTTGATTTTTTTACACCTCCCACAACCCACCGCTAATGAATGAGGGTAATATTAAGTTTGTCAATCCGTGTGAAACGTTTTTATTACACAGAAAAAATTATTTTTCGAATTCAAACAAAAAATTTGTAGTATTAAAACATTTTTTGTCTGAAATCGGTCCTACAAACAAATTCGCATATTCAAACAATTTATTTGCATTTTGTTTACTAAAAAAAAACACTGATTTTTTCAAACAAATAATTTACAGAATCAAACAAAAAGTTTACTGAAATTCATATAAATTTCAAACAAATAATTTTGCTGAATCAAACAAAAATTTTTTGCACAAGCAATGACGCGCACCCAAGCTATCACTGAAGGATATGATAAAGGCAGAAGCAGAGCGGCGGCTGGCTTTAAGACACATGTTTTGTTGGAATAATTTTTGAACGAAGTCTTGTTTATAAACACAATGTTTTTCTTCATCACTCACTGTTGCTCTATCTTTCCTTGGCTAAAGAAGAAGAAATGTAACAAACAACGGCAGCAGACCGACTCGATATGTTTTTCGTCATCATTTTATTTTTGTATTTGATGTACATATTTAACTAAACAGTTTTCAAAAATTGAATACGGGATTTTGTTTTTCATTCTTTTTTTTTCCAACTTTGAAACCAACCAAAAATTTATTTTGTTTCTTATAATGTTGTTGTTGTTTCTGTTGTTTAAAAAAGAATGAAACCTTTTTTTTACCTGTTATTTTTTTGTTTTTTTTTACTAATAACCGCGTCGCGCTATTTTATCATCTTTCTTCTTGTTGTACTTTTTTAAAGCGTCCAAAAATTAACTGTATGTGTTTTGTGTTGTTGTTCTTATATTTCACATAAAGAAGTGTTGCTTACGATCAAATAAAAAATGCAAAAAACGACAACATTAAATAGCGTTAAATATTTCATACAAAATTATGAAAAATTGAAACCAATAGCGCGTATATTATATTATTGAAAAGTTGTCAACATTTTTGTTGGTTAAATAAAAATCAAACAAAAATATTAATTGAATCAGTAAAAAAATTTGTAGAAATGAAAAAAAATTTCAAACAATCGTTTGTTTGAAAATAATTCGGCAATAATTTTTTCTGTGTATTCATATAAAACCAAATAAAGTACATACCGTCACCTAAAAGACGAAATAACCTATCTGCAGTTTTTAAAAGTTTACAGGAGAGGGAAAAAACGTTATAAGATTGGAACTATTAACGATATTGAAACGAAAATTACACATTTTGATTCAAATAAAACTAGTAAAACATATCGGGTGAGAAAATTTTGTTTTTCTAATCACATCTTATGTTACGACACTTAGGTTTTTTGGAATTGTAAAAATCTGAAACCAAATAACTTATCTGCAGTACTAATTAGTATGAATAAATAAAAATTTCTTTACACATGAATATTATATACATAAAATAATTAAAGTAGTAGTTTCTTTTACTGGATTAAGCAAAAACAAGTACTAAAAGTTTGTTTAAATTACACTATGCAACAAAATGAAATTTTATCGTGATTTTTGATGATTTATTTTTCTCTTTTTTTGTGCGTAACGGTCCTCTAGGTAGAAGAACTTTGTCATTTGTAATATTATATGTTCAAATTTTGCACACATATGCGTTAGGATATAAGGAATAAAAATCAATAAAAAAAATCAATTTTGAAATTTTTGCAGTTAGGTTATTAGGTCTTTTAGATGACGATATACTAAAATGTACATTAGACCTTACCTCAAAAAAGTTTCCCGTACTTCTATTAATATATCGAGCCCTAATAGCAAAAATGATGTAACCAACAAAAATTAAATTTTACAGGAGAAGGTTTTTTTTAAATATGTTTGCTTCAAGTCTAGGGGGTCGTTTCAAATTTCTTTTGCTCTTATTCCGTAACGGAACTTCCCATAGATAGCAGATTTTTAGAGATGATGCAAATGATTAAAAATTATCGATTTTCAAAAAAACAAAAATCTAAAATGTTGTTGGTTACATCATTTTTGCTATTACGGCTCGATATGTATGGATTATGTACGTATGTATAAAGTATGTTTTGCATTGAGGTTTCGAAAAAAATTGTTTTTGCTGAACGTTTTACATTTTCCTTGTATCTTAGGAATTTACAGTCCGATCTTAAAGTATCTTAACGTAATCTATGTTTTTATCTCGAGAATACCAATGTTTTGCCGGTAGGGGTTATTGACCCCAAGAGGCTACTTCTAGTATTTATCCACCAGTTCTTTTCGTACCACCCTAATGTTAGAAACATTTTTAAATTTAATTAGAACATTAAAGCTCCCAAAAAATTATTCTAGTGTTGCTAAAGGCTAGATTACACTATCTCACAAACCTTACGTATTCCATAATACTTTGTGAGTTACACTCAATTCACATGAGGGCTTTAACGACGTCGTTTTATCTTGATTCCCTGTTAAAGCAACTTCCAAAATCTCTTTGCGTTCAAACGATGATTTTTGTTTGCATGTCATTTTTTTGTTTACAGTATGGCCTTGATTATCCGTCATTCGATTAACCGGCAGCATCATTTAACTGGAAAATAATATTTTTTTTTGCATTGATTTAAATCACCTCTGTTATCCGAAATTATACACAAATAATTTTTTTTTTACTTTTGAACAATCAAAACAAATTTAAATAAACAAAGAAAGAGAATTTCCCAACGTACTGGAAGCATATTCTGCCAATTACTTTTTTCCCCATGTTTACATTATAATACATTACATATTTATATAAATTATGAAACACACTAAAAAAAAAATAATCAAGAATGCTGCCGGTCCCGTCTTTTATCGATAATCGAGGACTCACTGTATTTTCAACCACACACTTCAAAGTAAGAAAAAGAATAAAACGTTAAAAGAAAAATTTAAAAGAGAAATATAAAAATGACATAAAAACACAAAACGAGTCGTTTTGTTTACCCCTCTTTCTTCTCTACACCGCTCGCCATCAAACCAAAAGAGACGTCGACAAAGCGACGTCGTAAAAGCCTCCATGTGAATTGCCTGATAGAAATCTAAAGAATTTGTTGCGACTGTCAAAAAATCTAATTTAACATGACAGTTTGTAATTCCACCATCACACAAAGTATAAACACTCACACATAAAATAAAATGCAAACCTTATCCAATGAAAAGTATTATTGTTTTGAAATTTTTCAAAAAACGATGAAGTCGTATGGGATGTCAAAATTTTTTCTTTAATACTTGTCATTTTCATCACACATGTATTCATACTATAAGCAATTAAAATCTGTCTTTAACTTTTGATTTTATTCACAAAAGATGCAACATTTAAATTAAACTTAAGAATTCTATAAAAAGCCGTATTTGAATGGGAGGCCCCCTAAAGGGTGGAGATAAAGGCCAAGTATGTTTTGAGAAAAAGTTAGAAATGTTGAAATAAAATTTACATATTTTCAGAAATATTTGAAAAAGAGTTAATTTTTATTTAAAATATACCTGTATTTACTTGTATATGAGTTTTTGTCTTCGTAGGATACCGTTAACCTATTCGCAGGTATGACCAAAACAAAAATTATTTTCTAACGGCAGTTTCAAAACTCCATTTTCAAATTTAAAAAATTTAGTTAAACAAATTTCCGAATCTCATTTTATTGGGATCTTTTGAGGATATATTAGGAAATAATAATATGAAAGAATTATGCCAATACCTCTCATAGTTTTTCCGTTCCTGCGATTTTAATTTTGCGATTTTCGGGAAAACCTATTTTTTGGCCATTTTTTGGCGAATGACCCCAATTTCTTTACTGGAATAAATTTTAACTAGAACCTATTCAGAATATTATCGTCCAGGTAATTATAAAAATATACGGAAGGTTTTACTAAGATCGGAAAACATTAACCCTAAAATCATTAAGGCAAATATCAAATATGCCTAAAAAATTACATCAAAATCAGATTTTCTATAAAATTATAAGTTTTCCCAAATTTTAGTGGGCTTTAAAAACGTCTTAACGCCAACCTTTTTACCTGTAAGTTTTTAGTAAAATTTACCAAACTGGGTAATGAGAGCGGACAAAATTTCAAAAATGGTATTAATGGGAAACCTAATACCCACCTTTTGGTACATCGATTGATTCAGAATAAGTTCCCGGATGTCTGTCCATATAAACTTTGTGCGTAAAGTACATGTTGGAAATTTTAAGATAATTAGATAAAATTTGGTACATTTGTATGTTTCAATTGTCATGTCAACCAACCCTATTGAAAATGGTAAGAATGCTTCCATAATTTCACATAGTCCACACACAAGTTTTTTTTGGAATAGAGTATTTGAACCATATAACTATCTTATGATGGTGGTATTAAAATAAAATTTGGCCCAAAAATATCTGATGGCAACTTATATTATCTTACCAATTTTTCTTAAAATCGTTCCATATTTGACCAAAGCTCCAATACAAATACCACTCCCGAAAATTGATTTAAATTCCATAACTTCTTCACTTCATATAAAATGTGACGACAGTATGTTGTACTAGTATGTCCCATATAAACCCACTCTCTGAAATCAATTTAAGACAAACAAATCTCATAAAGGTGTTGATATTTAACTAATATTTGGCTGAGGAAACAAGTCTTAAGCCCTTATGATACTACATTTTTTATTCATTAATTGATATGAGCCTTCACACATTAGACTAATTTTTAAGCGAACAATTTTTGTTCCATCAATCACACACTGTAGTAAAATTATCTGGCATAAAATGTGTACATGTACAAAACTTTGTATGGATTTGTGTTTTTTGCATTCATTTGTTTTTGAAAATGTCCATGTATTAGTTTTGTGCTGCTTGTGCGGGGTTGAAGCCGGTTGAAACTTTACGCCAACGAAAACCCATTCCCTTCACCTTGCTTGCCTACAAACTGCCATTTTACGCCAGCATAATTAGTCTAGTGTGTGATGGGCCTATGGAATTGATAGAAAGAAACAGTAAATGTTAGAAAGACCAACTATAAAAAATGTGAACAAAGTTTTTTAGTTTTTTTTTCTCTTGTTATCCCTGCGGGAAATTTGTGTCAATTGGTCCAAGCGACTGGTCCTGGGATTTGTGAAAATAGAACAATTACAAAAAGAAAGGACTCATGACCAGTGAAAGAAGAACCAATCCCTTAACTGGTTTATAAAGAACAAAAAGGTAGAAAAAGTAATTAATTACAGAGCAGTCTTCAGCGGCGATGTGACACATTTTTTGGTAATTTTTAAAATTTGGCTCTTAAATTTAATTCTTAGACTAGTTTTATTGAAATAATACTACATTGTATTTAAATAATACTACTTTTTAGTAACTGACACTAAGCAGGTTCATTGAGAATAGGTCTGTGATTGGTCAAATAGTGTCAATTGACCCCCTCCAATGACAACCCCATGTATAAAGTGTTAGAACTGGAACCGGTCCCTACCACCAAAGACCTATCACGGGACTACATCAGTGTCAGTTCGCTTCCCTCTAGGGATGGTTTTGTTTCAGGGATGGCGGTGAGAGTTTTTAAAATTGTATCAACAACTTTTAAAAATTTTACTTTTTTCCCCTAATTGTACTGAAAGATTTTTTTAGTTTAATTTTATTTATTTTCTTAAAAAACACCACAAAAAGGTATTATAAATCTTAGTTTAAAAAGTATCAACAAAAAAGTACAATTAAGACAACTTAGCCATCCCTGTTCTGTTAGTTGTATTAAATGTTGCTAACTTTTTGTTTAAGAGAAACCTAAAAACAAAAAGCGGTTTATCGCTGAATTTGCCCATAAGCCGCTGATGCAGCAACACTTTTAGTATTTCAAGCTTGAAATGTCAATTTTAATTTAAACAATTTTACATTTTTTTTTACATAACTTCATTTTTTATCGATAACTTTAGTAAAATGTTTGACAGTTTGCCATTTATCTTAATACAGCTGAACCCTTCGCACTTGGTAAATTTTTCTATTACTTTATATTTGCACTACTCACCAAAACTTGAACAATGCATTAAAAATGTAGTGTCATAAGGGCTTTAACCTCATAAACTTTTTTTTCTCATTATTTATTTATTGAATCTTCATATATCAAATATGAACTAACAATAATAATTCAAATCGTATCCTGCCAGTGCCAGACAAAAGTTTTTCTTCATCACGGGTTCTGTTTATCGCTCTTCTAATTGGGTAAGTGCTGCAGTGTCTCTTCTTCTTTAGCGAGTGTGGCCGCCATGATTTAAAATATTTCGAGCTAGTGGATTTCGGTGTTGTTCAAGCCTTTTAAAATATTTTACTGCATATTTTGAAATCATAGTTTTTACTAATGGCACATTAAGATCCTTATGAATGTTTGAGACTTTAACGTACCAGGGAGCAGCTGTGATTATTCGAAGAAGTTTATTTGATATTAGAGGCCGAGGCAGTGCCCCATAGTTGAATATCGTAGCACTAAAAAGGCTTTAAGATAGAGTTTTAAAGTAGAAGCTTGCAATCGAGACTAAGGACAGAATTTCTTCCAATAAGGCAATGAATTTGAATGGCTTTTAATTTAATTTGAGTTCATTTTGCCTCCATATGACATTTCCACGTTAATCGCCGATCCAGATGTATACCGAGATATTTTACATACGAATGTTGAGGAATTATTTGGTTATTGATTGTAATATAGGCGCAAGGTGAATATTATATGTACGCATTTTTGCTCATTGACCATTATCGTCCATTGTCTTAGCCATATTTCTAGTTGAAATATATGATGCTGTAAGTAACGAGCACGGTTGCCAATTTGACGGTTTTATTGCGATTCTAGCGGTTTTCACGTGTCCATCGGGGCAAAATTTCCGTTTTGGCGGTAAATCTAGCGGTTTTTTATATCATAAGAAAATACAATTTTTGTTCTGGGCACTTGAAAATTACAATTTTTATTTCAAAATAGAGCAATTCCATATGAAAGCGATCACCTTTTGGACGACCCCTCTCCGATTTTAAAATAAATAGTATCAAGCGATTGCCCAGCAAAAAATAATGTACCTACATTTTTTTTTTTTTTATAGTGACTGGTTTAGTGGTGGTGTACACCACTGTCATGTGACAAAATTGAAGAATTCTTCATAAGGGACCTCATTGAAAGTTGTTTAAAAAAAACTATTAAAGCGATCGCAACGAGTGATAGCTCGTTGGAAAGGTATTGAATCAGGCTTTAATTGAAAAATAAAATTTTCCTAATTTTTCTTAGAAATTTACCTTTAAATTTTCCCATGAAAATTAAAATTTCCGATTTTCCACAGAAGCTCCTAAATTTTCCGGCAAATTTTTTTTTTTTGGATTCCTCATAATTTTTGCTTTAAGAACCAGCAATAAAAAAATGGGCCCCGACTCCTTGTTTGGACAGGAGAAGAGCATTTAAGAGACCACCTTGTTAAAAATACATTTTAAAAATTATTTTACAGTTAAAAATACATTTATGAAGAAAAAATCTTTCTTATTTTGCTGCTTATACTTAATTACAATATTTATTAAAAATTTCATTTGTCTTGGCATCATTATAAAATTAAAGTAACTTTAAATTTAGCACGTCGGCAGACGAAGAGTACCGCTTTACATTAATTGACATATCAGAAATATTTGGTATGAAACAATGAAACTTTTGCGTTCCAGTTATAGTTTTGACATTATTATATCTGTTTTGAATTCGTCGCTCCATGGCATCGTGTTCTTTTTGAGTGCATAAAACTGTGTTAATGGCAATTTCCTTGCTTTGAATCCACGAAATCAAATGTTGTACATTTAAGATCTGGTCAGTATATGGCCTTTGCAAACTTGCCTTAGTCGCCATGCGTTTTAGGGTTCCCCCTAACGCATCGCATGGGCCCTTACCGTGGGACGTCGCGAAAAAGTGCCACTCGACCTTGCAGTTTTGATCTTCTTCAATTATGCAAAGATTGTAAAAATTTCTTTTATTCTTGTACTGAGAAGCCGCGCCGTCTGAGAAAAACGTTACTTTGTCGATTGCATCGAATTTTGATCTTAAGAATTCAAACAGTTTCATTTGAAATAAATAAACGGACACATAATTATGAGCTAAACTCTCCGCGACAACAACAAGGCTTACGGTCTGTAGTTCGTTATCTTCGTTTTTGAAATAAATGCAAAAAGGATGCACCGTGCACTGGTCGTTTGCCCAGTGATAAGCCTGAATTTCATCCTGAACGAGAAAAGTGTAATTCTCGGCAAAGTCGCTTATCACAATGAATTCATTTTGGGCTAATTTCTCCTTACTTTCCTTTAGAAATTTCGATTACATCTCGGATATGAAATGGTGCGCCTTCAGTTCATTCAACTTGAATCCGAATTCCTCGATGAATTCCGGAATCTGCTTTACCACGGTCTCAAGGGAACATCTGCCGCTGCTAATTATCCACTGTTTGAAATGCACCTCCTGAATTAACAGCTGTTCAAACTTTTCCGCCAAATATTGCTCTAGCTCGTCAATCTTCGGACAATTGTCGCATTTGGGCAGATGACAATTTTCCGTTGGGTATGCGCAGGAGGTCCCTATATGTTTCAATTTCACCGTGAAATACTTTCAATTTCTTGCATGGAAAGAAAATTAATTTGATGTTTTGATGAAACATGCAAACGCAGACTGAATGCGTTCCGTGCCTGTCTAATGCCAGCACGCATTCTTTTGGTCGTAGGATGGCAAACTTAGAAAATAACACTTTTTCTGCTGGGTATTTCTCATTGAACTGATGGTATGCTTCGGATAGATTACATAATAATAATCTGCGCTGCTTGTGTACTTTTTCTCCATCTTCACGTGTGATAACATAGTCACGTGTACCTGGGCAGGCGCTGCTGTTGTCATCATTGCAGTAAAAATCTTGAATCAATTTCACCGTTGCTTCGCTGAGGGTCCTTGAGCCAAATTTCTTGGTGGGAGTCGCCAATATGCCCTTCTGTCGAACTAATTCTTTTTTTTTTGCTGGGCAATCGATTGAGACTATTTATTTTAAAATCGGAGAGGGGTCGTCCAAAAATTTGCCAATTTTGATCGTTTTCATATGGAATTGCTCAATAAGAGATTTAAAATATTTGTTTTCAACTAAAGTTATTAAGTGTTAAGAAAAATAGTTTTTTTGTTAAAATTAAATTTGTTTCCGCAATAAAAAATTTTACAACGTTTTTAGCAGATTTTATAAATCTTATCGTTAGGAAGTTAAATTAAAATATATTAACATAACCGTCTTATTTCCAGCAAAATATTTGTCCAGCCAAAAAAAAAAAAAATAAACGTGATAGAAAAAAACTGAGAACGGACTTGAATTTATTTAAAAAACTTTTTACGGCGGACCAGTGTTATCAACTTTTAACGATTCAAATATAATATTAAGTCAATGCTAAAGTTAAAAGGGTGTTGTCAACAGCAAACCAATGTTTATATTAAAGCACTTAATGAACCAAACATTAAAAGCAGCGTTTAAAAAGCTGCAGTTGAGATAGTAAAAGTCATAAGATTGTGCTGTAACTTCGACATCTTCATTTGTCATTGGACAAAAATAAACTGTTGCCTTTACTTCTGATTCATTAAATGAAAACAGTCGCAGTCAGCGCTGCCAGAAGTAAGATTTTACCATATTTTTTAAGACTTTTAACCTAAAATGATTTTAAGATTTTTTCCCCAAAAACCAAATTTTTTTATTTTATCTAGACGAAGGTTAGTTCAATTAAAAAAACCTTTTTTGTTCCCATTTAAAAATTTTTAAACTAAATAATACAATTAAGTATAAGATTTGTTATATTTTTTTTCTTGTTTATTTTATGTATTAAATAAAATATGAATTGTTTTTATTATTTATAATAAAAAAAAAATACTTTTTTCCTAAAATAAGATTTTTTCTTCAAAAATAAGATTTTTTTTGGTGAAATTAAGATTTTTTGCTGAAAACTTCTGGCAGCCCTGGTCGCAGTAAAGGCGAAAGCATAAAACGAAAAGTCGTACACAACAAAGAACATCGGCAGTCGACATGTTCGAAAGTGTTTGGTTTGACAGACTGAAACTTTTAAAAAATCCCGTAGTTACCGAAGATGGGACGTTGTGTTTTTTCCGATTTTTTTTTATAAATAATAATACATGTGTACATAAATACATACATATGTATTTATTTTAATGCTTTTGTATTTATTTATGTACACATGTCGCGACGTGAGAACCAGAGGGTTTTATCTGGCTTTTTCAAAAATGTTCAGGAGAGCATTTTTAAAGTTCGGAGTTATTTCTATACTATTTAAATAATAAATATGAAGAAGAGAACACAAGAAATCAGAAACTAGTTCAGTTATTTATTGGAATATTAAATTTGTTACATCAAAAGTTAAATTAAAACACAAGAAAAATTAACTTTTTTAATTACAGATTTCAGATAGAACCTTTCGGAACTCAAACTAAAAACTTTTGCAATAATTATATATATATAAATTTCTTTTTCTGCGATTAAAACATTTTAAAATAAGTAAAAGTTACATAAGAATTATTCATTTCCTTAATGCAATATAAAAGAACATGTGAAAAAAAGAAAAAAAATAACAAAAAATTAATATTCTTCAATGTGACCCTGCACATAGAACCTTCTGGTTCTTAAAAATTCAAATTTTTTTTTTCAAATGAGTTTATCTAATTAAAAAGTGTGTGGAAGTCTATGGAAGGCATCCACTTAAACATACTCTTTACATAATTTTCTTTGTCTTAAGTAAGTTTTGGCACACATTTTGATTTGTTTAAAGCTGGAAATGTAGGATTCGAAGTGTGGCGTTTGCCTTTTTTTTGTATTCAATATTTCCAATTAGGGTAGTAATCATTTAGTTTTATATTTATTTATAGAGTTTTAGTTGTTATTTAACATTTTTAAATTCTTAGAAAATCTAACTCAATCAATTTACTATATTTTTGGAACACCATTGAAATTTATTGGATATAGAACCTTTTGGAACTAAGTGCGTCCACTGTTTTGCATATAGAACTAAATGGCTCTGTTATTATTACTAAAATTATAAGTGAAAATACAAAAAGGGTTTCATTAAAAGATAAAAACCATTACAAAGAATAAATTCCAATCAAAAAACGCAAAAGTGAAAAAATGTCAGATAGAACCCTCTGGTTCTCACGTCACGATGTATTAAAAAAGTGCGGAAAAAACACAACGTCCCATCTTCGTTAACTTCGGTATTTATGAAAAGTTTCAGTCTATCAAACGAAACACTTCCGAACATGTCGAGTGTCGATGTTCTTTGTTGTTTTAAACTTTTCGTGTTTTGCTTTTGCCTTTACTACGACTGTTTTCATTTAATGAATCAGAAGTAAAGGCAACGGTTTATTTTCGTCCAATGAAAAATCAGAAAGTGGAAGAAAAAGCAATTTTTCGATTTTGACTGCAGCTTTTTAAACCCTGATTAAAAGTATTTTTTTTTATCCCTTGGATAAAACTTCCACACGGTTGTCAAACCTAATGCCAAACAACGTACTGTAATTCGAGAAATACTGTTTGTGATGCTTTAAAAAACAACAAGAAAGCGTAATTTTACGCCTTTGCCTGGGCTTATATAAGTTTGTTGTTTAGTATAAGCAAGCTTGTAACTAGATATGCCAAAATTATTCTATATTTTTATTTAAGTTTACGGATACAAACCCTATTTCTAGTTTTCCTAAAAAAGTGAAAAATTATTTTGTATAAATCTAAGCGAAGACTTCGGAGCGAAACAAAAATTATCTATTCGTTTGTTAGGATTGTACACAGTTTTCTAGCATGAATGTTTGAAATAATGGTCAGCAAAAACTTTTAAACATTTTTAACGTTATAAAGCAGTAGTGGCCATGTTATATTAATGTCCCTCAGAAAGTAAATGTAATTATATGCATATCAAATATAAAATAGTGTAAAATTTCAAATCTATTGTCTTGCATTTACTTCCATCTTTTCTATTACGATTTTTTTATCTTGGTATACGGTCTAAAATTTTTAGCATTATGTATCACCAAAACCATATTAAGTGCACTTAACTCTAATGTCTGCATAGATTTCATGCAATAAAAATCTCTGAATTTAATATGAATATCCACATTTTGTATGTTCGCGGGACTAGAAGAGTCAGTGAAATTAAAAACCTTACAATATAATTTTAATTTAAAGACAAACACCTTTAAAAAAGCATACAAAATATTTAAATTTTAGCGATATTTTTAAAACATTTTAAGCTAAAAAAAAAACCGGTTTCTAACGGTTTTTGAAGTGCGATTTGGCGGGAAGTCTTCAAAAAAAGTTGGCAACAATGGTAACGAGATGCTTCATAACGGGTTTCGTTGAGGCTTAGAAAAGTTGTATCGTCTGAAAATGTTGAAGTTCGGGTTTAGTTGTTTGTTGGCATGTCCGAAGTATAAATTAAGTATAATAGAGGGCCCTGGAGTCCCACAAGGCAGTATTGTGGGACTCCAGCACCAATTGGCTGAGGTGAATTTAGGAAATTTTCATCTTTAACAATAAATTGACGACCGACTAAGTAGTTTTCTAACAGCTTGTGTGTGTTTGCTGGTAAATTTTGCTTCAATTTATTCAATTTAGCCTTCGATGAAGAGTACTAAGAAATATTTTTTTTTGTTCAAAGGCTTTTCTTATGACATTTACTATTCGATGAGCCTGTTCAATTGTGCTGTGTTTTCTTCTAAGTCTAAACAGATGGTTTGGAATACATCTATTGTCACTTAAACTAATAATTTCTATATGACTCAACTTTTGTATGATCTTTACCTGGCTTTGGTATCATGGTAAGGAAACCTTCCATTTTTGAGGATTGTATTCAAGTTCTAAAAGCATTTTATTACTGATCTTTACAATATCAGGTAAACTAACTTTGTTTTGCTGGGTCCATGTTTGTTCCATTACCCTACATGAATAATGACAGTCATTTGAAGCATCATTTTATTAAGAACAATATGAAAAAACTGATGTAAACATTCGTGTACGTGTGATATTGTTCCAATCGAATACTTGTTAACTTTAATATATATAAGTGCATGAATTTAATACAAAATTGCAAGTGTGTTAGTTTATAAGTTTTGTATGTATTAGTTTTAATCCGCAATTTCTTGTAGGGTGGTTTCAGACAGGGTACACTCTTGAAAATTTGAGTGTATACAATGTGGTGTGGAGCGCAAAATGATCGGGCTTATCCGACCATACATTCTTACTTGTTTCGACGATAATTGGTTTTTGTATTGGGTTCTACCTGGTTTAATGTAATATGAATGTGAAAAAGAAACAAGGGGCTAAATTTTGAGGCGTGGCACAAAAGTTGGTATAGAAAAAGCTAGACATACTTAGTTTTACAAGGACTTTCTTGGCACGTTTAAAAAAATTTACATTTGGGGGAAGGATCCGAGATGGCATAAGTGGCGCCCAGAGTTTGAAGTCGGATTGAAAAGTCACCAAAGGCAAAAATGAAGCCACTGTCAAGCCATGAACAACGATATGTGATTAGATCGGACTTTAAATGGCAGCGCTACATATAAAAAAACCAAAAGTGCTGTATTTTGGGGATTGGCAAAAAAAATTTGTTTCCTGTTTTAGAAACTTCATTGACATATCTTTCATTCTAGGGGGTGACTGACACAACTTTTTTTTTCATATGGTTTGGCTTGGCCGACTATACTTTCTTACTTGGTCAAAGAAAGAAAATATACCAACAAACACAAGTTAAGAAAATGACTTGGAGCAAAATAATTATTGCTTAACATCTCAAGGACTTTTAAATGTTTCGTTTGCTGGTTTGTTCATAAACACCTAACTTAACATGTTTGTTTTTTCAATTGTTACGCGAGAATGATTATTACATTATGCCGGAACTAAATATTTTTAGCCGTGTAGCAAAATTCCATTACGTACGTGTTACAAAATTACAAGCATAACGGCAAACAGGTAGAATATGTCCGTAGTTAAACAAGAAAGGGAAACAACTAACAACAAGTAGGAAAAGAACTTACAAAATAACAAAAAGGGAATACTAATAAAGAGGGTGCAAATAAAAGGAATAATTAATATACATAAATTTTAATTGCTAATAAAAGGAATAGCAGTCAAAAAAGCAGTTAAAGGATACTTGCAAGCAAAATTACGGAAGCTCTTTTGGTCAAATGCTGGCGGCAGCTTTGAAAAAAAACATAAACATTCCCCAGTTTAACATAAAAAGTCTTTGTTAGTTTATGGAATTTTTTTTTACCCTCCACCACCACTAGTGGCGAACGAGGGTATCCTAAGTTTATCATTTCGTGTGAAACTTTTTTATTATTCATCTCAGACACCATAAAGTGTATATATTTCAGCTGCTGGAGTATTTTACCATGTTGGTCTGTCTATCCGTCACTTTCGAAAAACTCAAAAGAAATGAACAAACTTAGTGTCAAATTGCTTGTAGTTATCCTAAGCAGTTTGGGATTGAAAGACAAAGCCTGCTCTCGTAAAATAGTTTAGTACGCCTAAATCCGCAACGAATAATGTTTTTGTAGCAGAATTTGGTCTTTCGTAGTTTTACAAGGCTTTAAATCACAGTAGAAAATGCTGTGACGATCGGCCAAAATTTACCATATTCCCGCTTCAATGCCCACTCTGGGTAATGATTTAAATTTTTAATGCGCATAAAACTGTAGCAGATATACGTAGATACTGGGTTAAAATTTAGCCCAATTTAGCTTCATATGCCAAGAAAGAATATCATTTAATTTTGTAACAATTGGTCTATAATTTACCTATAATATTAAGCAACCATCTAAAAACCATTAAAAACAATTAAATGCTGTAGCAAATTTTAATCCTATATCGATGTTGTTTTTCAGTTGTTCTAATCACTTTACAGAGTTTTCTAATGATTGGTTCATAATTTAACTTTAAAAACGAATTACGAGTAATGATATTTTACTCAAATTTGGTCAATTAAGTTTTCTATGACTAGAAATAAGGGCATAAAGCTTTCTGATTGTTAGTCAATAAGGTAACATATCGTTGCATGAAACGCAAAAGGCCCTATGTAACATTTTGAAAATTATACAGGAGAAGCAAATAACTATTTAAAATAGTAAATTGTTAATTTGCATTAAACTGTTTACAATTTATTTTTCTTATAAAACCTACCAGTGCAATACATCAGAATCAATGAAAACGCAGATTTTTCATTTATTTTTGCTACGTTTGTTTTTATAAAGATTAAATCAAAAGTTTAGGGATATTTCATCACAAAAAACAGCATTAACAGCCCACTGTGCCAGTTTAAATCCCTCTCCGGACTTTGAGAATGTATCAGTTTTAAACACAGAAAAAAATTATAAACGACGTTTAAAGCTAGAAATGTTGCAAATCATTAAAGTACCAGAATTGTTAAGAATTAATTTTAAATCAGACACGGAAAATCTAGCACAAAATTGTAGACATTTAAGGCCTTATTCATAAAAAATATTTCTGGCTTATTGAAGGCTTAAAAAACAAATTTTATATGAAAATTCGTTTAATAAACCATTTATAAATCAAAAATATTTTTTATGAATAAGACGGTTTGTGTATAGAAACAAAACAGGAAATTAAAAAATTTTTTAGAATGTAATAGATTATTTGTATAAAAATTTTTCTAATTGTAAATAATTTTTTTCTATTGTGACAATTGTTATTATGTTTTCATTATTTTATGAACGTTATTTTTATTGTTAAATTATTTCCCTGACGATGATACACATTGCTGTATCGAAATATTGGAACTTTTATAAAATAAATGTTATTTAAAAATTTTTTATATAAAAAAGAAAAACCTCAAGCTTAATAAATAATATTGAAATAGATTAATTATTTATTTATTGATCCCATATAGGGCCAACACCTAAAATGTTTTAACTGTCGGTGAAGGGTATCAAAGATTCTGCACAGCCGAATAACGCCCTCTTAGTTCTTAGCTTTTTTTTTTGTTTTATTTTATTAGGAAAATATTTATTTTCTAAAGTGACTTTTAGCTTGATTTACGTTTTGTTGTTTTGTTTTGTGTTCCGATCCTTATGAAAAACATGAACACACACACAATCTGGCACGTAATAAACATAAACTTTGCCAAAATTTCTAACCTTCATTAAAATGTGTCCGAACTTAGCGTAAATCTTTACAAACAATTATCCATTAGGAAAACCGCTAAACGAACAACCCCCATCCATATACACACACAAACAACATTTATAATAGTGGTTTTCCTAAAAAACCATAGCTTTATATTCGTGCAACAGCAATATGACTATCTGATCTGGAAGAACATAAACTTAATAACTTCTTTGTATGCACAATATTTTAGTAATATATGTGCCAGTTCACACACGTCAAGTTTGACTCGTCAAGTCTTAAACTTTTTGGAGAGAAAGGAAAAGAGAAGGCCATTTCTTTTCCCGCATCTCCTAAAAACTCAAGACTTGACGAGTCAAACTTGACGTTTGTGAACCGGCACTATCGGGTGTTTTTTTATTTAAAAGGCGAAGGACTAAAATTTGGCAACATTGTCTTATGTGACAGCTTACTTGACAGTTTCTGGTTGTTCTTAAATTAGTTTGGTTTGGCAATTCTCCTCTTCAGAGCTCACGCCAGAGCTGTGTTTGCAAAGTGTTAATTTTTTAAAAATCATGTTTAAAAGTATTGTTCAGTGATAAAAAAAAGCACACTTGTGGTTAAATATGTAGATACAATACATTTCAGTGGTTTTATCAAATATGAAAATCTGCAGAAGTAGAAGCACCAGTAAAGAAGAAGATGATTTTGTTGTTTTCGTAGATAGGAATGATGGTGAATCTAGGACATCAAATTTGGAGTTGGAATTTGTCAGTTTCCTCAGTGACAAAAGCAAAGATATTATCACTCTTGACAGCTATCCAAATATAAAAAGAGTATTCATAGAATTTAATACAAGTTTGTGCTCATGAGGACCTGTAAAAAGATAATTTTCTGCAGCAGGCCTCTTTTATTCTCCAACAAGAAACTGTTAGTCTGATGCTACATTCAAAAATCTGATATTTATGAAAGGAAACAATTGGTTTGTTAATTAGTTTTATCTAATGTATTTTTTGGTTTGAATAAAAATGGTGTATTTCGTATTTTAAATACATACATGTACATGACGTGAAATTATTTTGTATTTTAAATACATGACCAGCAAGTATTTTGTATTTTAAATACCTCAAACCATGTATTTTGCCCAACACTGAACCCTGTTTAACCATTTTGAACGTAAGCGATCGCAAAGATTTGCATAGCATAATTTTTTTAAAAACTGAAGGGAAAAAATACAAATGATATGAAAATCTGTATTTAAATATAAATTTATATTTAAATAGAATTGGTGAAGTAGACCATACAAGAAAAATTATGTTAAAAAGGACCAAAATTACATGTTTTACCCTTTAAAAGTACAATTATCATAAAACATGCTTATTTTTTGACGGCATTCATATGCTTTTTGAATAATGATCAGTGCTGCCAAATTACCTGACTGTAAAATTAAGAAAATGTGCTTAAAATCTGCTAAGATTAACATAAAACTTTACATATTTTAAGTTTTCCAATACCGTGTTCAGATATGCACCTTAATTGAGTTTTACGCAATAAATGCAATTATTGAGCTCAATTTTCAATATAAAATTGCAATTTAGGTATTGCTCAATTAATTCGAAATTGTTATAAATAGTGAGTAAAACTAAAATGCGACACTGTCACAGGTGTGTTTAGTGAGAAAAACACAACTTACTAAACAAAGTGTTTTGACATGTGGCAACTGAAATAACAACAAAACAAAGGCACATCCATTAGGTATGCGCAAAAGCCAGATGTGTATTCCTTAAATATGTCAAAAGTTGTTTACATTTTGCTTATACATTTACATTTTTGTATACGTTGAATGTTGTTGGTTGTAGAAATATAAACAATGTTTTCTTTTTTAAACTGTCAAACGCTAATTGAGTTAGCTAAATTGTGTACATAATTATGTCAATAAACCGAATTTTGACTCCATAAAAAAGGTATGTATATCTGAACACGGTATATAAATATGTTAAATTTCTACAAAAAAAATATGCTTAAAATCTGCTGAATTTTTATAAAAAATATTTTGCTAAAATTCTGCGAAATAAAAAGGAATTTTAATATGTTTATGTAATTAAAATATTTAAAACAATTGTGATTTTAAGTTGAACTGTTAGTTTTTTTATTTTTGGTAATTTTAGTTAGGCTTGTGTTCATCAAATTTTATTTGCATTAAATTATTTTTACCCTAATGTTTACATTTGTACTTCAAGTTGTACAAATAAAATGTCGACGAATGTTTTCAAGTTTTCAAGACAAAGTCTTGAGAGAAAGAAAACGACAAACAGAAGAAAGGAGGCAACTATTTAATACAATTGAAAAAGATTATTACAGCAAATTTCGAACCACCAGTACCACTGGTTAAATATTGATGTTTGACTGTTGGCTGGCAGTCACCGCAGTGGTGCAGAGGTTAGAATGTCAAAGAATTCTGATGAAGAAATGTGGTGATTCTTGAAGCATGTAAATTCAACCCGAGTTAGATCCCCAGTTCAGCCAAGAATAAAAATTTTAAATAAATTTTAATAAATTCCATGTTGTAAAATTCCTTCCTCCAGTAAATATAATTTAATGAAAATTAAATATGACGAACTCAAGCCTATCTAAAATTGTCAAAAATTAAAAATTTAATTCAACATTTTTTATTTTTCGAATTTATTCTATGAGCTAAATTTCAAGTATGTATTTTATAAAGCTTTTTTGTAATAGTCATATTCCTTCAATTTTTCAGAAATGACTTTATACACGATCAGACTATTATATTGTATTTTCTTGTTACATTTAATATAAAGTAACCTTCAGAAGGAAATAATACCCAGTTTCTATTTATTAAAAATTTAATTTAAAAAAAAGAACTATAATAATAATGCGAAAAACGAAGAAGTTGTAATAATAATATCAATATGAAATTGTTTGAAAATATGAATAGAAAGTCAGTTTGAAAAAATTTTACAAATCTCACCACAGACTCGAGATAGCGAAAAGTTTTGTCAGTTCTTTGATGCCCTTCAATTCGATTTTAATGAAATTTTAAATAACTTAACCGTTTTTTGTACGATTTTCATTTCCAAAACGTCGTTGGAAAGGTGTTGACAACCGCTTAAGATTTTAGTCAAAAATTAGCCCTAAACTGCACTATCTTACATTTTATAGTATATACTTATACATCATTAAGACCCCATTTTATAACTACAAAAAGCATATCCTTTATCTATTAAATTTTGGGCATATTTTTTAGAGAACATTTATAAAAAATTGTGGAAAAAATTTAAACCCATACTTAAAAAAATAACGAATGTGTTTGAGTTCGTCATAACTTTTTATTTAAGATATAATTATTATTTTTTTTTTTTAATACAGTATATAAATAGGGAATATTTTTTCTTTATTTATGAAAAATAATAGCTCGCAAGTGGTGGCCATTTTCTGCATCGCAAATTCGTGCTCTTTCCAACACATTTTCCATAACCTTTCGCAAATCTTCAGGTGTTATGTTGTTTATTTCCTCGCGTATATTGCTTTTTAATTGCTGCATGCTTCTAGGCTTATTAATGTAGACTTTTCCTTTCAAACCCCCAAAGGAAACAGTGTGTAGCTGTTAAATCCGGTGAACGCAGAGGCCAAATTAAATCACAGAGTCCCAATCACGCTGAGTCAAAACAATGAATCGTTGATTTCAAAAATAAAGCTCAACAACTTGGGCACGTTGCACAGTGGGGTGAAACGTATGCAAAACGAGGATTAATTCAGGGAAGCCTGCAATTTATGGCAACAATTTTTTTTGGGGATTCTGTGTATATTGATTAATAAAAAAAAAAACTTTTCTTGTGAAAATTTTAGTAGAATTAATAAACTAAAAACTTCAAAAAATCAATATAATTTATTCGAAAAATATATGTTTTTTTTTGAAACAAGGCACATTTATTGCTAAAATATGGAATTAAAATCATCTTCATAATTATCTTCACCTTCATGAAAATCATAATCTTCATGTTATCATCAGCAAAATCGGAAATATTTAGCAGAATAAGCAAATCAAGTGCTGTTTGTAGTTTTTTTTTATCATTATTTACTAAATCTTCTGTAGATTTTTCATTTTTGTACCAATCGATATATTGTTGGGGGCAAAATGTTCATATTAAAATAATCTATTGACGCATGTAGTAAAACATTTTGTAATAAAAGCATAATTTATTATTTTGATTCATAGCTCTGATCCTACTGAACCGATTTTGCTGGATTTCAATCCCAAACATCCAAAGCACTACAAGAAATTTGACACCAAGTTTCTTCATTTCTTTTGAGCGTGTTTTCAACAGACGGACAGACGGACATGGCTAAATCGACTTACAATTACTAAAGGAGCCAGAATATATATTTCAAGTTCAAGTGACTTATATTAGATAATGAGAATAATGCGGGTAAAGTTAAATTGCTTTAAAAATTTAAGATGCTTTCTGGAATATTACTTTTTAATTAATATTTAATCTTACAGGTTTAAAAATACCATCTTTTATATATACAAATGCCAAAAAAATTATCTTTGAAGAAAGGAAAGTCGCACTTTTACCTCTTGTGCTTGAATTTTATTTTCAAATTTCTAAATAAATGAACTTGTACCTCAAAAGAATGTTAGTAAAACCTAAAAAGAAAAGCACATAGACAAATTTTTTAAAATAACATTTATGATTCTTTGTTACATTTTTTAGTCATCATAATTAGGTTCCATGACATCATCAGACACATCTTCATCCTCACCTTCGCTTTCGATTGTTTCCGGATTTTCGGCCATTCTATCGTGAGGAAGTGGTTTGAACCGGTCATAAAAAATGTGGTATATAGTAAATAAGAAACTGGAGGTTTATAAATTTCGCGAATTTTATTAGTTTGAAGCTGATTTATGTAGGAAGTTGTGGGACTACCGGCCCGGGTAATACAATATTTCGAGCTTTCATGTTTACTCATTCAAAAGATCATCTTTGTATCATGGGTTCTAAGCGCCATACTTCTTAAAAATTGCTTTTTTCGGATGTCCGAAAATAATGTTTTTTTCGCTCACATACATTTGCTTGATTTTTGTGGAACAAATATTCTTAGTATTTAGCATCAGTTTCAGAGCAGGATTCGGAGAAGGACTTAAAAAATTACAACGGGTTGAGTCGGAGTCGGAGTTAAACTATTTTTGACGACTCCAGCGCCCTGCTGCAAATAATCACTTATAAAACCAAAAGTTGGAAGGGCAGCTATGACTACCCCATTTCGAATTTGGTTAATTTTATATCAAATTTTTGATTTGACCTCATTTTTCTAAAATCTCAAAGCTAGGTTTAGACGTAGACAATTTCAGAAAGGAGTTTTCCAGCCCTGATGCAAATGCACACTTTACACGGAAAAGGGTTTATTTTCTAAAATAATTTCTTGATTAAAACTTATTTCGTTTGTATTTGGTAAAATTTTCTTAAATAAAGAAACGTTTTGCTAAAACCAAGCCACACAAATATTAACAATAACAAATTTGTTACTTGGTTCAAGCCATGTTTTCTGGTTTTTTAGTAAAAAATTATTTTCGCATAAATGTGGATATGTACTTTGTAATATATTATTAATACCAATTTCTATAACGTACGTATGTATCAGCTTTGAAATATTTGATTTCGATTTGAATTTTTTAAATCATTTTTGTGCATTCTTTGTAGAAACTTAAACGAATCTTTTAAATATAATATTAATATCGTTTCTCACATATAGATAAAAGTTCGGTTTGGGAATTTTGATTTATATATATATATTTGTTAGGAATGGTTCTCCCGGTTGATGTTCTGCGCCTTTCAGGGGGCGTAGTTAAAGCGTCTTAAGTAGTAAGTTTCTTGGTGTTACATCCACTGGGGGAAATGTGCTTGGTCAATTTAATTAATTTAAGCGCCTGAATGCACTGGTATACATACTATGTATGTATATCAAACATTTCGAAAACAGGTGTATGCAACTTGGGCAGCGCCGTACATCCAATTGACATTGCCCTCTGGGGTCCGAAAAAGCTCTTAGTAACGCCAGAGAATTTTCTTCTTCTGTTACCGGTCTGACTATTGGTGAGTTCCTCTTGGTGGTTGTCGTTTAAATCTAAAATTGCGGGTAGAGTAATGTTCACATGGAGGACAGATTTTTTCACCATTGTGAAAAAGTTTTGTTCGTGGAGGTATCCCTAGGTGATGTTGCTATGTAAAAAAGGCTGCATGGATTAACTATAGCAGTGGAGGTTTGATAGCTCAGGCTGCTAAACAAGTGGTGGGTGTTTAATTTTTGGTGAATCATACAATCGAATTGCGACCTGTGCGTGCAAATTATCCTTAACACACACAGGGGCATGTGGTAAGTGCTAAATATTAGCACACCATTGTGTGATTAGGTCATATGGAAGGTGCACACGTAAATCAAAATCACAAGGAATAGTTAAATTTTCATTACCAATGTTTAAGTTTTTTTCGCGCTAATCTAGCAAAATAAATTTGCAGACAATATCTTTTATGATCAGGAAATACTAAATCAATTTTTACCAGAAGCATTGTCTTTAGTCCATTACCAAAAATCGTTGTTTTGATTTGTTCGACAATATGTAAAAAAAATCCTTATTTAATCGCCAAACTGTAAGAATAGGTCATTTAAATATCTTTCAGGTTTGGTTTACTAAATTGTAAAACCGATATTAGATGATATAAAAGTAATTGTTACAACTGTTCCTCTCGAGGTCCACAATAAAAAGGACTAAACAAACGCAGAAAAAATTATTAGTAGTTTTTTTATCATAGAAAATATTAGAATACACATTCGAATAATATAAACATTTTTTTAAAGAAATTATTTAAAAAGTATTTAAATTTAATTAATGTGATGATTGAATCAATTATTTTTTTTTTTGTTGAAAGAAAATTAAAAATATAATTTTGATTTAATTAACATTTTATTTATTTTGAAATTAATTTTGTATTAAAATAATAATTAAATGACAAAAAATTATTTCGTTTAAAATAAAATAATTTAAAATAATGAAATTGTTGTTGGAAATTGTCAAAATAAATCAAAGCGTTGATTTAAGCGGCAAAGTTTTTTTGCTAATTTTTTTAATTTAAATTAAAAATATCATTTCTTGAAAAAAAAAGAAATATAATATACAAAATTGTTACAACTTTTAGTAATCAATATAATCATTTTGGTAATAGGTGCAAAATCAACAAATGGGTTGCATGGTTCTATGAATTTGGTATAAATTTGGTGATTAGAGACAATTTTTAATTTTTTTCTGTGTAGCGACTCAAGTAATAAGTACAAGTGAATATAAAACGTAATATCGCTTTTTGGGTCATAGTTCATTTATTTTTATTTTACCAACAGGCCGATTACACAACCGAAATAGAAAATAAATATAAATAAAAAAATTTGTTTAGGTCTACAAAACCTTTCAAAATGATGCCCTGATTTTAAGCAGCAAAAATTTCCGTTTTTTTTTTTTTTTTGTTAACTTAACAATTTTTTTTTAATACACAAAAGGTTAAAATTTGTATAAATGAAGACATAAAACAAAAACATAGAAAAAGGAATGAAACTATCAACAAAAATTAAGGACAGTCACAACAACAGAACGCAACAGAAAAAAAACAAATAAATGAAACAAGACCAAATTGCCGCAATTTATCATGATGAGATTGTGTAAATTGCAGGTAAGTGTGCACAAAAATTAGAAAGGTGTACAAATAAAAAAAAAAGAAAAACTTATAAAAACAAGTTAAAAGAATGAATTAAGTAAAAGATGTGATAAGGTATAAAGATACGGCCGAGTAATTAGTAAAAGTATAACCATTTTTACTTTCATTTATAAGACTCATTCGTGAGTTCGCTTAATTTTTTCTATGTTCTGTTTAACGCCCATACAAATATTTATCTGAAGACAAATATAGTTATGTAAATTTTAATACTCCTAATTACAGAGTAGATCCAAATTCCGCAATTTGTTAGTATGCTAATGAAATGGCTTTTTAGCTTATTGCCTTTGTCTAGCTATACATACATTATATGTTTTTTTCGCTTGCAAGCAGTTTTTCAATGCGAGTAAAACGTTTGAGTTTATACGAAACATTAAAAGTCATATCCTCTGCCGTATTCTGCATTAGTGATGCCAACTCCTTTTTAGTGGGCTGAAAGCGCGCATTTTCAGCCCTTTTTGCTATTACAATTTAGCCCTATTTAGTTTTGACTTTTTCTTCGGTATGCTTAAATTTTTTTTTACGAAAACCATCAGGAGAACGGTTAACTTTTTTATAAGTTTGCAATTATGTATTGGCAATCCACTCATTAAACTGTATAATTTTTCTAATAAATTCCAGAAAATATTTATTTTGGGCAGTTAAGTCAAAGTGCAGCTAACTTTGATTTTTTGTATGAAAATAATTTTAAAATGCCAAAAATTTTGTGCATTTATCTTAAATGTGCAGCTATAGAAAGTGCACTTAAAAAAGGAATTTGTATGGAATTAGAAAGAATAATTCCAAAAATTATAAATTTTTTGCAGTTAAGTCAAAAGTGCACGTAAACAAAAGGCAGTTTAGTCAAAACTACTGTATAACATAAAAATTTACTTTAAGATAAATGTTATAACTACAACAGCGACTACCAGTTGATTTTAATTCATCTATATTTTTTGTCAAACTTGAAACAGTTTCTACGTGTAAACGATTTCTTCCTTTGCCTTTTACATAATTTTGCATTTGAAAATGTGCGCTCAATTGATGCTCAGAAATGTGGTGTCGATAAATTAGCAAAAGCAATATGTGAAAAGTCAGCAAACGTTAGTTTCATTATTAACATTGGTTATATTTTTCCAAAAAATTTAAATATATTTAGTTCTGAAATGCTTTATTTCTGAAAGATCCTCTAGAATACGGAATTAAGAATTGTTATTATAGTTTTCTTTATCGTTTGTTAATATCATTTATAAGAACAGTATTATGCTTTTGGTTTTGCCGGAAACAATATTTTCTGGAGTGTAGTTGATTATACCTTTTAAGCTTTGTTCACAATCAGAGAAACCGCTTCGTTTTTTCTTCTATCTTTTTTCTTCCCAATTTCATATATTTTCCTTTCATTTTCAGAACAAAAATGTAGCAAACATCTTCTATATATAAATCGGCTAAGGCAAAACAGTTAAGAACACTTTTCTTCTCTGTTTGCCCAGCGACTAGAATAAAAAATACACCATTTGAAATGTATTTTCTGCCAGAAGTGCACAATATATATTTTATAAAAATCCCTATTTTCAGAGTTATAAACGTTCGAATTAAACACTAACTCATATACAAAACAAATAAATAAAAATTTGGTTTTTTCCAATTATCAAGTAATGAAAAAAATAGGGTGAACGATAATTCGACATTTTCAGGAAACCGGTTTTCGAATATTTCGACTATAAACATCTTATATATAAATCGGCACAGGCAAACAGTTAAGAACGATATCTTTCTTTGTTTGTAAACCGCTCACGTGGAACATAACATATGAACCGGAGGTTGGTCCGCCTCCGAATCGATCCACTATAATTTTTTCATATTAAAAAATATTGATGACCGAATATCGACCATAAGGCAAAACACTTGTTTTTTTTAAAAATGTAACTTAAGTTGAGTCAACTAGAACTTCAGCAACATTTTGTATGAAATTGTTTTTGACGTTTAAAATAATTTTATTTAGTTTTGAATGAAAATTTTTACTTAATCTTAAATTAATCTGGTCTGCTTACTTGTACAAAAACAAAAAACGATTCTTTTTAGTTGTCAAAAATTAACTACAACATATACAAAGCAAAAGGAAAAAACGTGTATGTTTGGCATACCATAAACGTAAACAAACGTATACATGCACATGTAAGCAAAATGTA